>JANRMT010062832.1:5143284-5319818 GCA_026402145.1 Polypterus bichir lapradei | reverse complement strand
GGACCTGGAAGGCTTGCTGTGATAGATGGAACCATGAATTCTACTGTCTACCAAAAAATCCTGAAGGAGAATGTCCGGCCATCTGTTCGTCAACTCAAGCTGAAGCGATATTGGGTGCTGCAACAGGACAATGACCCAAAACACGCCAGCAAATCCACCTCTGAATGGCTGAAGAAAAACAAAATGAAGACTTTGGAGTGGCCTAGTCAAAGTCCTGACCTGAATCCAATTGAGATGCTATGGCATGACCTTAAAAAGGCGGTTCATGCTAGAAAACCCTCAAGTAAAGCTGAATTACAACAATTCTGCAAAGATGAGTGGGCCAAAATTCCTCCAGAGCACTGTAAAAGACTCATTGCAAGTTATCACAAACGCTTGATTGCAGTTATTGCTGCTAAGGGTGGCCCAACCAGTTATTAGGTTCAGGGGGCAATTACTTTTTCACACAGGGCCATGTAGGTTTGGATTTTTTTTTCTCCCTAAATAATAAAAACCATCATTTAAAAACTGCATTTTGTGTTTACTTGTGTTATATTTGACTAATGGTTAAATGTGTTTGATGATCAGAAACATTTTGTGTGACAAACATGCAAAAGAATAAGAAATCAGGAAGGGGGCAAATAGTTTTTCACACCACTGTATGTGCTGAGTGCCCTGGATCTGTGTGTGCTCAAAGCCAAAATACAACTGAATGTGTTGCTGCCCGTGCTCTTATTTGGTTATAAGTAGGGCGTGTCTTGCAAGAATCTCATGTTCTACATCATCGCAAGACGGTCCTGGGTCAATCTCTTGGCACAAAGTCTCATGTTTAAGGTTCCTGCGAGATGCTCCGTGGTCAATTTCTTTAGTCTTGCGGGTCTTTTAAGTGTCTTCCGTGATCTATCTAGGGAGACATTTCTGCAGCTTTTGGATTTCTTTATGTTATACAAAGTTGAATGGATCCAGTCAAGTATCAAAAGATTTCAAAAAGTGCAATGTTACCACCTCCCTGTTATCTCATTCAAAGGGAAGGTAGCCTTCTTGTTTCAGTGTCACAGTGATATTAAACACATTTCAAAGCTGACTGCTCATTTCTGAAAGAAAAACAAGATCTTCCAAACCCTTTTTAGCCATCACAGCTAAGTTATATCAAATAATCTATGGATGAAATACTTCTAGCACAGGAAGTATATACAAAATAAAATTCATTAATGCTAATGTATTTCTAAATTACATTGCATATTGATTTACTTTTACAGAATCAGCAATGCCATCTGAAATTGTCGATTTTTTACCATTTTATTAGATAAATACCTCAGTCTTTTTATTCAAACTATATAATAAGCATGTCTCTTTGCACCTCCAATAACAAAAGAAACACAACAGATGGACCAGCAGTCCAAACTATCTCTTTAATCTGAGAAACTAATAATTTCCAGCATATGAGCATTAACTCTATTAAGAAATGTTATCCGGCATGCATATATCTGCTAAAGTTTAATTTGAAAAGCGATGGCACATGAATTAAAAGGCTGTAGAGTGGCAGAGTGCTTGACATGTACTTAAACTTGCCAAATAACCCACTGCACTGAGGCTTTGAGAGTTTCCTTTGGAAGGAGTGCTTTTTTTGTTTAACGAGTGTTTTCAATTCCAAAGCTCTTTGTGTGTTATATTCTTTTAATTTTTTTTTTAAATTATGCAGATTATTTACTGTAGGAGTTTTCTTTTATGTACATGACAAGGTAACTGGCTTTATCTGGTATATTTTTAAAGATGAGAAGCTCCCCTTTTAATTTAATAATTAGTACCTTTTTCTATGCTTTATACAGACTTGCATGTATAATTAGGAGAATAGAAGACAAAAATAAAATATTGAATGTACTAAATCATTCATTGCCTGAACCTGCACAGTCCAGTTCATGACAGCCTTACAGAAGGTACACTTTGTCATTTACACTTTAGAGCCTAAAATTAATTTAAACTAACAGGGAACCACACAGATGAGGGGAAATGTTTTTCATTTAGACAATAACCAAGCTATAATTTGAGCCCAATCTCGTGTACCTGTGAAGGAGCACTAACCATTGCACCACAATGTAGCCCTCAAATAAACTGGAGTTTAAGTATTGTTTTGTATATTACTTCTAAGTCAAGGAATGAAAGCCTAGGACCTACCAGACATTATGGGCACAACTGAAGAAAAGAGAATATGTGATAAAAATACAAATGCACTGATCAATCCAAACCCCTAAAGAAAAAAGGGTGGGTGACCGGAAGAATTCACAAATACACCCGAGTTGTAACCAGTCTTCCACTACTCACCCTAGTGATTGCAGAAATGGACAGATGACAGTGAAACCTAGGGAGACCTGCGGCTGAGGGGTGTGGGTTCACCAAAAGACACGGCAATAGCTGATTATGAGACGATTTACTGACAAGACAAAGAAAAGTCAGATGTAGGCACCAGAACACTAGGGCAATAGCATCATGGCTTGCTTCTGTACCTTTGATGGTAGATCACAGTCTCACTCAATAACTCAAAAAAAACCACTTTATAATTCAAGTCCAATTCAGTTGAGTAATTTTCATGCCAAGCCTGTAGTTTTCTGTGCCACAATTCAGAAATTCTGTTTATGTAAGAGTTTTAAAAAATGATCAGGAGCAGCATGGAGGAGCAGTTCATAGTTCTGCCACCTCACGGATCCAGTGTCCTGGGTTGAGTCCCATGCTTGGCTAATCTCCTTATGTTTGCATGAGGTTTTCTACTGATACTCTGGTTTTCCTCTCACATCTACAAACTCCACAGCTTGAACCCCCTGCAGTTCACTTGTAAACACAATAGGTCTACAGAGGACACAGTACACAACATCTTGGAACATCTGGACAAAAAGAGCTCTCATGTCAGTCTGTTATGTCAACACTATAATTTCATCCAAACTGATCACCAGGCTCCTTGATTGGGGTCTCAGTGTCTCCCTGTGCAATTGGATTGTGGACATTTTGACTGGCAGACCCCAGCATGTACAGTTAGGTACATACACCTCCTCCACACTGATTCTGAGCAGTGAGTACAGTGTACTGAGTTCTCTGCTGTACTTTCTGTTCAGCCATTTTTGTATGGCCAGATACATCTCCAATACATTCATAAACTGACAATTTCACCATAATAGGCTTGATCACAGATAATGATGATACAGCCTATCGAGAGGATATTAGGCTCTTGCCAGAGTGGTGTCAGGGCAATAACCTAACTTTGAATGTCAGCTAAACTGAGGTGATGATCATTGATTTCAGGAAGCAGCAGGTAAATAGGTAAATCACACCCCCACTTATGTTGGGGACAAGATTGTGGAAAGAATCAACAGTTTTAAATTCCTGGGGGTTACCATCACCCATGATTTTATATGGACAGAACATACTACAGCGGCCATACAAAAGCCCATCAGTTACAGTACTTCCTTTGACATCTGAGGAAGGCCCAAATGTCTCCAGCAGACCTCATTAACTTTTATAAATGTACTGTAGAGTTCATCCTGTTTGGCTGCAAGGTGTATTGGTATGGCAGAAGTTCAGCTAAAGACTAGATAACAATTGCAGAGGGTAGTGAAAACAGTGCAGATTATCATTGCGGCACAGATACCATCTCTGCAGTACATATTTGCCAAGCACTGTCTGAAAAAAGCTATAATGAATCACAAAGAGTCACTCTCCTTCCATCCGGCAGGTACTACAGTATACAACTATTAATAACCAAACTGGGATTTAAGAACAATTTCTACCCACAGATAATAAGACTGCTCAACTGTTATATGTAATAAACTACATGTACCTGTAACCAAGTGAGAGTATTCAATGATACATCTCCAGTGATTCTTGCATACATAATGTATTTAGTGTTATTCACTGTGGTAATTATTAATTTTAAAAATTTAAGTTTGAGCCTTTTTTACCTGATGTTTTATGTTGATTATTGTATCTGCAAGGAACATTATGCAAGTAAAAATCTCTCTGTACATTGTAGATGTGACAATAAAGAGACCTTGACCTTTTCCTTCTTATTGGATTTACTGTATGTGAATGTGAGTGAGCAAAGTGATGGATCTCTTTACTGCTATGCACAAAATGTGCAGAGATAGACTTTGGAGCTAGGTGAGGTACCGAAACATCTAATGTATGAGTTACCATATCTAGATGAACCTCTAATCATTATGCAACAAATTAGTAGTTGCTACAACTGTGCAAAGCATAGAGTAGAGCAGGCAGTCTGTTTGATCACCTTCTGTATCCCCGTAAATGGTTTGCAAGTGAACAAGTCCTCTTTCCTCTATAAAATCTGTGTGTTGCAAATAATTTAAAAGCTTTGTTTATAGTGCAAAACATGTCTGTTTGGCCTTATCTTTAGGTTACAATCAATCTGTTTTTGAGAGCTATTTTATTATACTGTTTAATTATCTACTCACAAAACCATATTGCTTGAATGATGTAGGTTGCCAAAGCCAACAACTTCTTTTTACTAAAGCTGATTATATTAATTGATAACTACTCTTCTCTTAAACAACACCAGATGGTCAAAACAAAAACTATATTTTTTGGAAATTGCAGGCTTATATATAGCTAACCACCTTCAAAATGATTCAATATATCAGTGAATTTCAAAAATCCAAACAACTTTGGAAAAGCTATTGTAATATATTGTTTGTGTATTTTATCCCCAGAGTGTGAATTCCTGTCGGATTTATCTCTCAAAATATGTTACAAAAGGTGGAGATGCCATTTCTTTTCCTTATGTAAGATTTGTTCCTATATCCGCAAAAATGATGGCTACACATTTAGCTTAGCAGAGTAGTGTATACAGGTAGTAATAAATGATACAGATCTTTTTAGCTAAAATGTTATCTCCTATTGATTTTCATATTCTTTACTTCATTATATGTATTTCTGCTGATATTTTTTATATTTTTAGAGAGTGTGGCATTAACCTCAAAATACCCTCTGAGGTTAACCTTCCTTCATGAAATTGACAGCACATTGCTGGAACACAGCAGGGGCTTCATTTTTAAACGTAACACAGGCAGAGATTTTTAATGGGAAATACGTTTTAGATAAATGTATATGTCAGAGTAAAACAGTTCAATTAAGTTGAAATGAAATTAAATTTATATTTACATCAAAACTGTTGCTCTTCTTGTCCTTGTATAATAGTAAAGCTAAGTGACCCTATATTACCTGGATTTTATTAGTGCTCTGAACTATGTATTTGTCTGTGTCCATGATTATATTCTGGTTTTATATGTGTTTAAAAATAAAAGCAAAAAGTGTAAAGGTGTGGCTGTCAGTAATATATAGGCTTGTACCCCATTTCATTTTCTGAACATGCTTAATCAATTCAGAGTCAGAGGAGGCACAGAAATGTAGGACTACATTTTTAACAAGATTTTCCACTTGGGTTTATGATAAAGTATGGAAATTCAGCATGTTTTCATCAAAAAGCAATCACTTATTGACAAAAGGCAAAATGCAGTATTATCTGAAAAATTACAAATTTGTTTTCAGTTAATGTTGAAATAATGAAATAATAATGAACTGTGATTTTTGAAAGGATTTGTATGGTTTTGTTCAAAAAACATTAGATTTTTCAATAAATAGAAAAATGACTCTTTACTCTTTTACTCTTCTTAAATACACCCATATCCTGTTTTTTTTCCAAATAAATCTAATGAGCCTTAAGCTTTTAAGTGTGCACTTAATTTTCAGAAATATTTACAATATAAATAAAACATGAAAGAAATAAAACACTTGAAAGGAACTGGACAATATATAAAAAGAAGGTAACATAGATAAAACGAACAAAGAAAACAGAACAAAATGTTTTAATCATGCAAATTTAATCATACACCACCACTAAAACAGAACAATCATAAATATAAGAAGCTTTTAAGGCACTCCTAGAAAAAGTATCATGTTTCTTTATTCATTGAGAATTGTAGTGGACTTGATATTTTTTACTAAAATAGTCTAAGAAGACTAAAATACATATCACAAATGGTGGCAACGTGTTATTTTTATTTTAAAGTCTGAACTTATGCTATATAATATTAAAGTACACTTTTAAAGCAACAGTGGTGTCTGACTTGACAACATAGAACTTCAACTTTAGCTTTATTCAGGAGGAATTCTATTATTGGATCAAGGACGTTTTGAAAAATTGCTTAATTTAGAGTGTCATATCCTAAATGTGTATTTGCTGTTGTGTAGTGACGCTAATTTGGCGTGCCCTGATTACTGTCTAGTCAGAGTTTGTACTTCCTGCCTCAGTCCTTTTGTTTTTAATTGATTGATTGATTTATTTTCAGGTACTCCAATTTTCCCCATACCCATCAATGTGCAGGTTAGACTCACTGGTATGTCAAAATTAGCCCAGTATAAGATACAGTGTTGTGTCTGTGTGGAAGCTGAAGCTTATGTCAGATTGCGTATGCATCATCAGGCCTGTGTGGTGCCTTGTTTAATTATTTTTCATCCAAAAAGGAGTGTCTTGTCTTTCTTTATGTGGGCTGAGGTGTTCACTCCTCACAATGCCTTAATTTGGGTCTTTAATCTGCCAAAGACATCTTCCCATCTAGAAATTTATTGGGTAACCTTAGATAGGCAGGAAACACTGAAGGCCCAAACACTGAGAGTTATCCCTCAATTACAGAACACTCCAGGTAAACTGATGGCAAAGAAAAGGAAAGTAGGAGTTCTCATAAGTGGGTTAATAGTGAAGATAAGCCAAATGGTAGCTTTTGGTTTGGTGGGGTGGGGTTGGATCCTTTCTGGTGTCAACTGGACCTCATGTTTAAATGGTACATACACATACTTCATTTAAATAATGTATTCTGTTATTAAACGTGTGGGCATGGTGGACAGCAGTAGCGATGAACTGTTGCTCCATTCAGGGATTGTTCCTGCCTCATGCTGTATGCTTGCTGGGACTGGCACGACCCTGAATGGATAGATGGATGGAATAATTAAACATGTACTATGAATATATTTCAATGTTCCTTAAATGTTTTGAAGAATTGGCATTGAAAGGTTACAGATGGCTCGACATTTATTAAAGAGCTGATTGTGTGGTGATTGGTTTCTTGGAGAAAGAAAAAGAAGGACAGGAATTGGGGGCTAGTAAGTTTAAAAGAGAGTACAGCTGCAATAAATTATTTCATCGAGGGTCGCACATAGAGCAGGAAGTATCTTGTGGGAGGCAGGTACAATCTCTGGATGGGATGCCAGCTCGTCGGTACCATTGCGCCACTGTGGCCCCTTGTTTAATACATGCTTTAATTAATTTTATCATTAAAATGATATCAAATATACATCTTAGTATTTAAATTGTTCAGAGAGCTGTAATATCATGAATTTAATGTATTCTGTGTTCCGTTTAAGAAGCAAGTAGTGATTCACACACACAGAGTACATAGACGAACACACAGAATACGAAGCATTTAACATGGTACTTTAGCTACGATGGGATTTGAGAAACTAGCAAATTAAAAGATTTTAAAATTAAGTTCATGATGTTCTAGTTTAATGACAAAATAAACTACATGATTAAAGTGGAAATTTTGAGATTAAAGTTGACATTTCAAGCTTTTTTTTCCACTGTGTCCCTATTTTTTTCTTTTCTCAGTACCCTAATAAGCTTCCATATGACAGTGGGCAACGACTCACCTTTTCACGGTGACTTTGATATCTGACAACTTCTTTTTTTTTTCCAGCACTGTGCGACTTTCTGAACTTGAACTTTCAATCAACTTCCTTTTCTTGTTTATACAACTGCTTAAACCAACAAATAGTACTTTTGTTCTTTTTTCCCTGTGCTTTTCCAATTGTCTTTTCACAGAATGCTGAACTTAATGGAATATTTATATTGATTTGCATATTCAAAGTGGCGTAATTCTGGGAGGTGTCTGGGAGGCGTGGCAGGCATGTGCACAAGCTTTACATTTCACACAGCCCTGGAATTATGTAGCGGAAGTGCGTGGAAGTTGGCTTACACACGGTTTTCTGCATCTCAATTTTTTAGTGCATACGCACATTTCGACTTTTGTCCATACGCCATGTTTTAGTGTGAATTCTATGCACGGCATTATGCATGAGGCCCCTGGTGAGTAGCTTAAGTGACAACATTGAGGTTTCTACAAATCCAGGCTGCAGTGCAGCGCACACAAGTTACACAAATCTACCCACTCAATCTTGAATAGCAAACACCACTGAATTGTAAATTTTGTTTAAAATTGGGTTGAAAAAAATACACAGCTGAACACCAATCCAACACCTCATGAAGGTGTTGCTCAAAGTAGGGTTGGTGATTTTGAGATGCAAAGAGCAGGGGTGCTCATGTTAACCTGGTCCAACAGAGAGTAAGCTCCTGATGACAATAAACTTTCTACAGTCAAAAAGTCTCCTAAAAAGATTTAATTGAACATATAAATAAGTGTTGCATATGCAGAGAGCACATTGCAAGTATTAAAAATTAACATAAACTGTTGCAAAGGAAAAACGTTACTGTAACATCAGAATATACTGTACTGTATATTGGCATTCAAAGAGTGAACAATAAATTGTCAGAGGTGCTGTATGGTCTGGGTCAGTTTTGATCCAGGCCAAGAATTCCCTCACAATAAGTGCTTATACCGAATTTTTAACTACAGATCTATTTAAAATGTATAAATAGCCTATATGACATTAATAAATGGATGATTAATCCTTAATTAATATTTCAGAGAGCAAGGAGAATATTTTTTTCTACTATCACACAATGTCACGTCTTGTTTTACGTAAGACATAAAAAACATAACAGCCGTAATGATTTGAATATATTTTATTGAAACTGAAAATGGCAAGAACATTCGGGGACTGTTGGGATTTATTATATAACTATGTATAAACAAGTTTCAAGGTTGCTTTATTTAGTCATGTTTTCACAAGAAAACATAAAATTTGCCTTCCTGTTGCATCTAATAACAAGACAGAAAGAAATTAAACAAAACAAATAGGGACAAGACAGGTGGCAGTTTGATAGTGCATATTTACACAAAAACTATTAACAGAATACATATCAATCCTTAATCATTTTCTCCAATATTCCTTATTAAAAAGTCATATGGCATAAGAAAGAAAGGAATTTCTGGAGTGATTTGTGTGGGTTCTCAAAGTGACTATCCTTCCTGATTTACTGAAGTTAAGTTCTACATGTAATGAATGTCAGTCATCAGTTGATATTATTTCTAGTTTCTTTTGCATTGTCCTCTGACACACACTTGCCAGATCATCTACAATATTCCCAATAACTTTAGCTGCATGTTTAGTAATCTGCTGGTGTTTTTTAAAATTTTGGTTTGTTAGACCACTAAACCAGGCAATGAAACTGAAAGTGATAACAGACTGAATCATACTGTGATAAAAGGACAAAATAAGGTCCTTGCATAGTTTAAATAATTAGAGTCAGAGTTTAATCATTACAAGTGTTAAATACTGTCCTCACTTCTACATCATAAAAAATCCTCATAACTGCCATCTATAATTATCAATATTAATTCAACATTAACTAACACTTAGAACACAAAATATAAAAAATTGCTTATTGCCAACTAGTCTGTGCATTCAAAGCAGTAGAAGGAAACCTTGCATGTGTGGGACTTGCACGTGATTCTCACATTTGCAGTAGGTTGTCCCTGTTTTGCAGTCTTTTGTGCATAGCAGAAGTTGCATCTCCTTCTCTTTTGTCCCCTTGTGTTGGCTTCTTGTATGACTTGTTGATCAAGGCCAGGCTTAGATTGCTGCACTGCCCTTACCAGTGAAACTGCTGTGTGGAAAAGATGTTGTTGCTTTTGCATGCAAGAAGTCACAAGAGCTTTTCTAAGCTTTTCCAAAAAGAACCTCCTCCAGTTACTCTTGCTTGCCCTCTGGGTAGGGTTCAGCTCACTCCATATGACAAAGGCATTATAGGTCAATATGTCAATGATATTGTGGAATATTGCGAGATACTAGTGGGCAGTTCTCATCTTACAGCTGTATGTGCATGTACTTTGTCACAGTTGTCCAATCCTCCTTTGTTGGCATTATATTCAAGGATGATGGCTGGTTTTCTGCCTTCCTGAGTGCTTACCTCTGCAGCCTTATGTAATGTGCTCATAAGGGTGACATTCTTGTTCTTCTTTTGCATTTTTGAGACAACATTTTTTTGATGTCATGGGCGAAAGAAAACTTAGAAGAAAAGACTTACCTCCCCCTTGATATAATCAGAGCAGGCAGCAGCTCAGACTTGTTCCGCCTCACAGTGCCAACCATTGTGATTTTCTTCTTCAGGAACGCCTGACCAAACTCATCAGAATTGAAGGAGCTGTCACGTGTCACATTGTGTCCTCTTAGCTCTTCTGTCTACTATAACTCAACACACATGCCTTGTTTTCTCTCCAGAACTCCCCCAGCTGGCTTTCCACTATATACCTGCATATTCCAAGCATAATTTGAACATGCATCACAGGCTGCCCATAACGTTATTTCATATTTTCCTGGCTTGCTAGGCATGTACTGGCAGAATGGATCATGACCTGCAAAAACACAAAAAGAGGGAAAACTATTTTTTTTAATCTTTTTATTCTGTCTTCTTATTTATTGAATTCCACTGCTTTTGTCCTGGGAGATGTTTTTCAGGGAAAACACTGTTTCACTTTTTATGTATGGAAGAGCATAAGAAATAACAAACAAAGAGAATCTGATGTGAATCTGACCATATAATATCACCATATGTATACTGAAGCAGTGATTAATTAGTCTAACATTAAAAGGTAATTTTTACCTCTGAATGGGACCGATCTTTCATCCACTTTGACCTTAGCATCAGGGTTGTACATGAGCGGCACCTGTTCCACCCACTTGTTCCAGACATCACTGATTGTTGCCAGTTTGTCAGTGACATCCCACACAGTTCTTGTCTTACGAATGTCAAATCTGAGCACCACCAATATGGTATGGAACATTTCCAGGGACATGGTGGCATGAAAAAAAAATTGTTGTTTGACATACTGTAAATGTCTCTCTTGCTGCCTCAGAGCCATCTCCATCCTTTCCCTCAGAGTCATCTTTATCAGATGGACAGTAATCAGAGTTTTCCTCCATGTTGTCTTCCTGCTCCGAAACATCCTCCTCCAAATCACTATCTGATTCCTCATCTTGGAAGATCAGATCAGGGGCCTCTTGCAGAGTTAGTCTTGCTGCCATAACTTCAGTCACTAAAATGGTAGCTCATGTGACTTTATAATCTTATGACCCCCCCCCCCCCAACCCCTCCTTTGAGCTCTGTTTTAATCTCAATTAGTTCAGAATAACAGATTCTACTTTCTGATTTATTTATTTTTAGATTATTATATTACATTGCAGGTGCAGATCTTGTGTCTGTGTCAGGGCACCTTCTAATTTCTGTATGACCTCTGTTCCTTATGTGCACCATATCACTTCTATGCTGTCTTACTATTTCACTGTTTCATGAAACCCCCATGACCCTTCAAATACTAGCAGGTGCCTGTCTATGCAGAAACCTGGGCAAAAATGATGGGAGCACAGTTCTCGTGACAGTGTCAAGGTCCCCTTTAAACTCTGTCACCACTGTCCCGTAAAAATACACACAGACATGACATAGACAGTTTCACAGTTTCAAGATTCTCTAAAACCACCTTTTCCCTTGATTTGACCCACACTGCTAGACCTAAAATCCATCTCATTAGATATGGGTCAAATCTGACCTAGAACAACCTCAATGTACAAAAATTTGTAGCACCTGTACAACAGTATAAAATTTTAAAGTATTTTTATTTTTGTTAATTTTGGGTCATTTTAGGAAAAGCCATCAAATTTCAGGCTAAAAGAATGACATTTAGGGTGTTTTTACTGCTGTCAAATGTCAAAATTGGTCAAAATTGACCTGAACAGTATGTAAGGGCTAAGATTTTGGTTTGGTAAGCAACTTATGATATCTGTAAATAACTTAAAGAAATCTTTAAAAAATAATTGATTTCTTATTTAGTAGTATGTTCAAAAATATCTCCTAAGTGATATTTTTAAATTAAAATTTATCTGGTTATTGAACAGTTTATAAGATATTAATTAGCATATACATCTGAATAATCCATGGTTTACATTTTCTTAGATGAAGTTTGTTTGCAAGAAATGTCTTTGTAATATTCAAAGTTAAGCATATTTATGGGTACCTTATTTCTGTATCCACAAGTTTGTCATTCTCTGCAAAATCAACCTTATTCTGACACGTCTGTTCTGGATAGTTTATTGGATGTACTTATTCCATTATACTGAAATATCTGTTATTTGGCACACATGAATACATTAACTCATTTTGTTAACTTTAGGCATAAAGTAGCGCACTACAAATGACATACCGTAATAAAAAAATTCTTAATAATAAAATCCCAAATGAGGTACATTACCTGCAATGTGAGGGAGCGTCTGTTATGGCCATGTGCCGTGATTCCCAGAGGGTGATCCGGCTCACAGGATCCTCATTGTTGAGGACCCAAGTGTCTAAAGAAGGCCAAGGGGACGTGCATGCAACACCTGCCTGCAACAAATAGATGGTCATTTCTGGTGGGTGGGACTGGACCGCATGTCTGCCTGTGGAGTTGACAACCAAGATCCCAAGCTATTTTTTTGTGTGTTGGGTATGACAATGCACTATACCAGTGCATGCTCCCTGACCTGACCTTACTTGCTACTCATATAACTCTTAAACTTTTAAATGTGTTTGTAACACTATTTTTAATAGCAGCAAATTTCAGTCTGCTCCTACAGTGAATTTCTATTGCTGGCCGAGAAGACAAATAAGAGGATTGTAGAGGTTAAAAATTTACCTGAGTAGTTAAATAGCTGTCAAAAATATAACTTTGCAGAAATTAACCTTTTACATTAAAATCCCTATTTGTTCTCGCTCAAAAACAAGACAAATTTGCTCAGTACACTTTGAACTTTGATAAAGTTTTCCTGTACTGGAAGTAGTTCTGCATGGAGTGAATAGCAGTTAATGTATAATGAAGGCATAGAGGGTCAAAACAAATAAACACCACCTCCACTGCACACTACTATTTCAAGTGGGCACAAACAAGATGTTTATCAAATGGGCAGAAAGGGACTGGTACCCTGTATGTCATACAAGCATCATAAAGAGGAGTTCTGATCCACAATAAGACTCACATGACTTGTCTGACATATGTACTTTTAATTATTTAATTTTGATGCTATAGTGCCTGTTATTTGTACTTTTATACCATAACATTCATTTTTTTGTATGTAATTTCACCTTTTAAATTGTTTAACATGTTTATCATTATGGCTTGTTCTTCAGAATAAAGGCAACATTTCATTAAGCTAATATATCATGGCAGATCTGAGTCCAGAGTGAAGTTTAATGCGCACTTTGCATTATTTGAATTATTCAGTGTGGTAATTTTAACTGCAGGCAGTTCCGCACTGAAGTACTACTGAGCATAATGAAATACTTCCCAGCAAAATAAATTTGCATTATGTGCTCTGCCTTTACAAACGCACAACTTATCTGTCACCATAGTCTGAACGATATTAACTCAGCCATTTAATGTCTCTGTTGCACATAAAATGTTTCTCTTTTGTAAAAATTTGAACTCTCTACATTTTTTAAATCGTAGGCTGAAACAGACGTTGTCTCCAAAAACGGCACTTTAAATTCAGCATTACTATGTGTTGCTTCTTCTACAATCTGAGGTCTAGATAATCCATTTCCTCTTATAAAATCACCCTTTTTCCTAAATATCCAAGACATAATCTGTTATGTTGTTTACTGTAGGCCAAATAAAATGTTATCACTGAATTCTGACTGCGGTGGGCTGGCGCCCTGCATGGGGTTTGTTCCTGCCTTGCACCCTGAGCTGGCTGGGATTGGGTCCAGCAGACCCCCGTGACCTAGTGTTAGGAATATAGTGGGTTGGACAATGACTGACTGACTGAATTCTGATTTTGACCTATTTGAAATTAACCTTTCTTTTAGTAACATCAGCAAGATTAAATATTTTATGACTGCAAAATATTTTTTTCAACTGATAGTATTTTTTGCACAACTATTCTTACATAGTTCTCTTTACCATGAACACACTTATGCACAATATCTATCTTAATAAAAGGATAAGTGTCTAAACATCTGTCTATGTGTCTTTCCTGTTGCTATGTCTCTGTCATTCCAACAGATGGCACATCACAAACATTTTTAGCAATGCATTTGTCATTCCAAACAATAGCATATTACAAACTTTAACACTGCTTTTACAAATCCTATATCAAATGGCATATGACAGAGACATATGCATTGCATGGTGCACTGTAAACGTTAATGCTGAGGTCTACGTTAATTACTTAGATTTCAACGAGCCTTAGATGGGTAGCACAGCTATGTAGAAAAATTAAAAATGTAAAAGATTCAAAAACCTTGTATTTACAAAGAAGGAATTAAAAAATAAAAGAGAATTTGAAATTATATTTAGAAGTCATGAAAGGCTGGCAGTCAGAGAAAGAAAATCACAGAATCCAGTTAACAACAATCTTGAGAAAAATTAATATCTGGATGAGATCCATGGTGTCTAATAATGGACAAAGTAAGAGTTTGGCTGGAATAGCTTTAGCCACCAAGGAATCGACTTGTGTCCTACAGTACATAATGATTCCAAATTAACCCCACATTCAATTCAATTCAATTCAATTCAAATAACTTTATTAATCCCAGAGGGAAATTGCTTGTGCTCAATTACATGGCTGTAATGGTTATATTTCCCATATGCTTTAACAATATGTTGTCAAGCAAATCATCACACCCAAAACTCTTCTTTAACCACGCAACAACTGCTATAAAATGATATGCCCAGTTTCAGTTACAAATCACCAGTGGTGTGCAGCACACTTTGCTGAAATAATTTTGTTGCAACGTTGCATATATGGGCCTACTATATAGTTATGAATATTTAATAAAGAAAATGTCCTCCAGTATTTTGTGGTTTTAAGCAGTTCTGATTCATGTTAGATGATTTTCTTGGAATTTATTGGAAAAATTCCTTCTGTTCAGATGCTGATCTGATGTCTACTGAAACAGGTTTGATTTTGTCTTAAATCATAGGGGCAGGCTCTGATGTAGATGAGAGCGGACAATCAAAAGGTGCTTGGTTAGATGTATAATGCATACAGTCCCTGCAAGAAAACAAGAAAAGCATGCAAACAGAAGAAATGCTTATTAATGTCTTGTATTTATTATACCAAGATGGAATGAAATAATGAAAAACAAGAGGCTGAATACAGGTGAACTTACCATACCTAAAAAAAATTCGTACAATCACTGGTACTGTTGGGGGCATGTTAATTAGCTGTCAAAATGCAACAACCTTGTAAATCTGAAACTGTACTGAGAAGTCATGAGTGAATTGTTGTAATCCATTACTGTCTAGTTGTGTAATCTGCCATCCTCAAGGAAACAATATTCAGCTGCTGCAGTTGTTATGTAAAATGTGTCTGACTCAAAGTTGCGTAGCATGATGCATGCTTTCCCATCACTATGGTGGTTGCTGGTTAATAAACTGTTTAAAACCTCTATGATCTGATTATTCTGATAAAGGGTCTTGGCTTGTACGCCATTGTAAGTAGTCATTGTAGATAGGTTGCTGAGCTGATCACTTTTACACTCTAACTCTGGTGCTTTTGCCCCTCACTCATAAGGAGAACACTAGTTTTCTTATATGGTGCTACTTCTTGTTGCACTGAATTAAATTCTCTTTCCTTTAATGTTCAGCCTGACTATTTTCTGTTTTTGGAGAAATTTTCTCCATCTCTACTTTAAACTGCATCCAGCCCTGCAAGCAGGTCCCCACACTTGCAGGGAAAACTCTGGGGTTAGTGGCAGGGTTGGCACTCCAGCCACTGTAAAAAATCTCACACTGTTCCAGTGTGGTGCTGAGGTGTCATCCGCTGCACTCGGGTCTCAATCCAGGTGGTTCATTGTGTGGTGGGTGCAGCCATGTTCTATAAGCTCACGCTCTCAACCTCCTCCTCTACTTTAATTTGGTCTTGGGATTCCTTTTTCTTTTTTCAATGATGTGAATGGTCTGGGCAGCGCTGGATAATGTAGGAGTTCATAGGATCCTGTGATCAGGGCCAGCTTTACCACATACTGTATGCAAAATAGGTAGTCGGATAGGGCGGCAAAGATGGGGGGGGGGGGGGGGGGGCATTTATTTAACTGTAATCAGTGGCATTCAGAGTGCTCTCAGTGTGTGTCAGTGGGCCCATGAGGGCAAGGTACCTTTTGATCCATCATCCATCGCCCCTTATTGATGAAACGGACTGTCTGTGCAATGGCATCTTCAAGGGGCACTCTCAAGCTCTCCCTCACTTGATGCAACAATCAAGTGCCTGGCCACAGGAATCACCAAGGGGGGACCATGATATCCATGTACGACTCACGCAAAACTTCAAAGTGGATTACCACACCCCAAAGCTCAGCAATCTGCAATTATGTATATAGCAATTGCCTTCAAGACTCCATGGTTTGGGTGCAACATTTTCACTTTTGCCAAGGTCAGCAAAGTAGGTAGAGGCAGTCCTGCAGTTGTTTGAACAGGTGCAGAGAGGATGCGGTGTGGACCGTCACATCACATCTTCTTCTTTCTCTCTCTTGCACTCAGTAGGCCTCACTGCAGAGAAACTGTCACCCACCAGGAATCGTCCCCGTAGTTCAGATGGCAGGCCCACCCAGGTTCTTAGTGCTGGTTAGTGGAACTTTCTTATATTTGTGACATTACCTTTAGCTACCTTAATAGCCTAATTAGTTTTTTTTTTACCTATCCTAATAACAGATCTTGTTTTGTGACTCAAGACATAAGATTCCAAAACAGAAGTAATTAAATCTGTGAACAAGACAGAGCACAAGTAAAAAAAAGCATATGGACATTGCAGCATTTGCTGCTTTGAAACACTCTTCTACAGAGGTATTCAGAGGCAGTTGACGGTATGCGATTAACGTGATTTATCCTCACATTGTGATCAGTTACTGCGCTTCTACCATATAAGGTGATTATTTTTATATGGTAAACATATCATGGCCCTCACTTCATTAGGATGAGGCACCTTTCTTTATAAGGTTACTAGCTCTTCAGCAGATTGTATCCATGTATTACAGACATGATACTAATTCTTTTTTAAATTAATTCTTCTTTTTAAATTGCAGATGGTAAATGCCTCCCCAGTTAATTAAACCATTTTTCAGAGAAAAAATGTTTTCCACATACATCTTTTGAGCAAAAAATTAACACACTTGAATGGATAGAGCCTAACTTACTATTAGGCTTATAAAGAGCAGACGTGTGATAGCTTTATCTTGCATTTTTGGAGGAACAATTTTATTTTACTATGCTTACAGCAACAGCCTCACAAGCAGTAAGACAAAATGAGAGCAGGAAGTCAATAATTACATTTTAGTTCTTTCATTTCCTGCATAATGTCTACAAAATGAGGTTTTCTTATTTAAAGGTGAAATGTACCCTTTGGGATTGTAAATTGAATGTATAGAAAGTCAACAGCTGTTGGCAAGCAGATTGATCATAAAATGATTAAAATAATAAATAATTAACATGTAAAGGATAGTATAAAAGGAAGTTATTAGCAAAGCACATTTTATAAATAGATAATATCTCATTAGAATGTCACATCTGAAAAATATATGTTGTATACTCAGCCAAAGGCAGAAGTGTGTGCTTTTTTAAGCACTAGTGCACAAAAACAGAAAAATGATTCTGTATATCAGCACTAGAAAATCTAGCCAAAATGGATTTTTACAAACAAGCTGTTAATTAGTGTTGCAGCATCTTTAAAACAAATATAAAATGGCTTGGCATTTAAATTTTGTATTAAAGATTTTGAAGTGTTTAGAGGGAGCCTTTTAAATCTTCATTAATTAGTGTTCTCACATTAAGGCATTTTTAAAAGGACCTTTAGGAATTCTTTAAGAAAAATTATGTTTAATTTCAGTTTAAAATATTTACTTAAAAGTCTAGTTTTTGTTGCTTTCATCAAAATCTTCAGACTCCTTATCTTTTTGGAGTCTCCTTTTTTCCTACTCAGGTCAAGTCCCAAAGATATGAATGTTATGCTTATTGATGCCTTGCTTTTTATTTTCTGAATGCAGTGAATGGTACTAATTTGTTATAGTATTACTAGGGGGGCAAGCCCCCCGGTGCCCAACCCCCAGTTGTGGCCAGAATATTAGTAAAATTTGCAAATGTACAAAAGAAAAATTATTATTTATTGGAGTCAAAATCATAAAATTCTATAAATATGTAAAAGAAAAATTATTATTATTTAGCAAAGTAAAAATCATGAAATGAGAATAAAATATTTACTCTCTTACCCATTGGAGTATTCCTGTTAAACTGAAGTCCACTATGGTCAATGAGTATTTATGAGACTAAATAAACAATCTATTCATTTTAACTGAAAAAAACATGCTTTTCTTGATATTTTAGTTTATAATTTAAAAACAGAGTAAGAATCTGAAAATCTAACAAAATCACATTAAAGCTCAATAAATTCTGAAAAGATTGATACCAAACATATATATGTAGGTTTTAAAATAAGTCCGACTTAAAGCGTGACAAAAAAAAGTGACATGTCACATAAAATCGTTGCACAAAATCATTTCACTTTTAGGCTTAGGATTGTATATATAGAGAGTAGATGTTATATATAAATTTCAATAGAGTGATATAGCATATTATTTCAAGGCCCAGATGTCCATCGAATCTCTGATGATATTTTTTCAAATGACAAATGTTAACTAATTCAAAGCAGAATCGTTCTCGGGAAACCAAAGCAGGAATCTATACTGGGGATTCTTTCAAAAGTAATACATGTATTAAACATGGGGGAATCATAACTACTGTTGTATATTCAGTCAATGGTAGTATTGTGTTTCAGGAAATTCATAGATAATAAATAAATAGGGAAGGAACATCATCAAGTGGGAAACAGGAATCTAAATTATTGACTTGCTAAACACCATAATTGCAGTAATATCAAATCTACTAGCTGTGTTAACCAATGACAAGGAGATTGGCATAACATCTACAGAAGATAACACCAAGGTTTACAGATCTCTGTAGCTTCTGTAGACAAGACAACAACAACACAGGTGGGAAGTTTAATTGTTGGAGCCTTAACCTACCACATAAGGGGTTGCACTATAAACAAATAGAAGAGTATCTGGAAACAAAAAACTGGTAGACATACAAGATGGTGTCTTAGAAATAAAATGGTCAGTGTTCAGGAAAATGGGACATCCAGGCTACAAAACAGCCATTGCTCAGAAAAGGACACACATACAGGCAAAAAAAAAACATAAAAATTATTACTACTCTTTTTTCTGGAACTTCTGCTTATTCAAAGGTTATGTCACCAAGAAAACAGTCTAAGATTCTTATTGTACTTGTCTTATTTTTGTAGCACATATAGAATTAGTGAGTCCAACATGCTTAGTGAGTAATAGTGAGTAGTGAGCTCCAAAACCAATAATAAAACCAAACCTGAGTCAGAAAAGGGCTCAATTCTAAATATATTCTGAAGAACCAGTACCAGTCTTTTCTTGCTTTTGACTCCTTAATCTAAAGAATTCATGTTTGATAATGCACAGTGGCATCTTTTATAAAGGTGGCATGATAATGTCCTATGCAATTCCACCATCAACTTAATGACCAGCAATGTTCAAAGTGGTGCCCATAAAACAACTCAAAAATGACACCATCTGTAAAGAAAACAAACAAAATGTTGGTGTGATGACCTCTTTCACATAATAATAAAAAGAAATAACTATAAAAATACAAGTGATAATATTTTCAGAAAGAACATAAAATGATTTGGGATGATATAACACCATATAAGGTCCTGACAAAACCATGACTACATATTACAATAGTTAAACCAAAATGATGTAATCAATGCTCAATGACACAAAGAACGGAAAGAAAACAGGAAAGCTAAGCAGAAACCAAAACAATTCCCCAAAGCAAGGGAAGATGTTCAAGGAAAACAAAGGAAATAACACAAAAATCCAACACCCACAAAATTCTTATAGATTGTCTCTCATATCAACAAGTAGGTGCTTTGCCTCCATCATCCCCATGATCAGGCAGATTCACTTAGGTGCCATTTACCAACATTAGTAAATGACCCCAACAATTGTCCTGTTGATACCTAAAAGAAAGCTCGCCAAAACATTTGGGAAAGGGTTTTTCTTTGTAGAGAAAAACAGTGATTCACTACATCACTGCATAGACCATAGGAAACTAAACAAAGAAATGGTGCAGAACAATTACGCTTATGTATCCTGAACCGGGGAAAATACTACAGTCTTTACTAAAATGAACCTCAGGAAACTAAGTGGAAAACAATGTTTAACACTACTTCAGGACACTTTGAAAAATTAGATGTGGCCTATGGCTTGGCCAGTGCCCCCTCTGTTTTCTACTTGTTTTTTATCTGTCACTATATTATTATGTGCCACCAGTCATTTTGGTAGTAATGTTATCTGCACAATTCCCATTGCACTGGCATTGTTGTACTGGCATTACCCGTATTGGACTAGAAGATTACAACCCCAGTGTACTTACTTAATTTTATTTGTACAGTGTGTACTTAAATGTTTACATCTAACTTGGTATAATCCTTGGGCACTGGTACTTAAACTTCCCTCCGAATTAATGAAGTATCTATCTATTGTGATATTTGGCTGGCCGTTCATCCTGGCCAATACCCCCACGCCGCCAGGTGGAGCCCTGCCTGCAGCATGGAGGTGCCCCGAATGCCAACAGGGCATCATGGACATTGGAATGTTTATTCACAGCCCTGCTGGATACCATGGGGGCCACTAGAAGGCGCTGCAGGGAGGAACAGCGATTATTTGCCTTACGCCCCGTATTACGTATTGTCCGAGGGTTCAAGGGAGCAATAGCGCCCCTATCTATCTATCTATCTATCTATTTTTTAATACTTAAATAAGAACAATAACATCACAAGAAATTATAAAGGAAACAGACAGGCATGATGGTATTCCTCACTTCACAGGTGAGAGCATTATTTGTAATCATGAACTTCAGTCACAAGTCGATTCCAATATGTACAGAAATGTGCTGACAGTACTCCATCATTATACACAAAAGTTCAATATGGTGTCCCGCAGGGCTCAGTACTGGGACCTTTACTGTTTTCACTTTACATGCTTCCACTGGGATCTCTCATTAGGAAACATAATGTTAATTTTCACTCGTATGCAGATGACACCCAGTTATACCTTTCATTTAAATCAAATGAAGTTTCTCCGATGTTGTCTTTAATTAGTTGTGTTAGTGAATTAAAGGACTGGATGGATGAGAACTACTTGTCTTTAAATACAGATAAAACAGAGATGTTAATTGTTGGAGGGAATGACGCTGATCACAACAATATTTTGTCATCATTTAACTCAGTTGGAATCCCAATTAATTTCACTGAATCAGCCCGCAATCTAGGCGTTATCTTTGATTCTAGCATGTCATTTAATGCACATATTACAAAGTTGTCCAAAACATGTTTCTTCCATCTTAAAAATGTTAGGAAATTAAGACACTTTCTTAATAAACAGGATTCTGAGAAATTAATTCATGCATTTATCTCTAGTAGGATTGACTACTGCAGTGCGGTGTTCACTGGCTGTTCAAACCGTTCTCTATACAGCCTCCAGTTAATCCAAAATGCGGCTGCAAGAATTATTACAAGAACAAGAAAATATGAACACATAACTCCAGTTCTTAAATCCTTACACTGGCTCCCGGTTAAGTTTAGGGCAGATTTCAAAATCCTCCTTTTAACATATAAAGCATTAAATGGCCAAGGTCCGACTTACTTGTCTGAACTTATCATGACTTACAAACCTGAGCACACATTAAGATCTCAAGATGCTGGTCTGCTTATGATTCCAAGGATTAATAAAATAACAGTGGGAAGTCAAGCTTTTAGTTACAGGGCCCCTAAACTGTGGAATGGTCTTCCTGCTTCTATAAGAGATGCACCTTCGGTTTCAGCCTTTAAATCCCGGCTGAAGACTCACTACTTCAGTTTAGCATATCCTGACTAGAGCTGCTGATTAACTGTACAGACTGCATCTCTGTTGTTAGTCATTAGCACCAAAACATAAGTAACATGATAGTTATAATTGAATACTAACCCTCACCTATTCTGTTTCTGTTCTTGGTACTCAAATGTGGCAATTGGTGCCACGGCCCACCTGCCAAGTTGTTTGCCTGCCTATGGTAAAGTCATCCCTGATGGAGGATCGCAGGAATCATGGGAAAGAGGGGTCCTTTCATTGGATTGGCTGGCCCAGCACTGTTTCAGCCGTGGAATGGCCAAATGGGGGAGGCAGCTTGATGGATGAGGTTTCCAGGACTCTAAAAATATCCAAATCTTATTATGTGTTATCATCTACTGTTAAATTCTGCTCCGTACTTCTAAAATTTTTATTTTTATGCTGTATTATGGATTTGTTCTGTTCTGTGTATTGTATTGTATTGACCCCCTTCTTTTGACACCCACTGCACGCCCAACCTACCTGGAAAGGGGTCTCTCTTTGAACTGCCTTTCCCAAGGTTTCTTCCATTTTTCTCTACAAGGTTTTTTTGGGAGTTTTTCCTTGTCTTCTCAGAGAGTCAAGGCTGGGGGTTGTCGAGAAGCTTCCTGTGTGATTTTGGGCTATACAAAAATAAACTGTATTGTATTGTATTGTAAGTCCACAAAAGCCAGCTGCCCTCTGCAGTCACAAGTCCACTTCTAAGTGTAACATAATATCATAGTCATGCATAACATAGCAGAGTTTTGAATCTCAAGCAATGAAGATTGCTTGAAGTAAAAATCGCATTAATCCAAAGCAAGATCAAATATTTTTTTCTAGTATCTTTTTTGGAGCAGTAATATAAAGTAAAAGAGTTTCACTTCTTGGAAAGGTAAAGTGACCTATTGTGTTCTTTCATGGTTTTCGTAGAAGTGCACATTTTATAGGTTCTTTCTTTCAGTACATGAATTACCAAGTAACTTGCATGAAAGACCCAAATTTTTTAGTTACCAAACAATTTTTTTATAAACATCCCTACACATGCAGGCTTATAAACATCCATGTGATGTAAGAGTGGTGCACTTTTCATCAACATGCCACTAAAGTATTCATGTCTAATGTTTTATTGTGCATATAATGTTATACAATTATAAAACTACTTATTCACGAAATACAGGGACAGATATAAGTTTTAACACATGTATGATGTTGCATGTGACCACACAGGGTCCCAGCAGCCTAGTTAAAGCGTATTAAAAACCTGAAAATTACAGAGACCTGTACAGTACAGAATCTAGAAATACAGAACAGTATCTCTGCATTTTGCCATATATCTTTAATCTACAAATAAAGTTTATTGTTAACAATGTAAACAAAAGTGAACATACTGTACGTCTTGAACAGGCCAAATGTGCCTGAACTATGAAAAGAATGAAGGCTTATTCATTCACCAATTTTTCTAACCTACTTATCCAGGGCAGGTTTGCAGGGTAGTTGTAGCTTATCCCAGCAAGCAGAAGGCACAATGCAGGGCAGGGTGCCAGCCTATTGTAGAATGAAAATACACAACCAATGAACTGAATACAACATGGGAAGAACATACAAACTCCTCGCATGGAACACCTGAGATGCAAACCCCAGTCTCTTTACTGTAAGGTAGCAGCACTGTCACTGTGCAGTCAATGAATGGTTATACAGTACAAAATTTGCAATAAATATACTGTAAGTAGTTATATAGTTTATCTGTGTTATAAAGTACTACTACTACTGTAAATGCATTTGATAAATTATGCCTGTTCAAGATGCATGTAAACATAGAAAGCAAGTATAACGTAAGACCCAGTTGCCTTTAGGCACCATTTCAATGATAGTTGGAAAGCTTTTTGAAACGTTTCAAGTGTCTGATTTATTTCTTGCAAAGACCAAGCAAAGAAACAACTAAATCAAATGTAGCTACGCTAACGTTTACTATAAATGCAGCAACAGACATTAAAATAGTGGAGCTACTGTGCTTTTAGTAAGTTTTCACTTAAACTGACATTTTTCAGGAAAAAAAAGTTATTTTGATTCTATTTATATCAGACTACTCTCTACTGGCCATGGAGAGAGCACATGGTCAATTTGCATTGTGTTGCTAGTTTTCATGAATGCCGGGTTTTAGTTTGCATAGGCTTGACACGGGATTTAAGTTACATGTTTTTAAAAAGTGCTGGTCTAATGTTAATTACACCTAGGATGGACCAGTATGCAGGACTTGCTAGGATGGCTATACTGTACTCTAAGTTAAGGTCGCCTTGGCATTTCTTTGTCAATCTGGGACATGGTGGTGTGGCTTTTATGCACTCACACCAAAGAGAGGTGCCCCTTAGGAAGTTGCATTTGTCTCTAAACTTGCTTATCCTTGGATAAGGAACTATACTTTTTAATTTGAACTTATGACATCTCTGCGGTGGGCAGGTACCCTGCCCAGGATTTGTTCCTGCCTTGTGGCCTGTGTTGGCTTGGGTTGGCTCCAGCAGACCCCAGTGACCCTGTGTTAGGATATAGCGGGTTGGAGAATGACTAACTGACTGACTTATGACATCTGTTATTTGAATGGGGTACTCTTTTTCTGTAGCATTCACATCCTCTATTGTGAAATAATAAAAATTGAAGAAGAAAAAAAACAAAACAATACTACATTTAGGAATACAATTCACATCAGTGCACTTATTATCTGTTCACAGTACTGAATTTCTTTTTTCTTTTTAGAAATCAAACAAAATAGCCGCTAAATCTTACAGTACAGTTATAAGACCACTGTTCAGAGAATGGCATGTTTTATTCTGGGTATCTTCACAGAAGCTTTCTCAAATGTGTTTTTATTTTTATAATTCTTATAGCAATGTTAAAGGTTGGTGCAAGCAGCTACATGCGCTATTATTATGTGCCATGTCATTCAATAGTTGCTTGGGCAGCCCCATTAGGCTATTATCTCATTTCACCGCAGAGCAGCATTGGTGCTTTTTCTGTTTTAAATTTGTGGGAAATGTAACATGCTTTAAGGCTTCAGCTGTATGTATGAAACATTTCTGTACAAGGGGAAAGCCATATTACACAGTAAAGCTGATGTTCTCAACAATATACTAATCTGTTTAAAGCTAAACTTTAATTAAGAATCGTTTTAAAAAAGAACATGCAGGATAATGACTCAATCAAACACTATTTAGATATAATCAGCGACTAATGTAGATGTAATTGTTTATTAACACAGTATGTGAAAACATGAAAGTGAGGAGATACCTACCTAGATTTAACATCCTGTAATAATCAAGACAGAATTCAGTGGGTAGAGGTAATCAAATCATTAGGCTCTAATGATCATAATGTAATGAGATCCACAGCACTTTGGCAGTACATAGTGTATGTACAAAAACAAGAATTTAATTTTAGTAAACCAAATTTTGAGCAGAAGCAGCAAAATCTAAAAGTGCAAAATGGAAAAGACTTTTAAGTGGGCAGCAGTGGAGTATGTAACTCCAGCGCTAACAGTAAGGGCTATGAGGACGTAAGAGCAACAGTAAAAAGAACATTGGTTTTTAATGTTTAATGTTAATACTAAAAGGCAGGTAAATATAATATTTTAGCAGAAAAAGAATGATCAAGAAGGAAGTGAAGTGTATTAGGTGTAATTAATCCATCCATCCATTATCCAATCCGCTGAATCCGAACACAGGGGTCTGCTGGAGCCAATCCCAGCCAACACAGGACACAAGGCAGAAACCAATCTCGGGCAGGGTGCCAACCCACTGCAGGACACACACAAACACACCTGGGCCAATTTAGAATCGCCAATCCACCTAACCTGCATGTCTTTGGGAGGAAACCGGAGCAAACCCAAGCAGACACGGGGAGAACATGCAAACTCCATGCAGGGAGGACCTGGGAAGCGAACCCGGGTCACCTAACTGTGAGGCAGCAGCGCTACCACTGCGCCACCGTGTAATTAATGCAAAATAAAATCTGCATAATTGAGAATATTAAATGATCTAAATAAGTAGTTTTTATGAAGTATGCATGAGCAAAGAAACAAATAATCTCCCAGTAGCTGCAGCAACTGTAGGTGAGTTACTCAGTGATTTGGAGACTCTAACATAAAGACAATTAATACTAAGATTACAAAAGTTAAACAACTTGAAACTAGAAAAAGTTGTCTCATTACATTAAAAGGGTGATTGGACTGATCCTAGTAACTATAGGCCGGTATGCTTTAATGTGGCGTCAATACTGTTTTATATTTATACTAGGGGGGCAAGCCCCCTGGTGCCTTCAGCGCCCAAACCCCAGTTGCAGCAAGAATATTTGTAAAATCTGTACATGTACAAAAGGAAAATTATTATTTATTGGAGTCAAAATCAAGAAATTCTATAAATATGTAAAAGAAAAATGATTATTTAATGGAGTAAAAATCATGAAATTTGAAAAAAAAATGAAAAGATAATAAAATATTTATTCTCTTACTGATTGGAGATATTCCTGTTAAACTGAGGTCCACTATGTTTTGATGCAGGACTTTCTTGATATTTTAGCTTATAATTTAAAAACAGAATAACAATCTGAAAATCTAACAACATCACATTAATTTTCGATAAATTCTGAAAAGAATGATAGCAAACATATATATGTAGGTTTTAAAATAAGCCCGATTTAATGCGAGACAAAAAACATGACATAAAAACGTCACGTAATCATTGCACTTTCAGGCATAGGATTTTATATATAGAGAGTAGATAAACGATCTTGATAAAAATATAGTTAACAAGCTGCTTAAGTCTGCATGTAACATTAAGCTAACTGCAATAGCAGATAACTAACATTCCTTAAAATTATTACAGATGAGCCAAAGTAGAATTTCAATTTGGGCAGATATGGGGCAGAAGAAATTTCATGTAAATAATTCTAAAGTGTTACACATAGAAAAGGGAAACAGCATGAGGGGTCTGAACCTTAAAGTTACACTTTATAAGAAAAACTTAGGAGCTTTGGTTCCATCCATCCATCCATCCTCTTCCACTTATCCGGGGTCGGGTCGTGGGGGCAGCAGCTTAAGCAGAGAGGCCCAGACTTCCCTCTCCCTGGCCACTTCTTCCAGCTCTTCCGGGAGAATCCCAAGGCGTTCCCAGGCCAGCCAGGAGACATAGTCTCTCCAGCGTGTCCTGGGTCTTCCCTGGGGCCTCCTCCCGGTTGGACGTGCCCGAAACACCTCACCAGGGAGGCGTTCAGGAGGCATCCTGATCAGATGCCCTAGCCACCTCATCTGACTCCTCTTGATGCGGAGGAGCAGCGGCTCTACTCTGAGCCTTTCCCGGATGACTGAGCTTCTCACCCGATCTTTAAGGGAAAGCCCAGACACCCTGCGGAGGAAACTCATTTCAGCCGCTTGTATTCGCGATCTCGTTATTTCGGTCACTACACATAGCTCATGACCATAGGTGAGGGTAGGAACATAGATTGAGTGGTAAATTGAGATCTTTGCCTTACGGCTCAACTCTTTTTTCACCACGACAGACCAATGCAGAGCCTGCATCACTGCGGATGCCGCACCGATCCGTCTGTCAATCTCATGGTCCATTCTTCCCTCACTCGTGAACAAGACCCCGAGATACTTGAACTCCTCCACTTGGGGCAGGATCACACCCCCAACCCTGAGAGTGCACTCCACCTTTTTCCGGCTGCGAACCGCTCCAGAGAGAGCTGAAGATCACGGCCTGATGAAGCAAACAGGACAACATCATCTGCAAAAAGCAGTGACCCAATCCTGAGTCCACCAAACTGGACCCCTTCAACACCCTGGCTGTGCCTAGAAATTCTGTCCATAAAAGTTATGAACAGAATCGGTGACAAAGGGCAGCCCTGGCGGAGTCCAACTCTCACTGGAAACGAGCTCAACTTACTGCCGGCAATGCAGACCAAGCTCTGACACCGGTTGTACAGGGATCGAAAAGCCTTTATCAGGGGGTCCGGAACCCCATACTCCCCATGCACCCTCCAGGATTCTGCTAAGGGTGTAGAGCTGGTCCACTGTTCCGCGACCAGGACGAAAACCACACTGTTCCTCCTGAATCCGAGGTTCGACTATCCGACGGACCCTCCTCTCCAGAACCCCCGAATAGACTTTTCCAGGGAGGCTGAGGAGTGTGATCCCTCTGTAGTTGGAACACACCCTCCAGTCCCCCTTATTAAAGAGGGGGACCACCACCCCGGTCGGCCAATCCAGAGGCACTGTCCCCAAAGTCCATGCAATGTTGCAGAGACGTGTCAACCAAGACAGTCCTACAACATCCAGAGCCTTAAGGAACTCCGGGCGCATCTCATCCACCCCCAGGGCCCTGCCACCAAGGAGTTTTTTGACCACCTCGGTGACTTCGGTCCCAGAGATGCAAGAGCCCACCTCAGAGTCCCCAGGCTCTGCTTCCTCATTGGAAGGCATGTTGGTGGGATTGAGGAGGTCTTCGAAGTACTCCCCCCATCAACCCACAACGTCCCGAGTCGAGGTCAGCAGCGCACCATCCCCACCATATACAGTGTTGACACTGCACTGCTTCCCCCTCCTGAGACGCCGGACGGTGGACCAGAATCTCCTCGAAGCCATCCGAAAGTCATTCTCCATGGCCTCTGCAAACTCCTCCCATGTCCGAGTTTTTGCCTCAGCAACAACCGAAGCCGCATTCTGCTTGGCCTGCCGGTACCTATGAGCTGCTTCCAGAGACCCACAGGACAAAAAGGTCCTATAGGACTCCTTCTTCAGCTTGACGGCATCCCTCACCGCCGGTGTCCACCAACGGGTTCGGGGATTGCCGCCACGACAGGCACCGACCACCTTGCGGCCACAGCTTCAGTCAGCCGCCTCAACAATAGAGGCACGGAACATGGCCCATTCGGACTCAATGTCCCCCACCTCCCTCAGGACGTGGTTGAAGCTTTGCCGGTGGTGGGAGTTGAAGCCATTTCTAACAGGGGACTCTGCCAGCCGTTCCCAGCAGACCCTCACAACACGTTTGGGCCTACCAGGTCTGACCGGCATCTTCCCCCACCATTGAAGCCAACTCACCACCAGGTGGTGATCAGTTGACAGCTCCACCCCTCTTTTCACCCTAGTGTCCAAGACATATGGCCGCAAGTCCGACGACACGACCACAAAGTTGATCATCGAACTGAGGGCTAGGGTGTCCTGGTGCCAAGTGCACATATGAACACCCTTATGCTTGAACATGGTGTTCGTTATGGACAATCCGTGACGAGCACAGAAGTCCAATAACAAAACACCGCTCGGGTTCAGATCGGGGGGGCCATTCCTCCCAATCATGCCCTTCCAGGTCTCACTGTCATTGCCCACGTGAACATTGAAGTCTCCCAGCAAAACGAGGGAATCCCCAGAAGGTATGCCCTCTAGTACCCCTTCCTGAGACTCCAAAAAGGGTGGATACTCCAAACTGCTGTTCGGTGCATACGCACAAACAACAGTCAGGACCCTTCCCCCCCACCCGAAGGTGGAGGGAGGTCACCCTCTCGTCCACCGGGGTAAACCCCAATGCACAGGCTTCAAGTCGGGGGGCAATAAGTATGCCCACACCTGCTCAGCGCCTCTCACCGGGGGCAACTCCAGAGTGGTAGAGAGTCCAGCCCCTCTCAAGGAGATTGGTTCCAGAGTTCAAGCTGTGCGTCGAGGTGAGTCCGACTATATCTAGCCGGAACCTCTCGACCTCGCGCACTAGCTCAGGCTCCTTCCTCTTCAGAGAGGTGACATTCCATGTCCCAAGAGCCAGTTTTTGTAGCCGAGGATCAGACCGCCAAGGTCCCCGCCTTCGGCCACCACCCAACTCACACTGCACCCAACCTCCTTGGCCCCTCCCATAGGTGGTGAGCACATGGGAAGTAGGACCCACGTTACCTCTTTGGGCTGTGCCCGGCCGAGCCCCATAGGTGCAGGCCTGGCCACCAGGCGCTCGCCATCGAGCCCCACCTCCAGGCCTGGCTCCAGAGGGGGGCCCCGGTGACCCACGTCCGGGCAAGGGAAAAAGTCGTTCAAGGATTTTGTTCTTCATCGGAGGTTTGTTGAACCGCTCTTTGTCTCATCCCTCACCTAGGACCAGTTTGCCTTGGGTTGCCCTACCAGGGGCATAAAGCCCCAAACAACATAGCTCCTAGGATCATTGGGACGTGCAATCCCCTCCACCACGATAAGGTGACGGTTCAAGGAGGGGGGAGCTTTGGTTAAAAAGGATAATACCAAGTCTGGTTAAATAGCATAGTGTGTTCAGTACATAACAAGGAGGTGGAAAAGGTTGGGAGCATGCACTGATTACAGCGCCTTGCTGCACCCACCATGCAACAGGTGACACCTCAGCACCACACTGGAACAGTGTGAGGTTTTTGTTTTTTTTTACAGTTGCTGGAGTGCTAGTCCTGCCATCAACTCCCAAGTTTTACCTGCAAGTTGGAGAACCTGCTTGCAGGGCTGGATGGAGGTTAATGTCATACCCAAGATGGAGCAATTGCAGTTTGAGGGCCTTCCTCAGAGACTTCAGTATATTTTTAAGCTACATAATACACTTCTGAGGTCTCATCGGGAAAATGTTATGCAGTGTGGTACTGTATTGTAAAAAAATATTATTTCCGGACTGAGGAGTATCAACTGTGAGGAAGAAACGAAGGAGTTAAATCTTTTTCAGCTCAGCAAATGGACATTAAATGGAAACATAACAGACATGTTAAACTATTAAGGGAATTAGCATGGTTGATCCAGCTGTAACATTAAAATAAGCTCAAAACTGAATTGAAGCTCGAAACTTGAATACATTTAGCACAGTTATAAAATTTTTCTTTACACAATGGACCATAGGTGTATGGAATAAGTTACCTAGTAGTGAGGTTGACAATAGTAACTTTGGGACTTTCAAATCTCAACCTAGGTATTAGGCTATGTTTGGCTGTTACATTTTGGATGCATTTTCTGTATTTCTGCCACAAAAAAGTAAGATTTGTTTTTTACCTCAGCTACGAGCTGATCAGTGATTTGAAGGTCTGAAGGTTAATAGATACGTAGCATCATAAACAAATTAACGTAAAATTAATTACCATGTTTTTATTACAATTTATCTGAGGTCAGGGTTTACTAATTAGTTGCACTTTCAAAAATGTAAAAAATACTAAAATAAAAAAACACACTTCAGTATATACTGTATGGGAATATGCAATATGAGAAAAATGCAGCTGAGGATAAAAATTCTACTGGGCTTTCATTCTTTCATGTCTTTGTTTATTAGATTCAATTGGTATAGCTCATTAGCAGAGGAATGCACTTTGAATTTTAAATATGTAGAGCTCCTCATATTATTTTTGGAGTTGTTTTAAGTTAAGATAGTAAACTGTCCAGGGACTGTAAACATCATCTGCCTCAAGCACAAATACTAAATAATAGAAAATCATAGTGTGTACATGTCTTAAAACACGTGTTAAGGTTTGCTCATTAACAGATCCTTTACCATTCTTACAACATTTACCGATCAATGGTGAAGTCTGATAAATGTCACTGTTATTAGATCATAGGTTCCAGTGTGTAGAAGTTTTTCCATCTGATTAACAAATACTATAATTTACTTTCAAGCTTCTTGTTTCTTCCCTTTTAGTATTTTATTGTGTACTGCATTTACTGTGCTTCTTCCTCCTAATTTTCATTTATAAAAAACCATACAATCCAGTTCAGGATCACATATGGCTTCGCTTGGTACACAAACCTTTTAACACAGCACTTTTAAAGTTTATGTCTGAGTGAGGGGATTGTGACAAGAACTTCAGGGACACACACAGTTATTTTAACATACAGAACAGCAGTTCTGTGAAAAAAGAAATTGTCAATCAATGCATTTATGAGTCTAAATGTATCCTAAAGGAAGGATCAGCTAGACCATATAAATTTGGATTAATGTTACAATTTGAAACTATCGTCTCCATGTGCTTTGAGTTCTTGATAATTTACATGCAAGTGTGAAAACAAATTTCATATTTTCCTCACATAAGCATGACTAAAAAAATAGCTTTACATATTAATTGAAATACAAAACTAAAACTATACCTTTATTTATGTAACATCACAGTTTAAATGACAAATTGAACAATATAAAGCAGAAAAAAATAATCCAAGATTTAATATGTATATAAATAAATTAGCAATATGTTTTTTTACCAATTACGCAAAAAAGGCTAAACTGATTTCCACAAAATTTGGCATGTGAATTGTCATGACACATAGCTATACATTAACAATACCTCATATTTACTTCAAGAAAGCAGCAACTATGACTTTTAAAGAGTATAAATCTGAGAAACCCAGGCTAATATGAGCAGGACTTCATTACATCCAGCAGCTTGCATAAAGCATAAGCTCTCCACCAAGGCCTTGAATGACAGAAAACAAAAAAAAACACAACTATATGGTGAAATACTTATAAAATACTGAAGAATAGTTAGCAGTAAAATAAATATTTTAGAGTGGTGCAAAAAACAAAAACAAAATACTAGAACTATGTATTATTATTATATAATACTACTCCCACCATATTCAATTTAGTTTATTTTTGTTTGTTGCTTTTAGTTAAGAGGAGGTGAAGAGCACTGTGACAAGTTTGCATGTAAAATACAAGTATAAATTTTACAAATTACGTAATACATAATTAATGCATGGATTTGTTAAAACACACAGAAAACAAAATAGAAACCGATTAACATACCCGGGGATCTGTATTAATTATTTGTTAAACTATGGCCAGCTGAAGAAAACAAAAGAAGAAAACAAAAACTCCAGTCAGTAGCATACCTGGAGAAAATAAACCTCTGGGGGGGTGTCCCCTAGTCAATTGTAAGAGAGAAAGTCAAAGAAAAATTCAGAGCTGTCATAGCAATTAAACAGCAATTAAAAATCAAAACATGAAGCAGGTATAAGTGTAATGTAAATTTGTACTTATTTAGACAAAACAGTTACATTCAGCCAATCTATAGACATATGGTCAGAAATCTGAAGCAAAATATTTTGAAATAATGAGCAAAAAAAAATCCAAGAAATCTGAAGAAAAGAATGATGTAAAATCATAAGAGCTAGTTTGGATAAGGGGAAGCTGAATACTATTTAAGAGAAGCATTAACTTCATAAAATTCCAATGGGTTTCATGTTATATGTATTCAATTTAAAAAGCTATACGGACTCTTAATGTAATAACTCGTCATAATTATATCTTATTACTTTTTAATTTGAAAGAGTATAGCTTTGTGTAAAATGACAAAACTTTTGAAGGAGTTGAGCCAGATTTTAATCTAATATTACTTTTGCATTCAGCTGTACAGTATCTAACTGCATGAAGAGTTTTACCAACATGCTGAATAGTCAAGAGTAAAGGAACTACTGCATTAGTACTAGAAGTAGATCTGTGCGTGATTGTAATCTTTCTGTGTGTGGCGTACTGTCAGCCTTAGGCAAGGAGAGAATATAGGCCATAAAGCAGAGGATTACAGTAGGTACATTTTTAAGAGTTAAGAGAGGTGTGCAGGTCCTTGTATTAAGTTGTTTGTTAATATGAAGATAGTAATAGTTTTCTATTTCCATATAAGGAATGTATAAAGGTGTTTATTTTACATCTGGAAGAATAAAACCTACCAAGAAACTGACATTTCATCTCTGAAGCCAGCTTAATGAAATTTTCCAGGATAGATCGAAAAAGAAGCAGATAGAAAAAATATGATACTGATAAATTATTAACAAGGATCCAAGGGTTGAATTTAGAAACCTGTAATGAAGTGATTCAGTTTGAAGATTTTTTAAATACTTTGGAAAGAAACACTTGCTATATATACTGACATACATTATAAAAAGTGGATTTACAGTTTTACTGAGATTGAGGGAACAAGACAACTGCAAGCATTTACAAATTGGTGGACCTGAAGGAGTGTGGATTACCCACAATTCTAAATCATAAAAACTAAGTAATTACTTGCTTCAATTTTTTTAAATTTCCACAATATGCACTTAGGTTCATTATTGGGAAAAAGGTGTTTCATGGCTGATTTTCATGGAGTGTCTGTGGAACATACTATTATACTTGCTATGTTATTTTGACTTGATTGGGATGTTTTGCTATTGCGTTTTATTTCTTTAAAAGGGGAAAGACCATTGCAGGTATCATCATTAACTAAGGCACCCCGAACTTATCCTGTATCATTAGTGCTTCAACCCTCACCTCATGGAGTTTCACCACCAACAGTAATGGGCTCTAACCTAATATGGTACCTGTGTTATTGCATCCAATAAGTAAGAGGTCTCTATTGGTTTCAGGAGCTTAATATGCTCCTTCCACCATCTGGCAATATCTCTTGCTGAGGACAAAGTTTCTCCACATTTGCTAAGATTAGTCTGAATAACAACCAGTATATTCTCCCTTGGTCATTGAATGGTTTACTGAAACATATTTGAGACTCTGCAATGGACTGGAGTCCTGTTCAGTTGTTGTTGCTGCCTTACACCCAATGTTTGCTGTGACAGGCTCCTGTTCCCCACATCCCAGCTCAAGATAAATGGGTTAGATGGATGGATGGTATGAACTTCCCAAAACTCATTAATTCTCCATTACAGGATTTTCCTACAAATGTGCTTCGTTCATGAACAAGAAACATCCCTTTTTCATCTTGATTTTATAATTGTGAAAAAAACCATGTGCATAAAAGTTACAAATATATTCCATATAGTAAAGGTTTATTGGTAACCATGAAACGGAGAAGAGCAATTCCTACAAAATAAGAAACCCTTGAGAGCTAACATTTGACATGAAAATAAATTTTAAAAATCCTGAATGCAAAATACATAACAGGATACTGACAGGCTATGGTGAATCAGTTTCTTGAGTTTCATGCAAAATGATGAACACCATGCAGGAAGTTCATCAGAGGAGATATCAAGAGGCCAATTGTAATCACAAAAAAGTTAAGACTTTTAGCAATAACGAGCAGCTTCCTGCATATCTCAGCCATTTCATTTTTTCTTTCTGAAAAATTTTAGATGTGAAGGAAGGTGGCAGAATGGAACATAAAGGTAATTTCCTAACTTACACTAAATTTTCAAAAGGACACATTCAAATACATGGTCTGGTGAAACAAAGGTAGAATGGTTTTGACTTTAATTAAAAAAGTGATGTTTACCCAAAGCCAACATATCTCATTACTCAAAAAACAGCACATAATGTTCCAGGCTGGTGATGATAAGATTATACAATCAAATTATAAGACAACTTTATTCGAAATTAATAGTTCCAAACATGCATACATTTTGGAGCAAGACATTATGTCCTCTGCCATAAATAAATGGCAGTAATCCAAAGCACATAGCGATCTACATGTGAAACATAATCTTAGTTCCCTGTAAAAGATGGAAATGAACTTTGAGCAAACAAATATAAGTGTTTTACGAGAGACTTAGTGCTAAGACAAGTGGTTTAGAATCTGATTTTGTCCAACTAATGTGGTAAAGAATTGTTGTCTTCAAGTACCAACATCAGTAAATGGCCCTGACAATTGTCCTGCTGATACCTAAAATAATTACTTTTGAAAATCTCTGTTGCTTGCCAAAACATTTGGGAGAGAGTTTTTCTTTGCAGGGAAAAACAGTGACTCTCTACATCGCTGCATAGACCATAGGAAACTAAACAAAGAAACTGTGCAGAACAATTACACTTATGTATCCTGAACTGGGTAAAATACTACAGTCTTTACTAAAATGGACCTCAGGAAATTAAGTGGAAAACAATGTCTAACACTACTTCAGGACACTTTGAATAATTGGATGTGGCCTATGGCTTGGCCAGTGCCCCCACTGTTTTCCACTTGTTTTTTATCTGTCACTTTATTATTATGTACCACCAGTTACTTTGTTAGTAATGTTAGCTGCACAATTCCCATTGCACTGGCATTGTTGTACACACCATCGACATTACCTGTATTGGACTGGAAGATTACAACACCAGTACTTACTTAATGTTATTTGTATAGTGTGTATTTAAATGTTTACAATTGGTATAATCCTTGGGTACTAGTTCTTAAATTTTCCTCTGGATCAATGAAGTATCTATCTATCTATCTATCTATCTATCTATCTATCTATCTATCTATCTATCTATCTATCTAATCTAAATGACATCTTTCATGATATAATATGAATATTTGTATTGTTCCATTTAGATGATATTCTTCTTCTTTTTTGCTAGACATGTAAGGGAAGTTCTGTCTCATATAAATGCGCATAGACAACTTGCCAAACTGAAGGGGACACCCAGTACATGCACCTGAAGTAGGGGGCTCTGTAAGGACTGTGTTATTATTTAATTTTTGACTTTTTTTTGTCTTTTGATATATTATTACACATGTCATACATTTTTATTTTTTGATATTTATTTTCTCTCTCTTTGTTAGGCCATTTTATATCCGTGTTCCCTATAAGTGCCAGTATTTGCAGTTAATTTAAACCACAAGCACTGCTATTTTTGTGGTGAATGCATTGCATTCCTGAGCAACTTGACATGTGCAAATTCAGGGTCTATATGGAGCCCTGTTGTGCAAAGCAGGAAAAGGCATGGATAGGACACTGGTTTATCACAGGTTCCACTTGGTGCATACACCAACACTTATACAGAAAAAGCTTAAAATCATCAATCAAGGTAAAATGAATATGATTGGGATGAGAGCCACCACTTCCTATAAGCACATCATGCACTGCGAATGGGGCCCACAATGTGCCAATGGGTAAAGGCTAACCTAATTGTGTTATTGCTGCTTCTTGAATTGTCAAATTAATGTTGTTGGCAGTCACTGGTTGTGCCATTGTCCATTAACAAGCAGAAAGATGACATCAAGTCAACACCTGTCAGGAGCACAGAAAAGGAAAAAATGAAAACATGAAGAAGCAGCTCATGCCACACTTGCAGTGTATTTAGAAATCTCAGTTTGCCTAACTTTCAGTAAACTACCTAACATTTCATCAATTACCATGACACTAAAGCTAGCAGTTTGCGGGAGTAAAAGTGAAGTAATAATAGCATTATCCGTAACAATTTTGATATCAAGAACAGATATTATCTGCTGTTACAGTACCTAACTGACAAACGTTTGAGGATTATTTATTACCACCATATGGACCTAAATACCTCTACATGTTTTTACACTGGTTTATTAAGCATGTTAAGTAGTGGTATTAGTAGTTTGTTTTATTATTATTATTATTATTATTATTATTATTATTATTATTATTATTATAAGTAGTTGTAGTATTAATAGTAGTAGTACTATTAATTATTATTAGTAGTAGTAGTACTAGTAGTAGTAGTATTTAAAGTGCTGTTTTTGTTGTTGTTGTGTCATATGTCATAAGTGATACCAAGTAACAAACAATAACAGCACATTGAAACTCTGGACAATTATTACTATTAAGTATTCCTTGATTTGCAAAGGAAACAAATCAAAAAGTTATAGTTAAGTTTGTGATGAGTGTTTCTTTGCTTATTGATTTATATACTGTAAGAAAAACAAAAGTGACAAAAAGAGTTTAGGGTTCCACCCCATATATTCAAATTCCTGTGAAGAAAATATATAGTGAATCTCAATGGATCTGAGTAGTCACTTCAGACTTTTTCCAAAATGGGACTGAGAAGTGAGAGAAAATTGGCTGTTTTTGTAACTGCTGAGGAGGAAGGGGGTGTGTCCAAGGGGCCGGAAATAGAAGTGAGGTCACTGTTAATAAAGGTTCTGAAAGTGAAGGTGGAGTTAGGCAGGCTTCTGTTTGGAGGGTCTGGAGGAGAGACAGAAAATGTGCATCCCATTAACCCCTGTTCCGGCATATCAAGCTCAACCAATCCTGTTGACTGCCTCCCATGCACTTGTGTGTAACAATATTTATTTATCTAACTAAAGCTGTTATAAGAAATACTAATGTAATAGATTTAGGGAGGGGTGGTTGGGCAGTGTTGGGGACCTAAGAAGAAGGTTCTACTTAGGGCCACAGTTTAGCCAGAGATAGCACTGCTTGGGATTTGTGAGAGTGCCTTGAGCATGGGAAAGGCGCTAAATAAAATCTGTTATTATTATTATTATTATTATTATTAATGCAGAAACAATCAAGATGTGGTGACAATATATAAACTCAAACAAAGGAAATTATGTGGCACAGAATTAGAACCCAGAATGCTAACAACTGCACCTCAAAAATAATAATAATAATAATAAACTCGTAAACTTTCTTCCTCACGCTCAATAATACATTGATACATGAATCTGAAACTGGGTCAAAAGCAACCTTAAATTTTACAGTTCTCCAAAATAATTACTCCTCTTTTTTATTAAAGCTAAGCCATTGTTTTATCCTCAGTAAAAATACGTTACTGTAATCAGTGGCAAATCAAGTAACAGAAAATCTGACCATTTCTTTATTTTCTGCTGTACAAAAACGCAGTTTAAATGTTGGAATACACTCCAGCCATCCGCCTGTCTTCAAACTGCTTAACACGGTTCAGGGTCACAATTGATGAAGTCCAGCCTTGTAGTATCAGCACAAGTCAAGGACCAGTCCTACACGGGGATATTAGCATTCAACTTTGTAACAACAATACAGTATTTCTAGTGAAGTCTGGAAAATATGTGATTTCTTCCAAACTATTTTAAATTATTAATGATATTACTAAGTCTGGGTATACAGTAATGGAGGTCCTTAACTAGCATTACTGGAGGTTTCACTTTTTCAGGCATTGCTTTTCTCAAGAGTCTAATTTTCAAAACAGGATCCATTTCATGCACAGCATTCGACTGTTTCTTATAAAATTACAGGCTTGTCTTTCCAAGAAGTGCATTTTCTGTTGAAATTTCTGATTCTGTCAGAAAAAAATGTTTGACCTTTTAGTTTACGCCAAACCATTCTCTGATAGACTATTTAAACCCAAATTAGCTGTAAGTCATGCATCTGTTTCTCTGTTATTTTGTATCTTATACAATGGCAACAGAACATTTATTTTCTTTGATCCTTAGCAGCAGAAGTCAATTGGCTTTGTGAAGTCAAGTAACCATTTCTCATAAGAATTTTTTTTTCTGAAATAGTTTAATCTCTCCAAACCCAATTTCTCCAAAATTCATTCAGAATTCATTTAATGTTTACATTAAAACTAAGCAGATCTGTAACTGCTCCAGATTTAATAAGTAAGGAAACATGAATTTGTCTCTGGCTAAAATTCTCATCTTTGAATGTGGCCTTTCAAGAATAAGAGGATCAAGTTTCATAACAGTATTTAACCAAAAGATGTCTGATGCATTAACCCTAATATGTTGATCGTATAGTCTATATTTTCTTGTAGAGTGTTTTGGAATGGTTGCTGGTTATCCTTGTTTGGTATGTTTTTATTGACATTATATTTAATGACTTTATGAAAATCAGTTTCCATAAAACTGGCTGGCTGAATGTGATTTCATCACTAACATGTAGTGCTAATTAGTACAGTCAGTTCCTCTCCTGACACCGAGTTGTTCTAGGGGTAATTTTTTTCTTGACCACACAAAGTCTGCCACTAAATGAACAGCAAATTGTGTGACTAACCAATGATAATGATGATGATAAAACTGGCTTTCTTTTTTAAATCAAGTAAAATTTAGGCATTTGAGAAATCTTATCCCATTACCCAAATAGATTTACTAGCCAAACTACGTGGTGTTGCCTAGATATATTTGTAGATTGGGTTAAGGTAAAAAGAAAATATTTATGTTTTCAAATGTTGACCCTTTGGTCATTGCTGGTTGATCTGCCATTTACACTAACTCTCTAATAACTATCAATTTCTCTACTCTCATGAGTCAAGAATATGTTTTATTTGAATAGGGTTAGATTCCATAATTACTACAACTCCTTTCTGGATTGGAAACATTGATGCTACTTCTTTGTATTTCCTGGATTTGTGTGGTTTCACAAATATGTAATTAATACTACATTAATAAACATGATGGATTGTTAAATAATTGAATCCATTAACCATGGAAAGCATCTACTGAAAGTAGGAGGGGCCCAGGGGGAATTGGGGTTGGTAGACATCGCTACAGGTCTCCGTATTACGAGGGGTGTTCAATTATAAACAGGAATTTTCATGCTCTATTCTTATGTAGAGTGAGTACGTGACTCATTGGACAAACACATGAATGTTTGAACTTGTCGTTAGTAGTGCTAGCTGCTCTTTCCCCCCTTCCTGTCAGTTGTAATCAACATGTCAGAGCAGGAGGTACACAGTAGTGTTGCATAGAAAATTGTTATTAAATTTTTGACAAATGAAGAAGTCATTCCATCTCAGATTTATTCAAGACTTAAAAATCAGTTTGGGGATTAGTGTCTCTCTCAGTCTAGAGTGTATGATTGGTGCAAGTCATTCAGAGAGGGTCTATTATCACTTCAGTCCACTTAAGAATTTTTTAGGAGGGAAGAAATTCAAGTCATGTGAGAAGGTTATTGCTGCTGTGCAAGAATGGGTCAACATGCTGTCAAAAGTACATTGCAGTGGCAGGAGACTACATAGAAAAATAGTGTGTAGGTTACTTCATTGTATTCAACAAATAAATTGTAGCTCATAAATTCCTGTTTATATTTGAATGCCCCTTGCATTACAGGAGACAGTACCAGTGGCAGTATTTGATAATCTTATAAAGATGATTCGAAGTTGATTCATTAAACATTGATTTAAAAAGTGCCACAAATTGTGATGCTGTATTGACATTAAACATTAGAACTATATAGACGACAACAGGCCATTCAGCCTAACAAAGTTGCTGTTCCTATCCACTTACAGTAATTCTTCTAAACACAAAGTCTAGTTTTGAAAGTACATAAAGTCCTACTGTCTACCGCACTATTTGGTATTTTATTCCATGTGTCTATGGTTTTCTGAGTAAAGAAAAACTTCCTAATGTTTGTGTGAAATTTAACCTTAACAAGTTTCCAAATGTCTCCCCACGTTCTTTATGAACTCATTTTAAAATAACAGTCTCGATCCACTGTACTAATTCCCTTCATAATTTTTAAGCACTTCAATTATGTCTCCTCTTAATCTTCTTTTGCTGAAAAGGTTCAGCTCTTTTAATCTTTCTTCATAATTCATCCCTGTAGCCCTGGAATGAGCCTATTTGCTATTCTCTTGACCTTCCCTAGCTCTGCTATGTCCTTTTTGTAGCCTGCAGAAAAAAAATGCACACAGTACTCCATATGAGGCCTCACCAGCTAAAGCTAGATCATAACCTCCTTTGAGTTGTACTCTACACATTGTGCTATATATCCTAACATTCTATTAGCCTTCTTAATGATTTCTGAACACTCCCTAGCAGTTGATAGTGTTGAGTTTACTATGACTCCTATATCCATCTCATAAGGTTGTACTTTCAATTTTCAGACCTCCAATTGTGTATTCAAACGTAACATTTTTACTTCATCCATCCGCCAGGTGGAGCCCTCCCTGCAGCATTGAGGTGCCCCGAATGCCAGCAGGAAATTATGGACAATGGAGTTTTTATCCACAGCCCTGCTAGATACCAAGGGGGCCACTAGAAGATGCTGCAGGGAGGAGCAGCAATTATTTTCCCTATACCCTGGAAGTACGTCCGAGTCACATGGACAAGAGGAATGACGTGCTTCCGGGTTGAAGAAAAGGAGTTTTTATCTGACCTGGAAGTGTTACCAGTCACATGGACAGAGACAGAAGAAACACTTCCGGGTCAAGGACTATAAAAGGACTGTGGGAGATCCCAGACGTGGAGCTGAGCTGGGTGGAAGGGTGGCAACGTGTCTGGAAGAGTTGGAGGATTGTATTATTGAGAATTGTGATTTATTTATGAGTATTGTGGAGAGGAGGGTGCTTTGTGCACTTTCTATTAATAAAACTCATTATTTTGGACTTTTATCTGGTGTCTGGCATATTGTCCGAGGGTTCAAGAGGACAATAGCGCCCTCTATCTGTCACACCATGTAATACTTCAAATTTACTTATATTAAATTTCATCTGGCACAAATCTGCCCAAGCCTCTATGCTGTCCAAATCTCTCTAGATTCTAGATTTTCTGCCAACCCAGCTAGCTTGGTATCATCTGCAAACTTAATCCTATAAAGCATACATTATAACTTTTTCAACATTAAAATGTACTTGAATAAATGTTTACCATCAAGAAACAGCAAGAGTTATGACATTCTTAGTCATTCTATTTCTGCCATATTCTGGGCAACTTGGTATTTACTAAAAAATCTTCTTTCATTCTGTTTCATCGTGGCTTATCTCTGTCACATTTAGTAACAATATACAGGTGTACAACAGATTTAGTTTTTAAAAAATGTAAGGTTTTGCTTTAATAAAAATGCAGTGTCATCGGTTATTTTCAAAGTTATTGTCATGTGGGCACAGTCCAATGACATTTCTATCTGCACATGTTTAATCGTGTTGTCAGATCACCTGTGGCATGTGTCTAACCTGAAAAGTACCAGTTAACATCTTAGGTTTTGTTCGTATTGAGGATAAGAAGAACTGCCAAAACCAGCTATACGATTGTTAGCTGTTACCTCTTTCCTGTCTCATTGTCCATATTATACCTTGCATATTCAACCCTTGGGACATTTGTCAGCAGACTTTTTCACTTACTGGAACTTTTTATCTTCAATTCTTTGCTTCAACCCATTTTACAACCAATAGAGGATTTCCCAAAAGTGTCTTTTTGAGCCCTTAAGTGATGCAGCTAGACAAGAAATGATTAGTTGTAGCACTTGGCTTGCTAGTAACAATAAGAGAGAAAGACTGGCTTCAATCTTTTACTTAACATGATATTTATTTGCATAAAAACCAATAGCAGCAAATATAAGCAATGCAAAGAATTATACAATCTGGATGGGCTCCTGTAGTCTTCATTCAGTGCCAGACAACAATTCCCAGATCGTCCATTTCCTTAGTTACAGATTATGTATCCTTAATCAAAAACTAAAAAGAAAGATTTTTTGCCAGGGAGCAAGAGATCTTCTTCAAGTTTCCAGTTCAGATAAGCAGCAGATAGAAACTATGAATTTTTGGAGATCAGCTGACCTCTTTACAAAAATCAGAAAAGCAACTGAATTAAACAGTTCATTTTTGATAATATAGGCACCAAATAAACTAAAACTAAACTGAGGCAATTATTTTTGAAAAAAGTTTAGAAAAAAGGCAGCTGCAGTCCACCTCGCTTTCTTGTCCAAGTTAAGCACTTCGTTTTCTTTCCACTAGTGAAGTGGCAAACATTTTCTCAAAACACTTAAAATTGTACTAATTCTTTATCACAAATTCAAGGTCAATTCCCATGTAAAGCAAAAGCTACTCTAAGCTGAAAACATGCTATACCAAACATTCTAAAGTCTTGATTAATTTTCTAAATATGTAAAATACTTTGAATCCTGCTTTGCCTTTCAGCTTCCCCAGAATACACTGTACTTCGATTACCTTGACAATAGACTAGACTTTGGCCTCTTACCTGAAATCTGTCAGTTTAAAATGTTAAAACTTCTCTTATGCAGTACATTTGACTAACACACATTATGCTGCCATAGTGCCCTTGTCCAGGGGCACCAAACTTGCTCTGTAGGTTATACATGTTGCCACACACATGTGCATGGTAGACAATTTACTGGGTCGAATACTTGCATTTTCCTGCTGGACCAGGGGCTTTCACTGCCCTCTAACTCTTTCTCCTTTTCCCCTGGAGACTTACCGTAGAACCAGCATATTATGCCCTCTTCCAGTCTTCAGAAGGCTTCACTTACCACTTCTTCTAAGGTGTCTTTAGATCCCACCTCCTCATGACATCACTTCCGATTCCAAGACTACATCCACCTATTACATCATTTCCTGTCTTTGTCACTCACACACACACACACATACACACGTGTATGTTTATATATATATATATATATATACTGTATATATAAAATCCAACGTCTCTCTGTCTGTCCGCTTTTCCAACCCAAGAACTACTTAACGTATTTAGATCTGTTTTTTTTCTGTAATTTGCTTGAACATTCTGGTTGATTTTGCGACATCTCTCTAAGTATCATAGTTTGGTTCTGGAAGCGATTTATTAGCGCAAATCCAAGTGACAGGCTGTGGGCTGAGGGGAAGGGGAAGAGTGATGTCAGGATTGGGGAGCCGGGCAGGGCCATCCTCACTCACATGCCAGCCTCCATTCGAGTCAGTGTACGTCTTGCTACGTATTTGGGCATACCCTGCCTCCGCTTAGCTAGCAATACCTGTTTGTTTAGCGGACATTATCATCTAGAGATTGTTAAAGAGAAACATTTCATGTTTTTGAAAGAGAGATCATAGCTACATGTGTTTTAGAAGGTAGCTGCTGATTGCCAAAGATATCACTGCCACATGCTTTTCTCCCCACGTAGGGTATGTTCTGCCATCATAGCAAAACACGATCAGATACAGTGCCAATGTTTGACGTTGGACCGTACCTACCTTCCATTTGGCCAGACACACCTTTTCAACTTGTTACACTTTTGGCAAAAAGATCACAGTTACATTATCGCCCCTGATAGCAAAACCAAAAATATTGTAAATGAAAAGGTCCTCGGATATGAAAGTTATCAATATAAATTCTTTTCAATACACATTACTGTTTTTTGTATTTTTAAAGTTTGTCTTGTTTCACTACTATGCGTGGGACAGCTAGTATATGTATACATATGTGTATATATATTGTCACACATGTGCGCATGGGAGGCAGCTAAAGGGAATGAGTAAAGGCAAATCCCAATCAGACCAGGATGTAGCAGAATGCACTGACTCTTTTTCTCCCTTTCCTGTAGACCATTCACGAGAGAGTACACCTGGCCCTCTTGACGTCACTTCCGGGTCCGAACGTATGGAAGAAGACCTTGCTGGCTCCTGCCCCTGTGATGTCATGTCCGGGCTCAAGCCTATGGCTGAAGACCCCTATGAGCGCGGCCCCATTGATCTAACTTCCTGTCTTACCTTTTAAAAGCCTCCACCTTTTCACTATTCACTCAGTTTTGTTTTGGACTCAGTTTTGTGCACATCAGTGCTGTTATACATTTTGCAACTTTGCAGCCAGGATACCAATGTATGGGTGGCTGCCCCAAACCTTTTTATGACTCTTATGTCTGTTTTTGGCGACAATATATATTTGTGTGTGTGTGTACATATATTGTAAGCCACTAGAGGGCAACCTGCCACCCTAACCCCAGGCACAGACAGGCAGGACACAGCTTCAACTCACCACCCGCGTTTATTTACAGTCAAAAGTGCACAAACTACCAATACCACACCAATATACAGTCCATCTGCCTCCACTCTTCCTCAGGCTTTGTCCACTCCTTCCTACCGACTCTGTCCCTTCAATGGAGTGAGGCGACTCCTTTTATTCAGGTTCCAGGAATGTTCCAGGTGGCTCATCAGTATTACCTCGAATCATTCCCAGGTGCGCTGGAGGTCCTCTACTGGGCTCTGCAGCTGCCCCTTGTGGCCCCCACGGAACCCAACAGGGCTTCACCAAACTCCAATTCCCTACATGCCCTGTGGGAATCCGTGGTGCCACAGCCGCCCAGGATGGCTGCCCTCTAGTGTCCCAGGGGAGGAATTGCCTCATCAATATCTATATTTAAGCAGCCATATTGTAATAAGGCTCAGTTCAGTTTGCATCTAACACTTTTAACAAAATTTTACAATATATAATATACTGTAACCTCACAAAATAATAGGTAGAGGTAAATGAAAAAACTGTTTCCTTTCTCATACAGTTTAAAAAAAATTGCTCTTCTTTGTTTTGCATGTGATTTTGCAACTGCAATATTCAAAGATGTTGTTTTGGAGCCCTTAAAAACTTTTTTAGGGGCTGAAAGAAAGAACATTGCCCTTAAGGGTTTGGCAACACCACCCACCTTTTTTAGATCTGTATATTTCTCTCAAAAGTGTCTAGATGAAAATCAACCAGGAAAAAGCTGTCATTTGGAAATTTATCATGTCTAAAAACAACTTCCAATTGAGACAAAAAGATGTCCTCTTAGACAAAAGCTACTGTATAATCCATAAAGACTAAGAAATTGACAAAATTAGTTGAGAAAAAAAATCTGTATTTGTCATCTTAGAATACAATCCTACTTTGGTTGGTACAAAAGATTGTGCAGGCTGATAAAGGTCTCCTGCCATCGTGTAGCAGGAATGCGGGAGCAGGAATTGTAGTTCCCATGTCAGCACAAAGTTTTGGGTTACTTTCTCCTTTTACCCAATATGTCATGTTGCCAGTATTTTAAGTTGGATCAACAGCAAGCAAAATTTAGTGAAAATTGGTTGTCGTTTTTGCATGATTGGCAAACAAACAAATAAATTGACAGATTAAACAGGTTATGATTTTATTTATGCAGGCTGTGTGTGTGTGCAGATTCAAGGCAAAAGTACAGGAAGAGTGAAAGCTTTTTTTGCATCAAATGAGCCTTGGCAGTTACCCTTGCTCAGTCAGCTTTCTTCTCCTCGTATTATGATACACTACATTCACTGCAAATGAATGACAGCCCTCCCTGATGACATGCATTAACGTAAGAAATGTAAGAAACGGTGTTGCCAATAGCCAAATTGATCAACACAACTCTTTGCAATTTGTTCTCACCTCTAATTGCATTGGTGGAATCCTAGTGAAATAATTAAACCTGACTCACTAGCTGTAAATAGATGAAATTTCACTCTGCACAAGTATCTTGTGCCATTTGCTGCTTGGCTAAGCCTTCACTGGGATAAGTGGGTTCAGAAAAGAATAGATGAATTGTGGTGTTATGGGTCCACAGCTCACTTAGCAAAGGCTATTTTTTAAATAAATAATCACTGCACTCACAGTGGCTTAGTTAGGGGGCGTTGGGCCATAGCAAGCCACGGGGCGATCTGCGGTGTGGGCGTTTCTCACCTAGTGCACAGGTGAGGGACTGCCCACATCCGTGATTGTTCCCGTGGCTAATGTGCTGCAGCTGCCATGGCCCCTCGCTGTATAAAAGAAGCGCGAGTCGGTTGGGGGGCAGATCAGAAAGAACGAAAGGAAAGATCAGAGAAAAGAAAGGAAACAAAAAGGACGGAGGTTACAGGGAGCGAGAATGCAGGGTGGTGCAAGAGAGAGACAGAGACATGCGGAGCGTGTGGGCGAGCGAACGAGCGCTCGTGGGCAGCTGTGAGGAAGCTGGGTGTTAGGCCGACAACCAGGCGTTGGAGTTGGAAGTCGCTCCCACTGAGCGAGCAGGTAGCGGGAGTGACCAGGGAAAGGCGACTGGCCGCGGAAGGCCGGAAAGGCAGCGGGAGTCGAGAGACTTGGTGTTGCAGTCCTTGGTGTGGGCATCCTGGACACCAAGGAGTCCAAGTCTCAGGTCTGGGATGAGTGCCAGACCGAAGCCAGGATCGGGAGGTCTCCAGACCTGTGTTAGTGATATGGAAAAGGGCAGCTGCAGGGAGCGTCTCGCCTGTTGCATGGGCCCGTATGGGAGAAGCAGGTGAGACGCTAACGTTAACAAGAAAGAAGCACTGAGCTTGTTATTGGTTTTGAAAAGACTGCTTCCTGTATGAATGTTTTAACCTCGATTTTAAAGGATTGTTTTTTTTTGTAGTATTTTTAACCTCCACGTTTTTCTTTTAGTGGATTATTTATTGAACTTTGAATGAAAGCACTGCACTTTATTTGAACACTGTTTTTGTTGACTATTTTAATAAAAGCACTATGCACCTTTTTGAATCATCCCCTTGCTCAAATGTTGTCTCACTGTCTAGCTCATCGGTGACTTTACCGATGGTGTTGGGTTCAAGGAATACAGTGTCCATTTTAGGACATCCTCCTCCCTCCGAGAAAACTCCATCATTCCTACTACCTCCGACAAAATATTCCTCCTCCCTGCGAGGAATCCCCCGTCACCCCTCCTCCCTCCCCTCCCCTCTCCTCCCTCCTTCCTTCCTTCCACCACCGTCCGCTCTCAGTTCTCCGATGTCCGTTTTCCGTCATCCACCCTCCTATCTCTGTCATCCGTCTTCAGCTCTCCGTCAACCCCCACACTCCCCCCACATCACGACATTTTCATTAATGAAGTGACGTAATACTCCAGCTCCACCTTCTTCACAAGTTCATTAACTGAATTATTTGTCAATTATATTTACAGTAAGAATTTACAGCACGACTCAAACGTGAGAACGAAGGTAAATGATGTTGTTGAGTGTCTTTTAATACTGTGTAAGCATATATATTAACACGTGTGCATTAAAACGTGTGCATTTACGGGGTGATTTCTCAGGCTTAAAAGCTCACCTTTTAGTAAAAAGTTAAACGCAAACATTTTTCATTCTGAAAGGCACAAACCACGTCGGATTTCAGCCGTTAAATGCACAAAAATTTTGGTACACCAGATAAATAAGCGCAACATATTAACAGTTGTATTGTATGATTATAATACATATAGAAATGTGTTAATCGTTAACTAATAGTATGGGATGGTGTTTTTCGACTGCTTTGGAAAAATACGAACGCCTTAAGGCCGATGTGGAAGAAGGTAGCGCAGCGCCTTGATTTAAACGATTCCATGTCTTGGTGGGTTTGCATAGCTTGTTGTCAATATCTTTACACCTGTTTTTTAAGGCTTAGTGAGTGAAAGTGGCTTTCATGAAAAATGTTAGGGCTTTGCTACAGGATACACCCTCCACAAGTCAAGAAAGTAAAAATAAAGGTACTGTATATATTCCTGTTTTATTTAAACCTTTTAAGTTTGAATGGGGGGCGGCACGGTGGCGCAGTGAAAGGTGCCAGTTAGGAGACCCGGGTTCGCTTCCCTGCGTGGAGTTTGCATGTTCTCCCCGTGTCTGCGTGGGTTTCCTCCGGGTACTCCGGTTTCCTCGCACAGTCCAAAGACATACAGGTTAGGTGCATTGGCGATTCTAAATTGTCCCTGGTGTGTGGGTGTGTGCGCCCTGCGGTGGGCTGGCACCTTGCACGGGGTTTGTTTCCTGCCTTGCGCCCTGTGTTGGCTGGGGTTGGCTCCTGTATTTAGGATATAGCGGGTTGGATAATGGATGGTTGGAAGTTTGTATGCATAGCCCCATTTGGCCGTTTTAGTTTTTTTTTTCTTTCTTCAGTAATATTTCAGCAAACCCGGAGCTTGTCAGTTCAAATCCTGGTACTGACACCACTGTGTGACCCTAAGGAAGTCACTTCACCTACCTATGCTACAAAAAACAAAAGCAACGCAACAAATTGTACCTCAGATGTTGCAAGTTGCTAGGATAAAGGCATAAGTCAAATAAATAAATATGTATTACACACATAGGATCATTTATTTTCAGTTAAGTCATCTGCAGCAAACCTTTATAAATGAGGGTTTCTCCTTTTTAGATAGTGCAAAATGTTTTCTCTTGGAGAGCTTTTTTCATTTCATTGAAAATTAAAGCAGCAACTGCCAAAATATGTAGCTCTCTTATTAATTTTTCAACATTATGTAAAATAACTTCATAAAGTAATATAAAAGGTTTAAATACTGGTTATCCTTTTACACTAAAATATTACTAAAGAGATACAAAAAAAGTAAAATGCATATGTTGTTTTTCTTTAGGGAGATTAAATATTACTGAAGAAAGAAAAAAAAAACTAAAACGGCCAAATGGGGCTATGCATACGAACTTAAAAGGTTTAAATAAAACAGAAATATACACCTTTATTTTTACTTCCTTGACTTGTGGAGGGTGTATCCTGTAGCAAAGCCCTAACTTTTTTCATGAAAGCCCCTTTCAGTCAATAAGCCTTAAAAACAGGTGTAAAGATATTGACAACCAGCTACGCAAACCCACCAAGACATGGAATCGTTTAAATCAAGGCGCTGCGCTACCTTCTTCCAGATCGGCCTTAAGGTGTTCGTATTTTTCCAAAGCAGTTCTGGTCTCCATCGGCATCTGTCAAAAAACATTATCCCATACTATTAGTTAACTATTAACACGTTTCTATATGTATTATAATCATACAATACAACTGTTAATATGTTGCGCTTATTTATCTGGTGTACCGAAATTTTCGTGCGTTTAACAGCTGAAATCCGACGTGGTTTGTGCCTTTCAGAATGAAAAAAGTTTGCGTTTAACTTTTTAATAAAAGGTGAGCTTTTAAGCCTGAGAAATCACCCCATAAATGCACACGTTTTAATGCACACGTGTTAATATGTATTAAAAGACACTCAACAATTAACGTAATTCACCTTCGTTCCCGCGTTTGAGTCGTGCTGTAAATTCTTACTGTAAATATAATTGACAAATAATTCGGCGAACGAACTTGTGAAGAAGGTGGAGCGGGAGTATTACGTCACTTCATTAACGAAAATGCCGTGTGGGGGTTGACGGAGAGCTGAAGGGGGATGACGGAGATAGGAGGGTGGATGACGGAAAACGGACATCGGAGAACTGAGAGCAAACGGTGGTGGAAGGAGGGAGGAGAGGGGAGGGAGGAGGGGTGACGGGGGATTCCTCGCAGGGAGGATGAATATTTTGTCGGAGGTAGTAGGAATGATGGAGTTTTCTCGGAGGGAGGAGGATGTCCTAAAATGGACACTGTACAAGGGCTCCCGAGCAGCAGATGGGAGCATGGAGTCGAACCCACATCGTCACATGAATACTTAGGGTCTGAAAGTTGAATTAAAAATGTAAAAAAACAGTGATAAAGAGAAATAAGGTATGTTTAACATAGTCTAATTTTGCTTTCTCTACAAAATACTGAAGCACTACTTTTTTTTTCAACAACACTCAGTGAGTTAAATCTAAATGAGCAGAGATGTAAATTTAAGTCACAAACTACCGGTAAGTCATAAACTTTAAAACGGACAATATTCCAGACTTATTTATCACTTTAAAGTCAGTTCTTTTTGAAAATGGTGCAACTGACACCATGTGTTAAAGTGTGCTGAACACCCAAAGAAAAGCCTCATTGTGCCACTGCAACATGCTTCTGCAGTCACAGCAAAATGACGTTGTTTGTACGCAGTGTCACATGAACCAAAAATACAAATAAAACAAAAGACAGGGAATAAAATAAACCACAAAACTGTACCAGAAGTATGGGAAATATAAAACAGAAGTGAATTTGGAAGATTTGGGTTCTGAGAGTGAGGGCAAAGGACAACTAATGTAAATTAATAAACAGTAAATTTCATATAAACCTATAAAATATTACAACTGTAAATTCTGAACATGTATACAGTAGCATAGTGGCATAGTTCAAAATAACCCCAAAGGGATCTTCGGATCTTTATTGTTTTCCAACCACTAGCCAAAAAAGAATTGGGGTGCTGGGTTGGATTGAATGGCCTGTTATGGTCAAAACATTTTCAGATTTTTAAACAAAACGTAAATATGTCTGTAGATATTATGTTCTGTAGTAAGAAAGAGCAAAACTGTGACTTAGGATTTATCCCATTAGCCAATTTTATCTCATCCAAAGCAACAAACGTTTCATTTGTTTTACTTCTTAAAAAGCAGTTTTTAATTATAAAAAGTAATTCTTTGGATCTCACAAATCATGAAAATCAACTGTGGGAAAAAACACAGGTGGTTTGGCACAATAAATCAGCTGTGCCTAACAGTTTACTTCACTCATGAATAATCATCACGTTGCACAGATAAATCATTTGAACCTATCATACAGAAAGACAATCAAACAATGGCAGTGTATGAGTTGGTGTCTGAGTAATAGCTTATTGTAGCCACAGTATGATTGCTTTTTTAAGGTGAGTTGTTCCTGCCAATGTTGCATCCTTTAAAGGATAAATTTAGCCTGACACTAATCACTTTGAATCTTCAACTGTATATTAAATTGAATCATTGTTCACTTACAATATATATTATGTCTTGAGTGAAATGTTGTCCTCGTGGGCTGGTTACCTTCAATTTTCAAATAATAAACATTAAACAAGCGTATTCTGTCATGCTAAAAAATTAATTCTTCACTGGCAACATTATATGAGATGTCTTATACAGTAATGTACTGTAGATGTTGACATGGCAAGGTTGCAATGAGGGCTTTGCCAGTGGTATGCATTTTAAATTAAATATCTAATCTTCAACTGCAAATCACAATTCCTTGTAATATGTGGCATAAATAAGGTTCAAACTGTGAGCACAGATTTATCACTAAAATCTAAAATGACCTTTTTAGCAAGTTGGCACATTAGTTAGCACTGACATCTCACACTTCCAGAAACTTGGATTTGAATTCAACACCAAGTCACTGTCTGTAAGAAAGTTTCTAGTTTCCCAGGTCAATATGGGAATTGACAGTTCTCAATTAGCTCAATACGAATGTGGGCAAGAATGAACTTTGCAAACTTTGTACCTCTCTAGGGCTGGTTCAAGCCTTTCACTTAATGCTGTCAGGATAGGCTTGGACCTCCTGTAGCCTTGACTTACATTCAGTGGTTTGAGAACTACAGAAGTCAATGAGGGATACGATGAAACAAAGTATGTGTTTCTCAATATAGAAAAGGACAGGAATGATTAGCTGTGCTCTGGTGACGGACGTAAGACACTTTCTTAATGTGATTTATGCAAGTGGAATAAAAAAGGAAGGAACCAAAATGATGACAGGATTATTTGCAGAATCAGCATGAGCATACCTCTTACATTGAATGAAAATATGTTGATTTTCATGTGCTGGTATTTAGTGTCAGCTAGTATGAGATCTATTTTGTTTCATTTTTAGCCTGATGGTCCATGCGGCTGGACAGGGCATCTTCATATGGGCATAGATTGGGTTCGACCCTTTGCTTCTGCAACCACTCCTTTCATACTCTATGGTGCAGTCAAGTGGAACTGTGGCTGAACCTTAATTGGTGTCACCATCCTCATAAACGCAAGCAAACGATTGTTCACAATGAGCTATCGGAAAGTCGGGTTAAGCCTGATGAGTCAGTGTTTCAATGTCAGCCACCAGTTCTTCTAGCTCTCTGGCGATTCAATAATGCAGTCCGAGCCTGTCTAGGAACACAGTGTTATTCATACCTCTTCTCCAAGGCAGTGACTAACACTGACAAGTTGTTAGAATCCTCCGGTTGGAGATCCAACAGCACTTTCCCTTCAAGTGCCAGTTCTAGTGATGCTGCATTGAGGTGGCTGAAATTTGAACTTGGAACCAACTCCCATCTTAGTGGGGTAGGTATAACTGTGGTCTTGCTGATATACTAGCTGGCTCCTCCGAAGGGGTGGAAGGGTACCAGTGCCAGCACTCCTCATGGCACACTTCACAATCCATGCAGCTTCTATACAGAGCTTGACGATTTCCTGAATTGGAGAGTAAGTTGTCATCCCACACTCCTGTCAACAATAGAATATAGTGTGACGACAGTGTGTGTGGCTCATATGTATTGAAGTTCTTTTACAGGGCCGTTTAATTGGTTCACCATCCTGATTAGAAATGCTCATCCAGCCATCAGTGCTGAACCAAAGACAAGATGGCTGTGCAGAAGCTACCTTTTGTAGGCTGGTCCTGTTGACATTTACATAACGGTCAGCCAATTACCACTATGATTTTTCCCACTCTGATGGGGCTGCTTTGTTGTTGTTGTTTTTGCCACAGTTGCCAGTGCCACCACTACAACATTTAAATTAAACTCTGTAATCAATTCAGACCTAACATTGTAGCTGCGTTTCTTGGAGGTTTTCAAAACAACAGCTACTAATATGATAAGGTCCAAGCATTAAGTGTAACACATAGAACAAAAATTCCATAGTTTAATTATTACTAGCCAACCCATGGCGTAGCATATGCCGCATAATTATCAATGTGAACAGTCAACGTGGCTCACAGCTGCATGTGGACTGTAGCACAGACCAAAGCGAGTGAGGATCTGTTTGGTGACGTGTTGGGGGCGGGCACATGAGCAAGCAGTGCACATGCCTCGAGAGCGAGGGTGGACGCAGGAGGAGGGTTAGAGTGGGCAGTCAGGGCTCTGTTGTGCATACCCCATGGTCGGGCAACTTGGTCAATTATATATACAGTTGAACCTCGGTTCACAACCATAATTTGTTCCAAAACTCTGGTCGTAAACCGATTTGGTCGTGAACCGAAGTAATTTCCCTCATAGGACTGAATGTAAATACAATTAATCCATTCCAGACCGTACAAACTGTATGTAAATATATATTTTTTTAAGTTTTTAAGCACAAATATAGTTAATTATACCATAGAATGCACAGCATAATAGTAAAGTAAATGTAAAAACATTGAATAACACTGAGAAAACCTTGAACAACAGAGAAAACTAACACTGCAAGAGTTTGCGCTATAGTACTATGAACCGCTCACTAAAAACACTTTTTTTTCATGAGTTTTAAGCACAGGGAAAAAAATGAACATTTGAAAAATCCGTAATTTAATAAACAACCAAAAAAAGTAACATTGCAACAATGCACGCGCACGCCTGTATGTGTGTCTCTCTCTCTCACGCGCCTGTGTGTGTGTGTGAGCGTGTGTGTGTGTCTCTCTCTCTCGTGCGGCTCTGTGTGTGTGTGTGTCTCTCTCTTGTGTGCCTGTGTGTGTGTGTGTGTGTGTCTCTCTCACGCACCTGTGTGTATGTCTCTCTCTCTCTCTCGCATGCGCCCGTGTGTATGTCTCTCTCTCTCTCGCACGCCTGTGTGTGTGTCACTCTCTCTCGTGCGCCTGTGTCTATGTCTCTCTCTCGCGCGCCTGTGTGTGTGTTTCTCTCTCACACGCCCGTGTGTGTTTCTCTCTCGCGTGTCTGTGTGTGTGTCAGTCTCTCTTGCGCTCCTGTGTGTGTGTGTGTCTCTCTCTTGCGCGCCTGTGTGTGTGTCTCTCTCATGTGGACTGTAGCACAGACGAAAGTGACTGAGGCTGTGTATGGTGAGTTGTTGTGTGCGGGCACATGAGCAGGCAGTGCACATGCCTCGAGAGCAACAGTGGACGCGGGAGGAGGGCTACAGTTGGCGGGCGGGGCTCTGTCTTGCGTATCCCATAACACAGGAGGAGGGTTAGAGTTGGCGTGCGCTCTCTGTCTTGCGTGCCCTTAGTGAATTATATATACAGTAATCCCTCCTCCATCGCGGGGGTTGCGTTCCACACCCCCCCGCGATAGGTGAAAATCCGCGAAGTAGAAACCATATGTTTGTATGGTTATTTTTATATATTTTAAGCCCTTATAAACTCTCCCGCACTGTTTATAAATATTCCCCGCAGCGTTATACAGCATAATCCCTTTGTATTCTCTTAGATATTAGGTAAGATTCATTGAAATTATGTATATAAACACACACTGTTTATATACAGTAAAACCTAAATATTATTTTAAAGATATTGAGTGTCTCCGATATCACATATGTTACAGCCATTACGATAGACAGGTCACCAGCAATAAATACGTACATTGCAAGAAAAATAGTATACAGTAAATGTATTAATTATTTATGGTTACTCACCAACAATGACACGATGACTTGTCCGATAACAATGAGTTTAATTTTACTGCACAACAAAGGAGAGCGTTACAGCCCTTGTAAAGGAGCCACTTCAGGCGATTGTGTAGCACTGCCGTTGTTCTTCTGGCAGTCTTCAATCCAAATCCCTAAAGCAGATTCCATCCAGACTACTGCCTTATTACATCCACTTACAACTCGTTTTGCACCCTGGTTAAAAGGACGCTGCAGCCGTAGATCTTATATTCCTTTCCTACTTTTTAAATAAAAAGAATCGTAGCCTTCAACAAATCCAAAACGTTTACCTTTTCGGCAATCGTTAACATCTTCTTCTTGCGCTTGGGCACGGCACCTGAAGCAGTAGCAGATTGTTTTGGAGCCATAATGAAGGGCTTAACTATGCACAAAGATAAACACTAAAGAAAAAGAGCACAACTCTTTACACAGCGAAGCACGTTGATGCTGAATGAGCGAGATAAGACTTCCTGGTTAACACTGCCTAGCTCCTGCGTGCTCTGATTGGTTAGCTTCTCAGTCAGGAGAACTTAACTGCGTGCTCTGATTGGTTAGCTTCTCAGCCATCCGCCATTAGCGTCCCTTGTATGAAATCAACTGCGCAAACCAACTGAAGAAGCATAAAAAGGAAGTAAAAAGACACATTGTCCGCAGAACCCGCGAAGCAGCGAAAAATCCGCTTTATATATTTAGTTATGCTTTCATATAAAATCCGCGATAGAGTGAAGCCGCGAAAGTCGAAGCGCGATATAGCGAGGGATTACTGTATATAGATAAACAAATTATTATTTGTTTTAAAATTTGTAGTGAAATTCAAAGTCAAAACAGTTTGCATAAAATGATGTGAGAAATTCCATATCAAAAACAAAAAAGTGTTTTTCATCTATGATGTTACAATTTTAGGCATCCATATGTTCAATAACATTTCTTAACATTACTACATTGCTACATGACGACTGTTTGGATTTTCAGCCTCTCAAACACACAAAAAAACAATTTTGGCTGTATATTAAATTAACCACTATGAATAGACCATGACCTTATATCTCTCTACATCAGTTGTAAATATATTTCACTATAATTAATTGTCTTTCATTTTCCTTTAAACAAACACATTGCAGCAAGAAGTATTTTCAGATTTTGTGATAATTTCTACATGATATCTATTAATGTATGTAATGTGATTTCTACTTCCATATCTGTTCTGTTTACTATGTACTCTGCTTTTTATTTTATTTAAAAAAATCTTGTGATAGTTTCCTATATGAATAAGCACCATATTATATATGCACTGTCACAAGATGTACAATTCATGCAAAACGTTTTGTTCATTCAGACCCAGTGAGATTATTCTGATTTTTTTTCTGTTATATTCATCCAGTTTTATAGCAGTAATCATTTGTTATTATGTTTTGTCAAGGCTTTGGTCCAACATATGATTCAGATCTTGCCAGAAAAACATTTTATCTAAATATTGGCTGCCATGTAAAAATGTATCGGGTGTATCAAAAGTGCAGACACGTAGGAAATATAATGTTTACAACACTTCTGCTACCACTTGTACTGTTTAAATATTCTGATCACGTGAAAGGGGGACTGGTGTGCTTATGTTTCTTGAAGACATCAGCAGTTGTTATTAAGTATACTATATTCCACCAAAACCATCCCAGATTGTTGATAAACATTTATAGTAATTGAAAGTTTAATGTTTTTATTTTAAAAATGTTCAAGGCAGCATTCATGTAAATATACCCAATTTAAACAGTAAGTTAAATGTGTATTTATTATTATTTGAGTCTGGATTCCTCATATACTTTCTGCATGTGTAGTATCTGTATTTGCATTTACAGAGCCTGAAGGTTTTACAGATAATAAAAATATGTGGGGCCATATATCAATATTTATTGCCAGGCCACAGTGAAAATGGCTTTTTAGTGAACTTTTCAGACTAATGTACAGCATTGGGCGATGACTTGTTGATTTTTTTTTTTCTGTCATTGCAGATTTTTGACATTAAAAGGCGTCCTAAAGTGTAGCCCTTTGGGTGATTTCAGAGCTAAAATGGCACTTCTGTGAAATAAACATTATTTCTGAGAATACATATTTTGTTTATTTTATGTGAATAACTCAGGGTAGAATGCAAAATGATCTACTGTATTTCCTTCAGGAAAAATTTGTAATCTGATTTCGTCTGTAAGTCACGTCCAACCTTTTTTGGTCTTTTAGTGCATTTCTATAGTATAAATGGGCTTTTGAAACCATCAGAGAGAACAAGGTGTATTTAAGTGTACTGTGTTTTCCTAACTAACATTTTAGGGTGCTACAGAATCAAAACAAGTCCCAGCAGCACATAATGCACAAGGCAGATCATAGACTCTGGTCTGACACAAGTTCATCCGCCAAGCATACATAATCACACACGCACACAGATGTGTGTTTTACTATTTTGTCTAATGATATGACTACATGTCACTGTGGGAAGGATCACATATTGTACTGAAAACATGACATATTAGAGGTTTGAACACAGAATTGACAACAGTGGAAAAGAGATCAACAAATGATCACTCAGCGCAAAAGTATCCAGATTATGATGGACAGCTAGTTGATAAAAATACTTAAAACCTTGGTATTCATACAATTTAGCAAATAACAAAAGACAGTGTTATGGCTATAGGATTAGTAGAGTCTGCAGTTTAATTCAATAGATTGTGCTGTGGGATTGGATTTTATTGTATTTTAATTTCTTACTTGATTGTACTGTATTATCTTTTAATATCTAACTTAATAAATTTTGAAAATGCTGTAAAGAAATTACTTGCTTTATTTTTGGATACTCTGGTTTGCTACTCAACATTTCCTTATTATTCTTGTCTTGTGGCCCTATGATGGAATAGCACCATGGCACCATGTCCAGAACAGATTCTTTAATTTTGCCCTGTGCTGCCTGGTCATGCTGTGGCTCTACAATATGTAATCATGAATTGGATTATGTGGGTTTGAGAGGTTATGTATGCTCTTCTCTGATCCTTTTGTATTAATGAATGTTTTTATAAATTAGAGGAAAAAAAGGAACCGCATTTGGAAAATGCAGATTTGCCTATTTCACCTGTAATCAAACAAAACATTTTCTCTCCTGTTGAGTTAAATACAGTGTAAAATTGGTTGGGCTACTGCTATTATTATTTGCTTAGTATTATGCATAAGCTTCAAGCTTTCATAAATAACAGTAAAATATTATATAATTCCAGACTTCTAAGAAGTATAATTTTCATGTTTTTGAAAGTGAATTATGACCAGGACTAAATACTTTTTTTAAAAAAAGTAACTGTGCTACCCATCTAAGACAGGTTGAAATCTAAGTAATCAAGATTTGGAGTGCAACATCTATTGGAATGTATTTTGTAATACATCCACCTTAATAAATGGCTAAGTGTCTGTGTATATATATCTTTATGTCTGCTCTGTTGCTACATCTGTCATTCTAAGAGATGAGATAATCAAATGTATTGTATTTGTAATTCTAATAGATGGGATATCACACACATTAACACTGATTTTATGAATCCCATACCACATGGCATATAACAAAGACATATGCATTTCATTTGTAATTCCAACTGATGGCAAATCCTAAAAATCTCTGGTAATTATCTCAGGGTTTTGTTCACAAGTGAGCGGATCTGAGCAGCGTCTGTAGTCATGTGGACTTTGTACTGGTCAGTCGTGGGAAGAGAGAGGCAGAGATCTTGATTTACTGATTGATCTATGTCCCTGTCCTTAGTTATAGTCACAAGCTTTGGGTGTTGACTGAAAGTGCTAGATTATAGATACAAGTATTGGAAATGAGCTTCATTTGCTGGGCATCTGGGATCAGCCGTACAGATAGGGTAAGGAACACAGACATTTGAGTGAAGTTCAAAGTAGAGCTGCTGCTCCACTGCATTGAAAAGAGCAAGTTGAGGTGATACAGGCTTCAGAGTAGAATGCCTCCTGGCAGCCCTTTTTTATTAACTCCTTTTATTTTTTACACCTCAAGAGAATGCAATCTCTGTGCTTGAAATGGACTGCTCACAATGAGCTTTTTCCTTCTCTTTTTGTATTTAGCAGAATGACCTCCAATGGGCTACCTATCAGAACAGTTCCAGACAGCAGGCTAAAAATCTCACCCCTCAAAGGTTGATGCTGTCAATCACCGCCGTCCCACTTTCAGTCCTGAAATGAAGAAAGCTCCCACGTGTTAAATATGTGGAAGCTCAGGCAGTGACAAACAGCACACATAAGATAGATACTTGTACATTATATTTATTTGGCAGTGCTACACCGTAGACTTGAATTTGTTTGTCGCTGCTTCATTAACACCATGTGAAGCCGCATTTAGGTGCTGTGTTAAAAATTTTAATTGCAGAAATTGTTGACCCTTTAATCACATGTGTTAACAATGATTAATCAGCAGCCCATATGTGTATATATACACACGCACACGCATACACCTTGTATTGAATGGGTGTTAAAATTTTGACTTTGGTATCAATGCTAGCTTTTGGACTTCAGTACTGATGCCAAAATGGTTCCAAAGCAAATAATGGATCACCTCAAATCCCCACAATTGCTCACCTTCCTCGTGTGCCACACCATCATGTCACACCACTTCCCTCTTGATAGCCATGAAGTCCAGCTTGTGTCGAAGCATGTAATATGTTTCATTTTGTGAAGCCCATAAAATGCATATTTTTCCACATCTACATTATTAAGTGTCAATGGAAGCAGAGGTAGTGGGGATTGAGATGTAAACTGACATTTACTTCTTGTATTGAAAATCTGAAATGCTGGTAACGTAGCATTTTAAAATTTAGGTTTTTTGGTATGTTTCCAGTATGGGTACATTGCACAACCCTATTCAGGTGAAAAACTTTGTGAACACGCAGCTAATATTTGCTTTTCGTCATATAATGACATAAAGTGTCAACTTCATTTGGGCTATTTTGGAGTTTTTTGATTTCTGTTATGTTGTTCTGATTAATTACTGTTAGAAAAATCATATTGTTTACCAAAAAAAGGTGCTAAATTATTTTTTGACTAAAAAACAAACAGGAAGACTGGAATGTGTGTTATTTTGAGTGTGTATATAACTATAACTATTGTAGATTTCATTAGTAAGTTGTTGCAAGAAGTATTTTAAGTTATTTGTGTATCACACGTGCATTGTAGTACTAGTTAACAACTTTAAGTAATGGATGCGTTTATTTTTTGTTAATTTTTTTTTTGCTTAAAGTGGTTTTTAGTGGTAAATTAAACATTGGTAATGATTTACAACCCGAACCTCTGTGATAAACAGTTTATATGGCAATTGAAGCTAGAGGCTTACCAAAAAGGATGTTTACAGTAGATACATAATTATAAGAAAACCTGGCATTTCTATTTTTACAGTAAGGAAAATGTATTACTTTTTTTGCAGAATCAGTCCAAAAAGATGTGCAGATCATAGCTCCGAAGTTCATGCTCTTAAGAATGAAGGACATTCCTACCACTGAATTGCTGCATCCCTAAAGATCTCTCTTGGAGTGGTGCATACAACCAAGAAATGGATTCAGGAGATAGGGTCCTTTGCTTCCAGAACCAGAAGTGGGCACCCACGTGTGTCCACAGACCCGTGATAATAAGAAAATTGTAATGATCTTTAAATCATCACCACGAGTCAGTGCAAGCCACCTGCGATCACGCTTACCAGATTATCTTAAAACAATCAGCCAGTGGACAATTTGTCGTGGACTGTTTGATTCAGGACTATGATCATGCTGTCCTGCAAGAAAACCAGCTTTAAGTGCAAAAAACATTGCAAAAAATACATGGGTTGGACTGCTGCAGATTGGGGAAAATTTATATTTATGGATGAAGTGACTTTCACTGTGTTTAAAAATTACACTGGGCTTGTGTGGAGATCAGCTGGGCAATGATACAAAGCAAAATATGTGGTGGCAACTGTCAAACAGTGTGAAAAAATCTATGTTTTGGGGTCCCATTTCAGCATTCAAGCACACAGGCCTCTGGATAATGATAAAAAATACCACAATGACAGGACTGGTTTATTTGATCTTGCTGAAGGACATGCTCCCAAATTTTATGGCAATACATGGTACAGCATGTTTTCAGTAGGCTGAGGCACCCTGTCACACAAGCAACACATTGAAGATATGGCTGGCATCAGCTGGGTATCAGTTATTATATCAATGGCCTGGCAATTCACCCGACCTTAGTCCAATCAAACATTCATGGGTGACATTGAAGAAAGCTGTTGCTGAAATACACCCAACATCTTTGAAAGACCTGAAACACAAGATCAAACAAGTTTGGATATCACAGATTACAGAAGATTCCATGTCTTCTTATATCCAAGCTGCATTTGAAAATAAAGGATGACAAACAAAATACTAAAAACACTTCTAGTAGTAGCAACAGTTACTGGATTATTGTAAAATATAACTTCATTCACTGTTTTCAGTGTGCAAAATTCAAGAACTACCAGTGGATGCATTACTGCAGGAAACTTTGAGAAGAACAGGACTTGGTAACCCAAAGCCATAAAAGTATCAGAAAACAAGTTTCTGAGAGTCACCTGCTTGCATGATAGGTGTGTTACATGACAACACCTGTATGCACAACTTAATAGTTGGTAAAGAAAAAAAGTTTCACTTTCAACTGTGAAGAGGGAATGTCAGGGTACAGGTTTAACATACATGTTGAATGGCAGTAAGAAAGTCATTGCTAAATTTGCAAATAAAAAAAAGTGCTTGCCTGGGCCAGGAACCACTGCCAGTCTCAATGTGCTCTGAAATTAGAGCATAGAACAAACAAGCAATTGGAGATATGGATACTGCACAGCTGTTAAGCTGGGTTCAAGTCAGAGCTTTGGCTGGATCTCTGAAGGACGTTGACAGAGTTGTTTCTGAGCCACGCCTGTGTTGTCTTTGCTTTGTGCATAGGGTCATTGTTCTATTGGTAGGTGAAATTTTGACCCAGTCTGAAGTCCTGAGCACTCTAGAGCAGGTTTTCATTAAGGATATCTCTCTATTTACATCATTAAAATTACCCTCAACCCTGACTAGTCTCCCAGTCCATGACACTGAAAAACAACTCCACAGCATGATGCTGCCACCAAGCATTGTTTCACCATTGGAATGATAGTGGGTGAGTGGTACCAGGTTTTCTCCAGCTGTGATGATTAGAACTGAGGCTAAACAGTTCAATTCTGATTTCACGTAACCAGAGCATCATTGTTCTCATAGGCTGAGAATCATTTTGATGCCTTTTGTAAATTGCAAGTGGGCTATACTGCATCGTTTGGCCACTCTGCCATCAAGCCCAGATTAGTGGAGTGTTGCAGTGGTGATTGCCTTTCTGGAGGTTTCTCCTCTCCACAAATGATCTCTGGAGCTCAACCACAGTGATCATTGGGTTCTTGGTCACCTCTCATACAAAAGCCATTCTCTACTGATTGCACAGTTTGCTTGAGCAGCCAGCTCTAGGAACAGTTGTGGTTGTTCCAAACTTATTCCACTTAAGAATTAGGGTGGCCTCTGTGATCGTGTGTACCTTCAGTAATGCAGCCTTCCCCAGATCTGTGTCTTTACGCAGAATCCTGTTTTTAAGTTCTGCAGGCAATTCCTGGCTTGGATACACATTGATACACAGCTCTGATACACAGCTCTGATACACATTGTCAATTGTGGGAACTTACACAGACAGGTGTGTGCCTTTCCTAATTGTGTGCAATCAATTAAATTAACCAATGGCAGACCTCTAACAAGGCATAGAAATAGCTCAGTGATGATAAACTGAAATGGAAGCAATGCAGCCAGATTTCAAGTGTCATAACAAAGGGTCTGAAAATTTGTGTTAATGTGAGATTTCAGTTTCCATTTTGTCTTTTGTGGTACTGAGTGTTGCTTCTGGAGAGAAAATATTAGTTGCAATGCTGCAACATAATACAATGTGTATAACGTGATGGGTCTGAATACATTCTGAAGGCACAGTAAAGTCATATTCTGAATATATAGAGTCACAGTCTAAGTTAATTATGCATATACCTGTACAGTATGAAGTTAACTGTGAATATATAAAGTTCATGTCTGAACATGCAAATGTCATTTCTGAATTTACAAAGTCAGCACCTGAATGTGTAAAGTCAGTTCTGAATATATAAATTGTTTGAGGATGTGTTACATAAATTTATATGCAGTTTGCTGTTGTTAAATAAATGAGTTGGAATGTCTATGTCTATGAATTCCGTGATCTGCTATATAGTTACTTCAAGATGAGTACTGGGACTTTTACACATTTCAATATTACACATGTTGGGAGAACCACATGCTTGAACCTGATAACAGAGACAGGACCATCTCATGCAAAATAATCACTCCCAAATGAATCCACAATTTCAAAGTCTGTTTAAATATTGAGTGAATCAGAATTCAGACAGAAGTGAAAGAGGGAGCTTTATATTGTGGATTTCTTGTTGATTCTCAATAATGCTGTTTTTGAAGATGGCTATGCATGTGTGACAGAGTGACAGAGAGAGACAGAAACAACATGAGACTTTTAACAGAATTGCTCTGCTATGAAGAATGCTTAGCAATTCTTGGGCAGACTGAAGCAGCACTAAAGTATGTGTAAGTGTTCTTTCAGAGGTGCACAGCCATTCTCTGGAAAAATATGTTTAAATAAGAGTGCTAGCGTGCATGTGCGTGGGCGGGTGAGTAAGTGAGAGCCCCAGCTTGAATATGTGAAGTGAATTTGTAGTTGAAAGGATCGGTAACACTTTAGCTTAGGGACTACCCATTGTGCATCTATTAGTCACACTCAGCTACGTAAGAAGGCCTTAAAATAGGCCCTATTTCATCATAATGTTAAAGTGGCTATTCATCTTTTTCTATACTATGCCATATTAAGAAGCAGTTATATGTCAATACAAGGACTTTATTTAGTTTTACTAATTGATAATTCACTGGCCTTGTACTGAAGTATGGGCTGTTGACATATTTGTTCCCCTTGTGTAAAGTGAAAATACTAAATTAAATGGCTTATTAGGTGTTAATTGGTTGCCTAAACTTTATTTTGCTTCCTCTTATTCTGAAATGTAAACTTATTTATCCTTACTGAAAATGTGTTAAAAGCATAACAATTATAAATAAAGGTTTTAATTAGGATTTATTAGACATACTGTATGTTGGTACTTCTACACATTTTACAGCCTCGACTGTGAAGTGAAGCATTATTTATACTTAGGAAGAAGGAATTAGGACTGTACACCATTAATAGAGATTCTCAACAGGCAGCTTATTGAAAGTTACCAGGGCAATAATATATATATTTATATATATATTTATACATTCACATTCTGAGAAGTCTTATTTCTGTTTACTACAAATTAATGAGACACAGTGCAAAAAAAGATGAATATCCATGTTAACTGTATCTTGTGAGTCTTAGCAAAGAATATAAAGCAATTGACTAAATTTTGCAATTTGTTTGGCTGAAACAGTTCCGTGATTTTGTACTAAAAGTTCCCGAGTTGTGCTTGGAGAACATGCAATATAGTCAGTAAATACAAAAATATACAAAATTCAGTAATTATTTAGATTTTTTTTTATTGCTTATATAATTTTTACTGTGTAACAAATGATAGTAATAAAATGTACTTTTTTATAAGTATACCCTACCTTGCAAATAGAAGACCCAATTTTGCACTGTCACTTCTAAAAGCATTTGTATCTTGCAATTATATTCTACAGACAGCTTGTTTCAGCAGCATTTGGGAGCCAGAATCTCACACATCTGCTGCTCTCAGCTTCTAACTTTCTGCAGGCAGTATAAGTGAAAGTGTGAGTCTGTTGCACTGAGCTTGTTTTTTTTTTAAATTAGAACTATACATAATGTAGACTTTTACATTTCAAGTACTGCCGAGTAGGCTAATGAATACATTCTGGCTTTTTTTCAGGTGTAAGGAATATCCCACTAGACAGATTCAGTATTGTTAATAATTAATATTTACTATGTTGAGGTTTAAGGGGAAACTATGAGAATCATTATAAATATTATCAAAAAGAAGAATAAGAATATGAGCACCATGTGGCATTATTATCTCACATAACTGACTTGGTTGCCTTTAGTATGGAGTTTGTACATTGTCCACAATTGATACGGCTTTTCTTCTACAGAACTGCGTTTTCTGTTGATTTGGTAAATCTAATGAGTTCTTGTATGAATGAGTGTAGGTGTATAAATGACTACACTCCACAATGAACTGGCATTCCATTTAGAAATGTCATCCTCTACTTACTAATTACTGCCTGGATAGTTACGGCTATTTGTTACACTGTACTTGAAAAACCAGCTCTAAAAATCAATAAGTCTTAGAATTGTCTTCAATCACAAGATGTGATTCAAGGCAAATGACCTGACCTGAATTGCTCCTTACTGATACTTGTGAATATTCCTAACTTGCACTTATTGCTACAAGACTGGGTTCAAGCACCCTGAATCCCTAACCAGGATAAGCAGTTTCCATAAATATGTTATTGAATCCAATTTTTAGCTGTGTCTGAGAAACCGTGTGATGAGACATGCAAGTACAGGGCTTCAGGCTCAAATCCTGTCACAGTGCTGGTTCATTTGCATAGAGAAGTTATTAACTAGAAGGGAAATAATTAGTATGTTCTGTACATTCAAATTTCTGGGGCAATGTGTGCAAATATTGATTGATAATAAAATAAACATTGTAAGGTTTCTAACATATGCCATCTTGTATTCCTTAGTAAGACCATTTAAACTATGCATTTATGTTAAAGAAGCTGGAATCTCGATATTGATTATAAACAAGATTATGTTTTTTGTCATTTTGCAAGGGATGAATCATTACTCACAATCAAGCAGTGTTTGCCACATGCATCTAATTGCTTTAAAGTGCATTGGACAAAGCATTTAATTACTTTAAAATATATAACCTTTTAAATGGCTTTTGACTTTTTACTAGCTAAGTAGAAAAATGCACTTGCCTGCATATCATGAAAATATCACAATGTATTAATACGGAAAGAAAATCTGTAAATTCCGCCTTCAAAAGAAAATGTCAACATAATTACTTAGCAATAATGACTTGATGTCATGTTTTGAACATTGATTGACTAATGATAATGGAAAGCATTGAGGAAGACAGTATGTTATGGCTTGAATCCAGTTGCTGGGATTTTGACAGAGCTAAATTGCAGTTAAGCCAGGAAATGGACTGATAAGTAGCAGACAATGATCATTTGTTAACTCATGTGATTTGGCATTACATCTTCAATGCTCTGCTTACATTGAAAAACTGTAGAAAAAAGATGTTTTTTTCTAGCTTTACCCGTTGCCTCTCCAACTTCAATATTTATTTTCATTACATCATATTAATATAACTATAATTACATCATATTCATTTTTTGCCCTCTTTAGTTTTTGGTTAAAAAATTGACAGAATACGTCATATTTATTTCAGTAATGACCTATAAGCAATTCATCAAACACTTTTAAATTTACTTTCACTTTTGAACTAAAGCACATTTTTCTTAGCTTGAATAATCTCCTAAAGACAAATCTAAGATGCACTTCAAAAAGTATGGCATGTAATATTAATGTAATTACAAATAAAAGCTGGGTAGGTAAAGAGTAAAAGCCTGGAGAAAAGGAGCCTGGAATGAAGGTGCACTGCTGTTTAGCTTAGTCCACTTGCTTAACTCTGTGATGTTAGAGAAACTATCTATCTAAATTAGCAAGCACAAACCATCACAGTGCCAAGGAAGCAAAGATGACAAAACAAGCACAAAATACATAACAGTGCTAAAAGAAATAAAAGAAGAAAGTGGGTAGGCAAAAGAAGTAATGTGTTTTTTTGTTCAGGTTAAAGAAAACAAATGTAAAATAGACTATTCAAAATAGGAGCAGAACAGCTGATAATATTACAAAAAGCACAGCCCCTCTTTAATGGGAAACTGACCCTCATGTGTAATAATGTGTGACCACACCCACTATGAGCATCTATCACTCTGGGAAATAACACTCGTAGACAGTACTGAGACCTTCCAATTAGATTTTCAGATAATGAATGGAAGTCAGTTAAACAGATAAAGAACAGTCGTACTCAGTATGTGGAAAATGTTGCTTAACTCAACTCAGCGATGTACATGACACTCACATCACTCTCAATTTAGACTTTCCAAAATAATAATAATAATAATATTATCATTTAATGTATATAGTACCTTTCCCATGCTCAAGGCACTTATTTAAACAACAGGGTATATGTAACATTGAGTCCAAATGCTGTATTTCTGCATAGAACACTAAACAGATAAATACAAGAGATACAAAGCATGAAATAGAATAAAAGACAATAAATCAAAGTAAAAAAAACTAAATTCAATACTAAAACACACAAACATTATCCTGACCATCTAAACACAGAGGTAAACTGAAAGAAGGGGCAGAATGTTAGGTTAAGTTAAAAGCCTTCCTGAACAGATGAGTTTTGAGTTGTTTTTTTAAAAGACTGAATTGAGTCAGCTGATCACATTAATTTCGTGAGGTCATTCCAAAGTCTGGAAGCTATACAGCTGAAGGCCCTGCCACCCATAGAGTGCAGGTTAGTGTGGGGCGTAACTAGATTGTCAGAATCAGATCACCTTAGTGGGCGAACAGGAGCACAGTGATGGAGAAGGTCACTGATGTAGCCTGGTGTGAGGCCATTTAAAGCTTTGAAGGTTAATAATAGAATTTTATATTCAATTCTGTAAGACACAGGGAGCCAGTGAAGGCAAGGCAGGATGGGTGTTATGTGTGCACTGCTGCTGGTCTGTGTTAGGACTCTTGCAGCAGAGTTTTGAATCAACTGGAGCTCTGATATAAGATTAGAAGGGACACCTGCCAGTAGGGAGTTAACAATAATCGACGTGGGATGTGATAAAAGCATGGACAAGTTTCTCAGCATTAGAAAGGGAGAGGAATCAGCGAACACGGGGTATGTTACAGAGGTGAAAGTAAGAAAGTTTCTTAATATGGTTTATGTTGGTGGAATAAGAAAGGGAGGAATCAAAAAATGACAAGATTCCTTGCATTAGAAGAAGGTCTGATGAGATCACTGTCAAGAGTAACTGAGAAGGAGCTCATTTTCTTAAGTTGCGCTTTAGTGTCAATCTGCAGGAGTTCAGTTTTGTTGCAGTTTAATTTTAAAGAGTTCTGCTCCATCCAGGTTTTAATTTTACTGAGGAACGTGTGAGCTGAGAAAGATCTAAGAAAGTTTTGCTTTTAAAATTGAAATAGGATTGAGTATCATCTGTATAAAAATGGTAACCCAGTCCAAAGCTAAATGTATGCAGGTTAAGACTCTACTTGTAATCACTATCATCAGGTACCTGCTTCTTGGGTCATATACTTTGTTAATGTTCCCAGTCCTATCAGAACACAAATATGCTGATTAATCAGACAGTACTGACATCACAAGATTGGAGGAACAGGAGATGGTGAACAGTCTATTATGAAAATTTACTCTACATTAGTAGTACAGTATCAGGGCTGGAGTGTGAAATAATGCCACCTGAGGCAAAGTGCATTTTTGCCATGTGCCAACACCTGCATGCCTACCCAACCCCAACACCTACTGTGAGATTTATACTTACTAGGCATAAGACAATATTCTTAATTCACATACATAACATATTGCTATAGAGGCTTCATGATACAGTGCATTCTCTGAAAAAGGGAACAAAAACATAAATATTTTAGTTTTAGAAAAAATATAAAACAAATAAAGAAGATTGTCTTTAAAAACAATTGAAATGTTTAAGGCACACTTGTCTAAAATCCTTGATTTGTGTCATGCAAGCTAAAAGGCATGGTGCAAACCTATGAGACTTTTAATTAGCATTGGTGGTAACAGACATTTAAACAAATTCCAGAAATTAACAAAACTTTACAAAATGACTTAATTAGAATATATACAATTCAATGTGCATTAGGGTAAACATCATAAGCTACAACATGTAGATAATAATCCAGCAATAATAATACAAATAATAATACTGAAACTGATGTAGAATAGGAGACATGGACATGGCAATGCAAAATGACTTTTATGCACTGTTAAAAATGGATCTAATTCAAAGTATGAGCATCTCTCAAATGGTCCTACATTACAATTTGGGTTAAAACTCCCATTGTCTGTTGTTCAACACCATCAATGACTTGATAATTACCTTCTCCTGCCACCCTAAAAAATGTTCTCTATAGCTAGAAAAAGACGCTGTGATTTCATTGAATAATAATATTACATTATTTGCATATATTAGCAATGATAGGATAAAGAGGAATCAGCAGTAAATGTTAAAGATAATCATTCAACTTCAATGTCATTGATTTTTTTTTTTTGATGATATTAGTCTGGTCAGTTTAATTCAAGTGCCCAAATATAATTTACCTATTTACAGTTTATATGTCTACAACGTTAAAAAAAATGATAATGGTACTATCACCATTATTGTAAACCACCCTGCAGGTTGGCATTACAGTGTCCTTTTTAGGACATTTTCTCGGACTGGAGAAGAGAAAAATGACAATGTCCCAAAATGAACACTACAGATTAGATTTTGTGCTACCTACTACTATCTATTAACACTTAATTTTGATGCAACTTTCACTTGTGACATAAGTTCAGTTCTTTTTACAGAAATGTTAAATAGAAAAAAAAACAGTTTCTGCATGTTTCTGAAATGTTACATTTCAAATATTGAATTTTTCGAGAGACACATTTGGCAGAGATGATTCTATTGAAAACATCTTTGAGCACTGGCTATCATGTGCTGACCAATTCTCCGATGTCCTGGGTTGTAAAGAATTTGAAGCCAGCATGTAGCTACTGTTCATGTTTACAATGTTTCATCTGTATGATGAATTCATTTTTAATAAATTTGCATATTCATGATAGATATCAGGAAAATGAATACCAACACCATAGAATGACACAAGGTTTTGAAATGCGCATGTGCAGCTTTGATTGTCATACTTTCGCCATGCACAGAGGTGCCATGTTATAACTGTATTATGCCAAAATGGAAACTTTAAAAATGAAAATGTTTCTCCCCACTTTCACAGATAGAATATAAATCAGCCACTGAATGTGTGTATCATTTTTAAGGTTCATACTTAACTTTATTGTGTGGATATTTTGTAATGTTAGGAAAAAAAAGACATAGAGCCATGACTAAGGTGCCACCTATGGTGATTGCTTTGTCATCTCACCCCACGTGATGACCCTGGCTAGCATTCTGTTTTACCTTACTCAACTGAAAGAATCCTAGCCTATTTACCATAGCACAAAGAGAATTTTACTGAAAATCAGAAAAAATTAAAGTCACTCTAGAATGAATATTTTTTAAATAGTCGTTTCAAATTTAGCCATCATTTATCACTGTTTTACTCAATATATTTTACATACTGAAGTACTGTCAACCTGTTGAACACTTGAATATTTTTGAATGCTTTTATTATTGTTTATACTAGCTGTGTTACCTGTAAAATATTCAGTCTTGGGCCTCAGAGATAGTGACATTAGTTAATCAGATATATCAGAAGTACTGTGTAACTAAGTACTTTTCTGCATGCAATATTTGTAATTTTGTTTAACCATTTTTTTGACCCTGTTACGTATGGTGCTGGTGTGAAAGAGATTGAAGCAGAACTCAGTATTAAAGCGGTATTCGGTAATGTTACAAAGATGACTTAAAGCTTATTCGATCAAAGCTAAAAACTGCTAACAATCTCAACTCTCCTTTGCATCAAAGGCTAAAATTGATTTTGATCAAAGTTCTTATTTAAACTTTGTGAGCACTGATAAACTCATCTGGAGCAGTGCACTGGCTGATGGGAATTATAGCACATTTGCACAACGTTGCAGATGAAGGAGGGGAAAATGTACATTAAATACCTGTCTTACTGGAGTAGTTGTGCGAATTTGACTATGACTCACAACCCCAGTTCCTGGCAAGAACTTACTAAGCATGTCTTCTTTGAGATTTGCCAAACTTTGCTCCTTTGACTTTGCTTCTACAGACTGCCTTCATTTGCATAAGCTGGAACACTTCATGTGACAAAATGGGGAATGCAGTATATTTTTATGTCCCACTTGCTAGAGCGTTATCACTGATAAAAAAAAAAAAAAAAAAAAAAAAAACATGTTTCCACAAAGTGACCAAATTTCAAACAAACTGGTCAAAACATTTTTGAGATTTTGGGGTACAGTATTTAGTTTTTCTATTGTGTTTATTTTACCCCTAAATATTGATATATCAAAATGTTCTCTCTTAGTGGGCATCTACTGCCCTAGATGTACCATCCTGTTAGATTTCAGCTTTTTAGCTAAACAAGAAATAGTGTTTTTGTTGATGAGAGTGTGAGTCAGTTAACTTTGCATTATATATACTAAATATTTGTCCTCTTGCTAGATGGGCAGAGAATCAGCTGTTTAATCTGAATTACTTGTATTACTGTATGCCATGCTGCACTGTAATGTATGCATTATAACAAGCCTTGCAGTCAAAAAAATAACTTAAAAAGAAATCAGACAAGTAAATGGAAGTATGAGAATGGAGGGAAATATTTACAAAATTATTACAAGAATTCTTGGATAAGGAGTTATTGAAAAGGATAGCAAAATCCCTAGCCTGTTATACTGATTAAAGCACCCTTGGTTTCCTGGGAGTTGTAGTGCCTGCAGAAGTCTCTGTTGGAATCATGTTAATATGGACATGGTCCCAGTAGACTGGTCTGGTGCCAATTGTATTCCCAGGATTAGATTTCCAGGAGCCTAGATAATGCTGGACTTAGGAAAAGCGTAGTGGCAAGGGATTGCTTGGTGAGGAAAAAGAGAAGTGCAGGTCAGCACAGTAAAGGGAGGGTGGGAGGTAAGGAGAAGTTTGGTCAATTGGCTAGTTAGTCTGACATTGTTATGCAAAGGCCCAGTGGGCCGAACCTTTGTTATTTTGCTTCTTCTTTTATTTTTATATGTTTTCTCCCTCTATCATTTCCTCCCTACATACAATAACATTTCTATTATTAAATCATTTTTCTTCCATTTACTGGACTGGTTTTGGAGTTCTTTGTGTTTGGAACCTACTCCTATGCAATGTAAAATGTCAAAACAAAGTGAAAATAGTACAAATGGCTGGCACACTCAGTGTTTATACTGAAATTGTGCTACTATTGAGCTGAAAGTTAATAAATTCTACTTTATTAACTTGTATTTGATATTCAGCCAGATCTCAGTATTTGAAACCTGTGAAATTTCATGTTTTGAATTTATGCACAATAAGGTGTTAGATAATAGCTGACCTTAGTTTTCCAATAACTATGTGCTCGGTCAACAACAGTCAGTTGCTTAGTCTTAGCTTAATTTTCACCATCTTTTACTTTAAAAAGTATTTCATTTTGTTTTTAATGCATTTTCGTGTGGTTTGTATTTGCAAGGGGAAATAGCAGTTTGAGTTCAGAAATAAATTTAGTGCAAGGAAAGCAGCAACCTTGTATTTGATGAAATAAAGTACCTAATCCTCAGACTGATGTAAGTACAATTTATATTATCAGAAATAAATCCATTGAGAGTTCAGAATGAAACGTTTTTCAAAAGAAATTCATTCACGTACAGTATGCATTTTATTTTAACTTGTAAGCACACTACATTTAGCCTTGGTGTTCCAGATGTTCTCATAATCTTGCAGCAAGAATAATAAACAGCAAACCACATATGAAAGATAAACCATAAGAGTATGTAAAATGTTATAAATGAGAAGAAAGCATTCAGTGCATCCAGTTTGTTTGCTTAGGTAATAACTATGTAGTCTGAATGTGGCATTCAGCTAAGCATTTAGAGACATGTATTTGTAGTTTTCTCCATTTTTGTGCTTCCTGGTTGTCTTCTGCTATGCACGTCTTTTTAATTTCCATGAGTTTTCTTGGTTACAAGAGTCAATATCCAGTATCCAGATGAAGGACAGCTAATAGACCATTCTCATCAAAGCTTTTAAATATAATGCCTATAAGAGGTTTTCATCACCTTGAACATTTTCATATTTTATTATTATGCAACATTGAATTACAGTGGATTTAATTTGGCTTTTTTGACATTGATCAACAGAAAAATACTCTTTAATGTCAAAATGAAAACAGATCTCTGCAAAGTGGTCTAAGTTAATTATACTGTAAATGTAAAGCACAATGTAGTCGATACTATGAGTATTCACCATCTTTGATAGGACACATCATCACTGGTGCAGTCATTGTCTTCAATATTTCAACTGTTCCTTATGTTTTTGGGGCACTGAAATCAAAAATAACATCCATTTTTTCCTATCATGTAAGATTTTCCCACAAAACACAAGGAAAAAATCTAGAAAAAAATGCTCAGATCACTGGTAAGAATTTATTCAATCTTCATTTACATGACTTATTCCTTTCAAATTTTATGAATAATCTCCATTGTAAATTATTTTCAAGACAAACATCCAAAATAGAACCAGTAAAAATTGTAAAAATAGAATAAAACAGTATTCAAAAAATGGGTTTCTATACATGCATTCAATGGCATTTTCGTTGTCCTTCAAAACTTCTGTTGAGGCTTCTGTTTTTATGTTTTTTGCCCACAGTTTCTCGCTGCAGCTCCCAGCAATAGTCAGCAATTTTGATAAAGTTCCACCACCCCTGGTACCTCCTTTACATTTCTTTAATATCCTGTTGGAACCACTCTCCTTGCTCTTCACTCACTGTACCCAAGTTCTCCGGGAAGTAGTCCAAATGAGAGTGAAGGAAGTGCAGCTTGAGGCTAATTAAACAACTCAGTTCTTCTAATTTTGTCAACATATTTTCAACATTTAGGTCTTTATGGTTACCAAGGAATTTGGGGACCACTTCCTTAAATGAAAGTTAAGCTGTTTTTCCTTCTCATCCATTTTGGTCTCAGATTGTGGATGTTTTATCAGGTTGCAGATGTCAGTACCAATAAATACTCCCTCTTTCAGCTTTGCCTCTGACAATGCTAATAATTTGTTTTCCAGGTATTTGGAACACTTGCCTTCTCTTGATAGAGCCTTCACAAACTGCTTCATGATCCCAAGTTTGATGTAGAGTGGAGGCAGAAGTACTTTCTTTGGGTCCACGAGATGTGCCCTCACAACGTTTTTACTTCCAGTTTACAATGCCACTCGCCTTGGCCAATCCCTTCTTGCCCAGTGTTGGTTTCTGTCTCAAATGTCCCACTCACATAAGAAACAGGGATATTTGGTTAAACTTCATCACTGTCCAAAAAGCATAGATAGTGCTTTCAAATCCCCACATATAGTTCACTCTTTCTCCTTGTATTTCAACTTTGACAGTATCAAGATCAAATTCTGATACTGCTCTTTCAAGTGTACTGAATGGCCAACAGGTATTGAGGCAAACTTATTGCCATTGTGAAGAAGCATTACCTTTAGGCTTTGTTTTGATGAATCAATGAACAACCATCCATTCCTTCCTATCATACTCCTAATTGAACATTTACATCAGCCCAGGAACACATTTGAAGAACACCAATTCACCTTCTCGAGAAAAATATGGAACAAAATCTTCCTTTCCTGTACCACGAGAATGAGGTACCTGTGCCAACATTTTTTTTCCTTCAACCTTGAGCCTAGCAAATCTGCTGACTTCTTAGGGAGATCTAAATCTCTGACCAGATCATTTAGTTCAGGCTATGTGAACAGTTGAGGCTTGTTGGTATCAGAACTGAACTCTTCACCAGAACCGCTGTCTTTGTTATCAATGTCATCAGGAATGGAGACATCCTCTATGGAACTTGGTGGGTTTGGCACAAAAATACCAGGACTATGAGGAACAGGAAGCATAGCAGATAAGAGATTTGAGTACATAATTTTCTGTTTGTTTTTCAAGTTGTACCCTTCTACATTAAAAGAGCAAAAATAGCAGTCATCACTATGATTTTCTAGGCTCCCACAAGACTATAGTAACCCCAAAAAAGAAACGATTTTTTTTTCCTTGGGACCACTGTCGAAGCTCTTCCACACAAATACAGCAGACTTTATATGGAGCCCACGACTTGTCCTGATCACCAAGTTTCACTCCAAAATATGTGAAATAAATGAAGGCAGTGATGTCCCTCTGCTGTTTTTTCACAAGATAGTTCCAACATATGTAACAAAAACTGTCAGGTGAAGTGTGACGACCTCAAGTAGCCATATTCACGAGAGCACTGCAGTTTAGCTCTTGTTCCTTTGTCTTGAACAATGTCTTTGCAATGCTCTCTCATGACAATTACTGGTTGAAAAAGAAAAATATTCAGTCATTTGGTTAGAAAAGTTCTAAATAATCTGTGTGAGTACAGTACGGACCATTAGGGAATAATAATAAACACCCAAGTTGAATATGGCAATTTGTGGGAAAACCTAAAGTGATGGGGAAAAAGTGGATGTCATTTTTGTATTCAGCTCCCCAAAAACCTAAGAGTCAGTGAAAACTTTGGAAAAAATGTTTCCATTACACTGTGATCACATATGACATGCTCCCTGTTTGTCGAAGCAATTGTCAGCAGTGTGCAATTTACTTGTTTCTAACTGTGCTCATTTCACCAACTGGACCCTGCTCCCCACTCTGTTCTAATCATTATCATTTCATGAAGGGTCAAAAAATGGTTTAGTTTTAAGACAAAAAAAAATGCAGCAGTTGTTTTACCTTTGATGACGTGCCTTTTTTTAGCAATGCTTTTATTTAAACTTTGCCAGCACTGATGAAATCATCAGTAGCACAGTGGCTGATGGTAATTGAAGTCCCCACTTCGGCATTTGCACAAAGTTGCAGAAAAAATGAAGGGAATGGATCTTTCGGGATGAATTGCCTAAAGCTTTTCTTACCATTCTTTCCTTTTCTGGAACCTAGCATTTGGCTTCAATGAAGCAAACTAAAATCCATCAAACATTGTGCATGTACTGTATTTATTAAAAAAATCATATTTGTCTAATTTTTAATAAACATCTAAAGTCTGGTAAAGGAGATTAAATTTTATGCACATTATTTCGTGTGCACAATGTAATGTTGCCTTTTTCACAATATTATTAAAATTATTTTTCTTTATGTGAAAATACTGTAAATAAGACAACCCGTACAAGGAAATTACATATTGTCTCAGAATTTAGTTTGCAATTGTTTTCCACTAAACTCTTTCTGCTGTCTCAGTATATCAGAAAATAAAGCCTGAGCTGAAAATGAATTACTATACATTTTCACTTTATATACTTAACTTTTACCTACCTTCTCTGACTTTTAGTTAAAAGTTTATACAAAATGTCTCCCACTACTATTATTTCAGACTAATCTGCAAGTTAAAAACTCTTCTTTAATTGATATAATCTATAGGTAAAGAAGTATGTTTTTCTTCAAAATGCATGTATAGAGAAGTACTCTGCCTTTGGCATTACTAAGCTGCTTTTAATGGAACACTTGGGCAGAAGAGGATATTGCAGTGAGTCATTTTCCTTTCTTTCTGCGTCTAGAGTAAAGGTCACTTATATAAGACATCAACTGTCATGTTACAATGGTGCTGTAGGATTTCACCGAATCTAAAAGCTTTGGTGTTTGACAAAACACACTAGTGACAAATACTAATAAGACTTGTATACGCATAGTATCATTGACAAATTACATAAATGGTCTCTTTGGTAATAAACAGCAATTTAAGAGAATTTAGCAGGGGAAAGGCACTATATAAATAAAATGTATTATTATTATTATTATTATTAGTAGTAGTAGTAGTAGTAGTAGTAGTAATAGTAGTAGTAGTAGAAGTACCTTTTCTCGATTTAAAAGAAATTGTTTAACTCAGAAAAGGATTTTACTTTGGTCAGCAAAAATATTTTCTGAATGTGCACTAACTTAACAAAGATATTACCTTATGTAATTTGTAAAACAACACCTATTTATTGATAAATAAATTCACAAACGCACTTTAGAAAATAAGATATATGTTTACTTATTTCTATCATACTCTTGTATTTATACTTGAAGATTTTAGAGTATTTCCTTTATTTAGAAAGTTACATTCACACTCTTTACTATTGTATAGTCTATCAAGAAATATCATATGATTAAGAATGAAAAATGGACCAAAATCTGTAACTGTGTCTGGCTAATATTATGTTTGATTTTGCATTGTGCATGTAAGTGACATTTACATGTTTACTAGTAAATACTGTTGATCAGCAGAGAGATTAATCAGTGCTATGGGGACAAAAAAATGGCAGTTATGAATTGAGATCCAAACCCCCACTAGGTTCATCCAATCATAATTGTTTTCAACTTTTCCTATTATTAAACCATCTTTTAAAATAGAAGAGAGAAATTAAAAACATAAAGGTCTGGAACGAGGAATCTGTTGAATGTCTACTTGCCTATTTTGAATGCATTGACTGGACGGTGCTGTAAGAATGCTGTGCTGACACTGATGAACTGACAGACACTGTAAGCAGTTTTATAAAATTCTGTGAGGATGCCCTAATCCCTTTTAAATAAGTCAAAATATATAATAATAAGCCATGTATTACCAGAGATTTTAAGAACTTATAGCCAGAAAAACAGGGTATTTCAAAATAGAATATTAACTGAACAGAAAGAAACCATGGAAGGAGGTGAAATGTGAAATTAAGTGGGCAAAGCTTAAGTACAGTATAAGTAGAAGTAAAGAATCAGCTGTGGACTGGTAACCTCATTCATTGTAGAATGTCATGAAGATGACAGCTGGTATTAACAGTATATGCAATAATCGTGTTGAATGGAAGGGGGAAAAACTGACTATCAGCTGGCTCAAAAAATACAACAGATTTCATTTAAGGTTTGAGACACAGGATTTCACTTTGGAAATTATTCATCACAAGACACAAGAACAGACACTGGACTGGAGCTACAAGTCAGCCCTTCTTCAAACAAAATGATGTCAAAAGAGTCTTTCAACAAACTAAAATCAAACAAAAAGCTTTGGACCAGACAGAATAAGTGGGTGTCTGCTTCACTTTTGTGATCACAAAGAGTGTGTGTTAATGGCTGGTTTTCTTAATCTTAAATCCTCCACTGGATCACATTAAGGCTGCTGTCCTTCATATTTTCTTGTATACAAATGACTTCAGACGTTCACAGAAGGAGAGACATATCCTGAAATCTGAAGGTGACTCTTTAATTTTGAGTCTTTTACAAAGTAAGGAGGACAGCCATGGACAAAAGGATGGAGAAAAGAAATGGTTGTAGGATTTAGGTGTTCCCCTGTTTCTAGTCTCTGAACAATAGTTAAAGAGAAGAGGGTGAAAGTCCTAGAACGCTACAAATATTTAGGGACAATCATTGATAATAGGTTAAACTTTGCTCTCAACACAGAACACTTTTATAAGAAGGAGCAGACATGGTTATTCTTTCATAGGCAAATCAATTGTCTTGAAGTGGACAAAGCCATGCAGACACTTTTTTAGAAGTCCTTTTTTGAAATTATTGTTACATTTGATCTTAACAACATTGCAAAAATTAGTCGTAAAATTATTGGTTTACAGCAGACCTCACTGAGCTCTATCACAAACAAGTCAGATAGAAAGCTGACTCGATTCTAACAGACAGTAGCCATCCTCGTTTTCCTAAATTTCAGCTGTTGCCATCAGGTTGCGGATTTAGGTTCCTGAGGGTATAAAGAGAAACAGATTGAAGAACTTTTTTATTCTCAGGGTTGTAAGTATTTTGAATTCTGTAGGGATGCTGTTGAATTGTAAATTATTATCTTGAAGGTGTGTATATATGATAGCACTGGTTGTCAGTTTTTGAGTCTTGGTTTACTTTCATGATTCTTCGTAACAATGCCTTATGTTTTGTACTTATCTGCTGCAAACAAATATTCCTCTGGGATAAGAAAGTCTACCTGTCCTATCCTATCCTATCCTGTCCCATATGAGCCAGTGTCTGACCCTGATCTCATTTTGCAAAGAGAAAAAAGTCAATTGCCACCAGAATCACAATGTGTAATGAGTTTGAACAGGACTCAGCACCCATTCTAGTGGATCCCATTCAGGTGGTTTTTAATACACAAGCTAAAGTGTCATCTTCCAAATAAACCTGTCAGGAGTTACTTTTGATTTTGCCTATAACTTGTGTAGAATACATGTATCTGATCACCATTTGTGCAAATATATACCAGGGGAAAATATTCTACAAAAAACATGAATGAAGATCTGCCACAGATTCAACACCTTAGTAAATTTTTAGTTCAGTCTATTAATTTGATTTTGTAAATCATTCCATTAGTTGACAAGGTATTAGATAGAAAATGAAAAAATATGACTCAAATTTGTAAGATTTTTGTGAATGAATATGATCACAGTTTAACTCAATATGGAGTGGACTAGCATATATTTAACGTTAAGTCAGGATATTTAAGCAACAGAGAAGTTAAGCTCAAACAAATATTTGCCATTGTTACAAATGAGCAAGTAAGGACAATGACTATGAACAAAAAGCAAGCAGGGCCTTGATTCATTGCCTCCAGACATGATTAACCTTGATAAAAAGTGAAATGTGTGAATAACACCAAAGAAAAGGAGAGCTCAGGTTAAGCATAAACAAAAAATTAATTTGTCATGAAAAAAACATAAGAATTGGCTATGAAAAGGTTACTGTCTCTGTGAGTTTACGACTGTGGGTTTTGTCTTAGTACTTTGGCATACTCCCAAATCCCAAGATGCAAGATTAGGTTAATTCACAGACTGACAGGTGTCTTATTTACAGTTTTGTACTGCCTTTTGTCTGATGCCACTACTATAAACTTGTGCTTTCAAAAGACCAAGCAATAACATAAGCAGGTTTAGAAAAAGTACGGTTAGATGATTTATGAGAATACCCTTGGCAAAATAGTGCCAAATATTTGACAAATCCCATTCACTGAGCCACGGTAACCTCCAACCGGAAGTGTATTTGAATGGCAGAAATACCTTAGAGACATGCTTTTCTACCATATACAGTAGAACCTCTGGTCACGAACATTTCGAAACACGTACAAATCGGATTACGACCAAAATGTTTGCCAAAATTTTGCATCTGTTCACGACAACACGCTCTGGTGGTGAACAAAAACACTGGCAGCCAATGATTTCCCATTGTCTGTTTTCCATTTTCTTTTGTTTACATATACAGGGCCTAAAAAAGCAGCTGATGCTGCAAAAGGAGTTACAATGTTAACCAAGCAGAGGCCTCAAGTGCTGGAAGAGGTGGAAAAACTGTTGCTAGTGTGGTTGAACGAGAAGCACCTTGCAGGGGATAGCATAAGCAAGGTGATCATATGCAAGAAAGCCAGGAAGATTCATGGCAATTTGCTGAAAAAAAAATCCTTCTTCGAGTGGCCAAGGTGAGGCATTTAAAGCCAGTAGAGAATAGTTTGAAAAGTTTCGCAAGAGAAGTGGCATTTAATTTTTTTTCCCTGTACTTAAAACTCATAAAATAAAAAGGTGTTTACAGCGAGCGGTTTGTAAGCGTCTAGCATGAACCATTACAGTGTTAGTTTTCCCTGTTGTTCAAGGGTTTCTCAGTGTTATGCAATGTTTTTACATTTAGTTTACTATTAAACTGTGCATTCTATGGTGTAGTGAACTATTTTTGTACTTAAAAAATATATATATTTACATACAGTTCGTATGGTCTGAAACGGATTAATTGTATTTACATACAATCTTATGGGGAAATTATGTTCGGGTCGCGTCCAGAGCTTTGGAACGAATTACGGTCGCGACCAGAGGTACCACTGTATAGACAAATACAGTGGGAAGAGGCTAGCTTCCAAAAAGGTTAACTGGAACTGATTCAAATGCAGGCCTCACATTCGGTGTGTACAAACACAACTGGAGAAATACAGTAGAATGTCAAGGGCACACAAAGAATAAATAAAGAATTAAAATGTTTTCTTCCTAACTAGAAATGGTCATGAGTTTAGAAAAAAAAAGCTAAAATAGCTTTAGAATTAAAAATACTGTTTGTCCAGCATCAAAATGGCTTTGGACATGAGAAGAATCAAAAACATTTCCGTCTACTGTACAATAAATTTGAACCTGAAAAACAGTAATAGATTGGGGAACACTGTTCATGTTTGCACCAGATACTCTCCTATTGTATATCAGTTTCTGACAGTTAAGATGGAAATCCTAAAGCTATTTAATAAAAGTTAAGGACTGAATAAAAGTCACTCTGCACACATCAATGGTCACCACTGAGTCTTCTCTTCCTCTCATTTATCAATTTTTGCCATGGTTTGCAGTGTGGAGAGACACATGTTACTAGAAGCATTGTTTAAAATAGAATTCCCATGTGATGTTTGGACAAAGGGAAGATGGGGAGATAATGTTTGGTGAAAAAGGTTAGCCATAACAAAAGAGGAACTAGGGAGCCCATGAAGCTGACACAGATATTCAGACCCCTTTACTCAGTACTTTGTTGAAGGGCCATCGGCAGCGATTTTGTAACCTGGGGTCTTTTTGGTTTATGATGCAACAAGCTTCTCACACTTGAATTTGGGCATTTTCTACCCATTTTCTTCTTCTCTGCAGATCTTCTCAAGCTCTTGTCAGATTAGATGGAGTCTGTCAGTGGACAGCTATTCTCAGAGGTGTTCAATTAGGTTCAAGCCTTGGCCACTCAAGAACATTCACAGAGTTGACACTAAGGCACTCTTGTCTTCACTCTGTACTCAATGTCATTGTCCTGTAGGAAGGCGGACCTTTTCTCCAATCTGAAGTTCAAAGCATTCTGGAGCCGGTTCAGCTTTCCCTCAACTCTGACTACGCTTCCATTCCCTGCCACTGAAAAATAACCCCACAGCAAGATGTTGCCACCACCATACTTCATCAGTGGACTGGAAGTTTTGCAGGTGATGAGCGGTGCCTGTTTTTTTCCACCAGATGTGATGCTTAGAATTCAGGCCAAACAGTTCAATCTTCGTTCATCAGAGAAGAAATTCTTATTTCTCATAGTCAGAGAGTCCTCTAGGTGTTCTTTAGTGGGTTTTCATGTGTCATCTAGGCACTCTGCCACAATTTCCAAACTGGTTGAGTGTTGTAGGGATGATTGTCTTTTTTAAAGTTTCACATATCTCCACACAAGTTCTTTGGAACTCACGTCATTAGAATCTTGGTCAGCTTCCACAGTTTGGCCAGGCAGCCACCTCCGGAGTCATGGTTGTAACAATTGTTTTACATTTAATAATTATGGAGGCCACTGTGCTCTTGAAAAACTTCAATATTTCAGCATTTGTTGTAGACTTTCCAAGATCTGTACCTTGACACGATCATGTTTTTTGAGCTCTGCAGGCGATTCCTTTGAGCTCATGGCTTTGTTTTTGCTCTAGTGCACATTGCCAACTGTGGGAACTTTTACATACAAGTGTGTACCTTTCTAAATTATGTGTAAGCATGGACTCCAAACAAGGTGCAGAAACATTTCAGTCATGATCAATGGAATGGAATGCACTTGATCCAGATTTCAAGTGTCGTAGCAAAGGGTCTGAATATTTGTGTCAAAGTGATATTTCAGTTTTTTTTATTTACAAAGATTCCTTAAATATTGTTATTGCTTTGTCATTCTGGGCTATTGAGTGTTGTTTGATGTGAAAAAAAAAATGGTTTAAGTATACCGCAACATATCAAACTGTAAAAAAGTAAAGGGGCTTGAATACTGTCTGAAGCTACTGTTAAGTAATTGTTTTTCCAAGCAACAGCAAGAAAGTGGCTTTGCTAAAACAAGCAGCAAAAAACAAACAGAGCTTTTAGCCAAGGCCTTACTCAGACATGTGGCAATTTAAAAGTAAACCCTTTTGGATTTCTACTAGGTACAGGCCCCCAAATACTTCCTTAATGAATATATTAATGTTAAAGTACTTGTCTATCCTTCCTCATTGTGGCTAAAGTATCATTTACTAGTTTTAGCTCTGATAATTTGCATCCTGCCGAGTCAGTGTTTCCTTCTCCCAGCACCAACCCCCACATCCATTCTGAGTAGGTAATAAATAAATACTCGTCAGTCATATTCCCATTGTACATTTCTAACCATGCTTTTCTCCAAAAGGAGTGCCTTTAGATCTTACCTGTCTATAGTATGGTAGAGCAGACTAGGATCCCTACTAGTAAAGTCAGCCCTCCAACTCACATTTGTTATTCCACAGCCACATATGACACTACTTCAGAGATCCATCTACACATAAAAAGGATAAAGTCAGCTTTGAACTTGCTCCTAAACAAAAACCAGATGATTCAAAAAGAAACGCCTTGCAGCTGAAAATATGTATGATGTATAGCAGCTCTACATTCTCCTTTGTACTATTTATTTTAGTAAATATAACTGATTAAAACCACAAAATGAGATGAAAGTATTCAGTGACACTGATGGCTCTATTCTGCTGATTAAAGCTGAGTTCTCTGTCATATTTGAATTTCAGGTTTAAAAACGAATTCATATCATTTAAACTATCCGACATAATAAGTCCACAAGAAACCGCTGTCTGCAACAACACAACCATTGTGTTTAGAGAGTTCATTTGGCAAAAAGTGTCATTATAGACAAAAACCTGAATGAGAGCCCTTGTAGACTACACAGCTGTCAACAGCATAAGAGAAATATTCATTTTCATCTTCTTAATGTAAATCCTGGAAAAGAGATAGCATACATATAGAATTCCTTCTGAATGATAAGGACTGAATGGACCTAATGGTTTACAATACCATAACACATTTGATGTCCAAAGAGTAACATATATGTCTCAGTGGAAAAATAGTCTTAGACATTTTTATAAATTATTTCTAGTGGTACATAAGAATGATGTTGAGGATTCTGATGTTTAATATATAAATACCGTTTAGAGATACAACAATGATGTTTCAATCATAATGTTTTTGTCACTTGTTCTGGAAGGCTATTGTCACTGTGTCTTTTCAGAAAAATTATGAGATGCACGCTAGAATTTCATGTGTCAGGCTTGATCCGAGTGGCAAGGTGAAAGGAGATGCTCAGGCAGTAATATGAATCCATGCAGCATTGAAAACCATTTTAATTTAATGCTCATTACGATTTCAAAAATGTTTCAAGCAGGACCCACCATCCTTGGTTCACTTCCTCAGATCTTTGCAATCTTTGCAGATTCAATTAAATTTATTTATTTATTTTGTATTAATTTTATTGTAATCATTCCATACAGATCGATCAATTTTTACAAAAAATAGGATTTGAAAACAAGTCGACCACCACCCCTGAGAGAGAGGGCATGGGCAACAAGGTAAAACTTAAGGCTTGTAAACATACCTAAATTAATGAGTTTAGTAGGCCAATAGAGATGAATGGAGAACAAAAAGAGATGCGGAGAGAATTGCTTCCTTGATGCTTTAAGAGCTTATTCTAAAATATTATTGACTAGATCCTGCCAGGTTTTGAAAAAAATCTGTACAGATCCTCTAACTGAATATTTGACTTTTTTCCAATTTCAAATAGTATAAAACATTGGTTTCCCACTGACTTACAGGAGGAGAGTTAGGATTCTTCCAGTTTAGCAAAATAAGTCTGCGTGCCAAAAGTGTAGTGAATGCAATCACAGTTTGTTTGTCCTTCTCCACTTTAAACCCATCTGGAAGAACACCAAACACAGCTGTTAATGGGTTAGGATGGATTGTGACACCAAGGCTGTCTGAAAGGTAATTAAAGATTTTGGTCCAAAATGATGTTAATTTGGTACAGGCCAAAAACATGTGACCCAGTGAAGCTGGGACTTGATCTGAGCGTTCGCAGGTTGGATGTTGCCCTGGAAACATTTTGGACAGTTAGGTGAGACAGATGTGCTTGATATATAATTTTGAGTTGAATAATTGCATGCTTTGCACATATGGAGCTCGAGTGAAGTCTCTGCATTATTACTTTCTGCTCCTTTTCTGATATATTGATTAAGAGATCTTTTTCCCATTAAATTAAATTTAGGCCCTTTTTATTCCCATTTACAAGACTAAATCACCATACATTTATTTTATAATGTGTCCTGCATGACTACACCATGAACAGGCACATGACAAAGTAAACAATACATTTTTAACGTGGAAATTTTAAATACAAAATCTTTCAATACATGATAATGTTATTAGAAACAACCTTAAGTGTATGTAAGGAAAGCATACCTGAATAGTAAATCACTGTGGATGAAATGACAATATATGGAAAAAGGACCTGTACATTTTTACAGAAGAATCAAATTAGAAAATAAAGTTACAATTAAAGTACATTACATGAAAGTATGAACAGATGCATTTTTAAGTAATCACTTCATGAACAGAGATATTATATACATTTGGTCATTGATGTATCCTAAATACTAATAATTAAATAAAAACATTTGCATATTTTATGCTAAAAATGACCTAGTATTGATGAATGAATGTTGAGTTTGCACATTCTTCTGGTGCCACATCCTAAAAGTGTGCCACTTATGTTGACCGATAATGAATGTGCATGAGTGTTGACTGGGCCTTACCTGCAATAGACTGATATCTCATTTAGGACTTGCTGGGCTTTGACACTCCAAACCCTTAAGTGAATTAAATAGATTTAGATAAAGGGTGACTTTTGCAATATTATGTAGGCAAGTGCACCTCCCAAAAAAGGTATTTATAATATAAACAGTGTCAGAGATGGCTGGGGTGGCGACCCGGCCGGGACACCCAGAAGGGCCGGAGGAGGGCTTACGCCTTCCCCAGACCATGTGGGTGGCGACCACTCTGGTACTTTTGGAGGCCACGGGTACAGAGCTTTGAAGCTCCACCCTGTAGGAGCCCGTGGTCACCATCAGGGGTTGCCCTAATGCTTTGGCGACCCTGGACCTCAGCACTTCCGCCTCACTCGGAAGTGCTGGGGGGAAGAGGAGCAGGGACACCTGGAGTGCTTCCGAAAATACAGCCGGCACTTCCGCCACTCTGGGGCGTGTCAGTGGGAGATTGCCGGGAAGCATCTGGGTGTGTATAAAAGGGGCCGCCTCCCTTCATTCAAGGTGAGAGTCGGGAGTGGAGTGGACTAGAGCTGGAGAAGAGACAAGGAGGCGGTCTGAAGAAAGTAAGGCATAGTGAAGAGGCCAGGACTTTGGGGACTTGTGGGGTTTGTGGTGCACTTTATGAACTTGTAAATAGTAGAATGTATATAAACGTGTGTGTGGTGAAACCAACGTGTCTGCCTGTCTGTGGCCGGGCCAGTCTCCACAACAGTAAACCATTTAGTACCCAATGTCATCTATAGTAGTTTATTTACCAAATTATGAAATTGCTGGATTTCCATTTTAGACAAGGCAGTCTTCCAAATAATCTTGACATTTGGGAGACTTTTTTTTTTCTATGTGTCAGAGCTTAAGAACACATTTTCATTGGTAACCAAAGACTCTTAATCCAGTGTGCTCTTATCCATATTTCTAGCATACCTTTTTGAAGTAGCTTTTCTTTGACAACTTTTATCCAATCATTCATTTTAAAAACATGTATTAGATACCAGGAGTAACAGCTTATCCCAGCAGAAACCAACCTGCGTAGAATGTCAGTTCACCATTGTGACAACTTTCTAACATTCTTTTTAAACAGAATATCTGTGTCTGAAAACATCTGAAAAAAACAGATCAAAGTTAATTCCACTCTGAATGATAATGGTATATTTAAAAAAGAGCAATTGACAGAAGCTACATAACTAAAACTTAAAGCAAAGAAAGAGAAGGGAGAAAGATTCATGCAGATACCGTACATGAAAAAAGAGGCCAAGGCTCAGCAAGTAAGTAGTCATCTTAAATAAAGAATAGTAATAAATGAGCTGATTATTATCTGGTTATTTAGTCACAGGGACAATGTGTAAACCAAGCTCGAGATAAAATCTAACCTTATGTGTAATTTTCCATCTTTTTTTAATCTCTATGTATAAACAGCTTGAGTGGCAACTTTACCCCTGAAATCCCTTGTTAACCAGGAAAGGAAATGGGCCAGAGCTGCCTCGAACTCTTTAATATTGTAATGTACTCAGTTATCCAATAAAAGGTGTCATTTTTCTTCACTTCTCATTGCATTCAGAATTGCTAACACGGTACATCACTCTACCACTACAAAGCTTTCTGCTTCAACTACATTACTCTGCAAATGTTTTCAGTCTTTAATACACTTCTTGACCATTTCAACTGGTGTTCTCAAGTACTATTTAATTTAAAGAGTTCTACTTGATCAACTGTTCCAATGGCTGAGAATTTTAAACACTTTTACTAGGTTCCCACATAGATATCTTTAGTTCCAAGAAGAGAAAGCAAAGCCCCTGAGCCTGTTATAGTAGTACATGCACTTTAATCCAAGAATGTCCTCTTCTGCACACATTCTAGCACTGCTATATCATTTTTGTTGAGTGGTCACTGCAGATTTCCTAGACAATGTGAATGTGGTGTTAGCATAAACAGTGAAAAACATTAAATGATTTTAAAATATCACTTATATTTTTAATTTAGGTTTGTTTTGCCTTTGTTTGCACTTTTGTAAATTAAACTGCATTTTCCAAGTGTTTACTCAATTCTGAAGATTGTCCTGGTCTTTTTGAGTTTTGTTTTAGCTGCCTCATCAGTATCTGCTATGCCTTCAATTTTAGTGTCAGAAAATTTCATACAAAGCATACAGGCCAAAGCATAATTCATAGTTCCCAAAGGTTCCAGGATGACAAGTTTTAGATTTCAAAAAGTTTAATTAATGCTGAAGAGGAGGCATTCGAGTACTAAGGGAAATGCATTGCTATCTTCTTGTTGAGTGACATCAATTTGTTTGAAGGCAGCTGATAGAACCTGAAACCCTTCAGGTGCAGATCCAACAGCTCCTAGCCAGACAAAAGTATCTCTGGGAACAGAAAGTTTGCCTTTTAGAGACTTCATGAGTATCCAGGATCAAATTGGCTACTTTAGCTCTCCATCTTGCTGCTCATGTCCCTGGCCGAGTCAGCTTTATCCAGACTCTTGCTCACAACGACAGCAATGACGGAGTCTGAGAACAAAAGCGGGGTCCAAGCCCAGGTCACTTCCATTTTCTCAAGTAGTCACCACTCACAACTATTTCAGTGGTGATGTTGTTACTGGATATTCTATTGTGTGCCATCTGAGCTTTCATTTGCCAAATTGCAAAACCATTGTGTCTTGTTTTCCCAGCACACAAATTAAAGATGTTGAAAGCAAGAATTATCATTTTCAACCCACAGCCCATGCTCAGAAGAGGATTTCAACTTACTCCAGGTGTTATAGATAACACCTAGAGACAAAACATTGCCTTTGTGGATAACTGGCATCTTTTTTTGGAGAAAGGCTGTGTTTCTTCAGACATGTTGACCTGCAACTGAACAGATTCAGCACCTGGGTCCTCACTGAAGGCCTCTCTAAGGTAATTAGATTGTTAACTAGTAAGACATTTTATATTAATGATTTTATCAGTGATAAGAAAACAGACTTTCCCACACAAAGTCAAGTGTGGTTTAGCAATGATGATGCTGTGATATCAATTGAAGCACCACTGCTGAATTATGAATTTGTTCATTTTGTTCATCAAGGTAAGAAAGGCTGCATATTAGCAAATATTTTTCTAAAAACTTTTAAACTGTAAAGATTGTATTCTCTTGTGTTGACCACTTATAAACCTCCAAAATATAATCAGCCTTTTATTGAGGAATTCTCAGACTTAGTATCTTTTAATAATAACTAATAACTAATAGGTTCCTATTTGTAGGCATTTTCATGTTTTAACCAGTGTGACCCCAAACCAAGAGAATGTACTAACTTATTGCATTCCTTTGATTATAGCCAGCAAGTCAGCCAGTCTACACAGTGGGGAGTGCTGGATTTAGTCATTTCAAAAGGATTAAAAATTGACTTGAGGTGGATAATAGATACGGGTATATCTGACAATTTCTGAATATTATTTAACATAGAAATATTGGTTATTAGATTTAAAGAACAATATATTGTTTAAAAACATTATTTTCATGCCACAGCAGCCTCTAGGATTGCTAATATTCTGAATTTTCAGTCTAAATTTAGCGCTTACAGGTATGCTAACAGTACTGGATGCAATACAACACATCCTTCCAAAATTAATCCTGTTGAACCTCAAAATGCTCTTTTTAATGAATTAAATAATTTCACTGAAATAGGTTTACCTGAACTTCACAGAATAAGTTCTCAACTAAAACCTTCCAAGAAATGATTCTAGAAAGAGGCCTGAAAGTGAAATTTGTTGCAGTCTAGTTGGCATCACCCTTTGTATTTTTCATGTTACATCCCAGTTCTTTAGTAGATTTATAACTTTTAATGAATTGTATGGCTTGACATATTTTCAACTTTCTTGCTTTGTGGTTAAAGATGAGACAGTTATATATATCTGGATATTCATTAACATTGTTTGTTATGGGATTATTATTACTATTTGTGTTTTAGCTTTCTTTGTGCTAGTTAACTTAATTAAAATTCAATTTTTTTATTATATCTCTTGTTCTTTCTTGTTAATTCAGTTATAGCCTAATTAACCTTTAATTTAAACATAATTTGGTGGTGTGATTGTGGGTTTTATGGTTTTGCCTTCCTATTTGAATTAGTCCAAACAAAATCCATATGGGGTTTTAAGTGGTTCTCCTCTTCAAAAGTGAAATAAATTTGCAGCAGGCAGAAAGTGGAAGCGATTCATGGCAGGATAAATGCAGCAACAAAGGAATGATTGATGTAATTACAGGGGAAAATCTTCCCCACTACTAGGTTGGATACGACTTTTTATTCTTTGTTTATGATAGTCTTTTTATTTTTTTAAAATTGTCTGTGAAAAAAGAATAGGCTTTAAAAAAGGTTTACACTTGATCAAAGAAAGACACAGAGATGTTCCTTACCTCAATGGCAGTTTTAATTTTGGCCAAGTAATAATTTTAGTCTTAGTTGTAGTTTAGAAATCTTTGATGGTACAATTCCATATGAAGCTATATCTTGAATTATGCAACAGAAAGAAAGCAGATGGCAAAGATACAAGCGCTAATAAATATTGAACCCCATTAAGACTGCTTTCTCTGTCTCAGTCACCTTTCATTCATGACAGTTTATTTTTTGTGATCAATTGCTTATTGAACATAAAATTAAACTATACACAGAACAATACAACACAGCTGTAATATCTACTGCCACTCAAATTACCAACCCATTGTGAGTCAAGCAGAAACACATCAAGTTGCTAAGGGTTAATGAAAAGAATGAACATTAACTTACCTAGAGAAACTCCACCAGAAACCAGGAGAGCCAAAGAGGACAATGGGAAACTAAGGGACAAAGATAATGTATCATCTAGTGACAGCATAAAATTTGATATATGAAACAGGTGTAATCTTGTTCTTGATGGTCCTAATTGATGCTGCATTAACTGAGAGCTCCATATGTAAGAAACTGTAACATGCGGATAGCCAGTTATCATTTATGACAAGTTCCGAAGGAAAAAACAGGGACACAGCAGAACATGAGGAAACAGCAAATAACATCATGGGAACATAAGTGGCAGAGAGGATTAATTTCCATATAAACCAAGTAAGGATTCTGAGGAGCAATGTAAAACCTATGATGAAGTTTGTTGATATTGCTGTTTGTCCTGTTTTTATATTGATACTAGCCATGCTACCTGTGAAGGACAGGTAATAGAGTACACTTTCAAATATATTGGATATCTCTTACCCTACATGTACCTTCAGTGTCTTTCTTCTGTATTCTTGTGTTCCTGAACCTCCCTTGATCATTGTGACCTCTGTTCTCATAAAGCCTGCTTCTCAGACTCCGTCATTTCGAGGCATCTTGCCTCTGTCCACTTTTAAACTTTCCGTATTTGAAGGTGACTCTCAGCATACTTTCTACACCTTTACTCCTCCTTGTGTGTCTCACACTTGCAGCTCTTTTGATCGTCTCACTAAAGCCAAACTGACCAATCAAATTGTTCTGAGGGACCAGACACACAGACCTTAGTATTTTATTTTATAGTAGACTAACTATGTTACTTGGCTTTGCTTGAAAAATTTCATAAGAGAAGGCATCCGTTATAGTGCCATTGGTTAATTGGGTGCATCAGAAGTACTATGTAACTCAGTGCTTTCTGTACACAATATTTGTATTTTTTTAATATTACTATTAAAAAATAATTATTTATAAAGGGATAATCTTATTGGCAGGCAGTGTGGTGATGCTTATCGCCAGATGGCAAAGATGTCCTGCCAACAAGAATAATGTTATGAGAAGGTCTGGAACATTGGGTGATTGTTATGGGTAGAGGGGCTGAGTGGGGAAAACATCATGGGAAACTTTATACAGTAGATGATGGGAAACTAGTCTGGAAAGAGGGCATTTTGAGATATGAATTGTAATATATTTGTGGCTCTCTGGACGCTCTGGGTTCAGCTTAGTTTGACTTAATTGGGTTGAATCCATGTTATTGTTTATTGCAATAAAGCTAATCTCTATTTTACGCTTCCACACTTACTCCTGAACATGATATACACAGTTTTTCATGAGTAAAACATTTCATATCTAGTGACTTGGCTTTTGTTAATGCTATTGCAAAACACAATTTTGTAGGAAAGTGTATCCTTTTTGAATTGAAAAAGGTAATCAGTTATGTTATGTTCCCTTTTCATCTGCCATGCATCTGTTATCATGCCACTCACTAACCCTGCCACACTGCGGTTTGGAAAAGCTGCACAGCTGTTATCGTGCTTTTCACCCTTTAGTAATGCAAATGCGGCTTCTGAAACTCCACAGGTCAACCGCTTCCCCCCGCCACCCTACCCCCCTAAGGCCAGGTCATATTTTATGTGTTGGTTCTTCACAGTGCTCAATACTAAACAGGGCTCCAACACCCATCTCCCGCTAATTGTTCATCTAAGAGTGCTTTACTATACTCGATGCTTAATAGCAGGTCGACAGAGTGGAACAGATAACCAAGATGAGAGCCGGTATGCATCTAGGAGTGCTGTTAGTCAACAGCAAAAAAACAGCTCTTGCTGACCATTGAGCTTTGGATCATCTTTGAGTTTCAATGAACTTTCTCTTTCCATTTTATAATGTGATGACATCTTTTTTTTCCTGTCCAGGAAACCGTATTGTCTTTATTTGACCATTAACCCTATATATATTACTCTGCTGTATTTCAGTTTCTTAATAAACAGGAAATAGTGCTTTTGTTGATGAGTGAGTCAGTCAGTCAGTCAACTTTGCATTTTAAATATATAGACTACACTGTTGTCTATGCATCTTATCTCTAGTTTATTACTTTACACCATTTGAAGTTTATTCTGTTTAGGAAGTGTTGCTGACACTCTCCTTCTTGCTTCATGTTTTATGAAATAGTGGTATTTGAAGTGGTCAACAATAACATGACTGAATATGAGGAATAAGGTGTCACATCATATTAAGTAGTTTTGTGTCAAAAACCTGATTTTAAATGACACTAAAGCTTGTGTCACATTAGGTGATTTCTATTCAAAATGAATGATTGCAGTTGCTGATCTTTTTGCTTGACTATGTTAGATTACACAACTGGAAATTGTTGGACTTGATAAATTACATAACTATGTGTTGATGAGATGATGTGGGTCCTGCTCCATGCTCCCTCTTCCAGATTTGGGAGCCTCTTGAACCCAACACCATCAATAGTCATGACCGGGATGAGCTGGATAAATGAGGACACCACATGAAGCAAGGGGAAGGTGCAAAAGTATACAGTGCCTTTATTAAAAACAACAAACAGTGTCCAAATAAATAGTGCACTGTTTGAAAATAGTCCATAAGTAAATAATCCATAAAAACATGTAAAAAAGTGGAGGATAAAATAATCCAATAAATCCCATTAAAATAAGGTTAAATCTGCTGGCAGGAATGATCAGTTTTTGAAAAAACCCAGTGCCTTCTCTTTTAATCTGGTGGCTGCTCTGCTTATCTCTCACAGGCCTTGCAGCAGACCTTCCACATGTCCAGTTAGATAGATAGATAGATAGATAGATAGATAGATAGATAGATAGATAGATAGATAGATAGATAGATAGATAGATAGATAGATAGATAGATACTTTATTAATCCCAAGGGGAAATTCACAAAAAAATTCACAGTTGCCTTCTTTCCCCTGGCTACGTACAGGCTCCCTCATCAGACCAAGACTCAGGACACCAACGATCAGGGCGCTCATGCTAGGGTGCTCACACTGGGTCCCTCCCCCACCCCCAAGCCTCCTTGACCCCACACTGTCTTCTGCGGCAAGCCGTCCAAACTGCTGGTCACTCCTGCTCCTCAAAACAGCTCAGCAGGAGAGACCCATACCTACTGCCCCCAAGTGTTGGCCATACACTCCTTACAGGGGCTCTCCTCCCAGCTGTCTGCCTTCTCTGCAACGAGCCTGGTCCCTTTCGCTTTCTCACTCACTCCCGCACCGGCTCTTTCACCTTCTGCCTTCACTAACCTCTGTTCTGTCTTCTTTCTTCTTCCTCCCCTCTCACATTCGCGCTTTCCCTTTTAAAATAGGGACGTGGTACAGGTTTAGCAAATTAGCATCTCCCAACACAAATTACAGCCACAGCCGATTCCACACCAGTGCACTTAAGTGCGGGACTGTCTGCACTGAGCCTGGGAACCACTACTGTCCTGCTGCCACTGCCCCTCCCTAAAGCCACGAGTGCGGCAATTATTTATTTAAAAAGGTGCTGCTCAGCCGCGGACCTCACTTTACCACAGTTGACTTTCCAGCACTGTTTCACATCTCCAAAGTATCACAAGCTTGTCCATATATCTGACATTCAATAACATATTATCTGACAGGGCAGGTGCTATATAAATTGTTTTACTGGTATGGCAAGTTCAGCCATAATCTCAGCCCTTTTTTCTTTTTCCATTCTGTTGTACAACATAAAATATGAAACATTGCACTGATAGATCTCTCTTCTGATTACAAAGTCCTAAATACCTGCATTTCCTATTCCTCATGGCTGCATTTTATGCATTGCAGTTTTAGCTGAGCACTTACTGAATCGAAGCTCTTGTGGGCACAGAGCACGCTTTTACGGCTTAAGACAAGATTTTGTTGAGTCAAGTCACCGATTGGTTGGACTGAGTCATTTGGTATTGCAAAGTATACAACTAGCGGTCACAGGAATGTGCCGCAACTGCCACTGACTGGCTTAAGTTATGCAAATTAAGTCTGTGACTGAAAATCGTTGGAAGATGTTTAAGATCTGATAGGACATTTAAACACAAAAGTTGCTAAGGACTTCAAGAAATGCTGTTACACACTGACAGCAGCACAGATTGAGCAACAATGTATACTGATAGCTGTTACAAATTCCCTGGGTGTTAGAGAACCTGGTTTAGGTCCAGGTAGCATACAGCAAATAAAAAACACAACAGATTCTGCTTTTGTTGAAATGAAATGCAAGACAATGTAGTAGATACATCTTTAATTACCCTAAAGGAAATGCTGGAATGAGTGGCAACAGTTTAAGTTATTGTAAGACATCCACAGAAAAAGGGAAAGACCCTTCAGAGGATTGTGAGATCAGCCTCCAAACTCACAGAATCTACCTTACAACAAGGGCTGCCATAATGACGTCTGTGGATGTCACCAACCCCAAAAACAAACTCTTCTCACCTTTGTGTCTTGACAGACATGGTAGTATCAAAACTTAGAACTCTGTATCCAAGAAGTTTGTAAACCATGTGTTACCATAAATAGCACTGTTTAAGTGAAAGTATAATGTTAGATTTATTCACTGTGTTCTGTGAAGTGATTTCAGGTGTTGCTTAGTGTTTTATATTGTACACAGTAGGTTGCCATGTATATTGTATAACTGTACCACTTTTTTTTTATACAGCATTTGCCTTTTTAATGTCACTGAAACAGAAAAGAACTCAGAAGTACTAGTTTAAAGGGGGTAAATTTGATTTTGCCTTTTAATTTAATAAATTTATTTTCTGATAACTGTTGCGTCCCCCTGATAGCACTACCAATATAGAGTATTTTTTTTCTGCAAATTGTTATAATATCATGCCAGGTTATTTCCCAGTTTTTCTTTCCTTTTCGGATTATGATTGATCTCATTTATAATTCTCTCATTGCACTAAAGTGTTTCCACAATGTTCCATAACATTTTAAACAATACAGTTTACATTTTCTACATTCTTTTTCGAAAACCACAGTCATCTGGTTAGAGTCAGCTAACATTGCCAAACCTGTTTCACCTTGCTTGCCTGTTAAGAAAACTTTAATTTAATTTTTTTATGTAAAATTGCAATCAAATTTGGGTGCCAAGCTATCACTGAATTTACTTCATTTCTGCATACTTAACCTAAAAATTTATTTTTTTAACTTTGGCCTGTTGAACTGAGTTAGTGGGAGAGGCCTTTCTAAGTTTCCCCTAAATAAATAGTAATCTTGTAATGAATCATATTGGGATTTCTGCAGCCTGAGTGTTTCAAAGCAGCTGCTTTTAATCTGTAATATACAAAGCACCAAATTAAATAAACATACCAGCCACAGATATATCAAAGATGATCAAAGTCACAGATGCACACTTAATATATTTTAGAAAACCTCTTAAGTATAGCCAAGAGATGATTTGTACATTGTAGAGATGTGTTTTATGTAACTGTTTGTTATGTAAAACACAGCCTTAAACTTTGACTTTGTTAATAGCAAAGAATGACAGGAATAGCTTGCTTAAAAACTGAGGGAATATTTTACAACTTTGAACAGGAGATTTGTAGCCAAACAAACTACTCACATTTACACAATATATAATCAGTGTGTGCAAAACAATGCCATTTTTCCTTCTATGTATTACCGAGTTAAAAGGAAGCAGAAACTACCCTAATAGCATTCATAAGAGATTGATATTTGGGATTACATGTACTGTACCTTGCACAATTTTCAATTTAATTGAATTTTGAATGTGCAAATTTCCCACACGTTTATTTGGGATACACTCTCTTACTTGTTGCTAGTCAACGTCAATTTTTAAATAACTATTTTGTAATTATGCCAAATTTGTTACTTAGAAATTGATTTTTTTTTCCATTGTTTATGCTTCATTAAAGTCATATGCATAGGCAACTGTGAACCTGCAGCTGCCTCAGCGATGGACAAGCAGCCCTTGACAGATGCGTCAATTGCATTTCAGTGTGTTGCCCCGTTGGGGAGGGTCTTAAGAGAGTTAAAAAGTATCACAATATATAATCACACACGTGTGTATAAGGGAAAGTTTAAGGGCACGGATAATTATAATCTTCCCCGGAAAGCCAGAGGGCACAGTTGACTAATACTATTTCTCTTCCTGACTCTGCAGACGGGAAGATTGACAACCATGACACTCCAGTTTCCACATTCCTGGACCTGCCTTGTCCTGCCAAGAACCTTTTCCACTGAAAGTAAAGTCTATCTTGGAGACTTGTGTTGTCATAACGTTTCTTTTTCTTTTTCAAAGCACCATATCTCTTGTTTTATTTGAATATACAAGGTTAGCCTTCATGATGACCCAAAGATTTATCATCTCCTTTTTATCTCTTTGTTACTATATATATATATATATATATATATATATACTGTAAATATACAATTATGTGAAGAAGTAGGCACGCTGGCATTAGATCTTCATGCAAGCAGTGCCCACAGATATAGGTTTTATACATGAACAAAAGACCCATATAACTGACAGGGTTTATTCACTCTCATAATCTAAATTGATAAATGCAGATTTGTCAATTGGATTGTAAGTACATCCCTACATTTATCATCACTTCAGATCGATACATTTTGAATCAGGCGTTCCAGATTAGGTGCCCATGTTTAGTAGCTCCTTAGGGAGTGGATCCTGTCTTATTCAAACTGCAGTTATCTATTGTCTGGTGTTCTCTTTGCCATTGACATGTGTGGTGTTTTGATGCCAAGATTAAATGAGATCTCTAAACATTGAAAGAAGATTGTGGACGACTAGGAGTCTGACAAGGAGTTTTAAAAGATCACCAATTGTTTTTAAATAAATGATTCAACTTAAATGAAAATTTATAAGTGGCATATATTTCAAACAACTGCTAATTTGTCCAGGACTGGGCAGCCCATCTAATTCATCCAAGAGCTGACTATTTGATTCAAAAAGAAGTCTCTAAAAACCCTAAAATTTCATGGCAGAATCTGCAAGTAACTCTTGTAAAATCTGATGTCAAAGTGCATACATCTTGTAGGATCAGAAACAGACTGCACAAATTGCGAGGTGTGCCTAAAAAAAAAACATTGCTGTCTGAAAAGAACATTAGAGCAAGAATACAGTTTACCATTAAAAATCTGGGCAAAGACCAGGGGCCTCATGTATAAATGGTGCGTACGTTTGCAAACTGCCGGCACCCAGCATCAAAGCAGTGCTTTTGTTCCAGTGTGGTTTCCCTTTTAGATGCACATCCCTGATGCGGCTTTATCAAATACACTGAAATTAACCGCATATTGTATATTAGTTTAAGGCATCTGATTGTAATTAACCTGTAACAATATATGGAACGGCCAAATTATTCCAAATACCATAGCAGCTTTAGCGTTGTTACTCTCAAGTACTTATCCCACTTTTTCTGAGTGTGGAATCACAGCTCTACAGCAGCTGATCAGAAAGAGAATTATCGGTATACAGCATCAAGCACACACTGCCTCAGCCATGCACACAATCTATTGAACTGCTCTCATACGACAAACACTTCAGAGCCTTTCCTGTAGTGACATTGCAGTTCAAAAACAGTTTCATCCCAAGAGCTCTAAATGCATTCAATCAGTCCATCAAGTGCTCCTTATAGAACGGTTTGTACTTATAAGTACAATTACTTCACTGTAAACTTGCGATACAGTTATAATATTGCACACAACCTGAGCCACTTTATAAAGCACGTATTTACATATAATGACAATATCATTTTTAAGATGAAATGCAGCAAAATATGTTTTTTACATCATACAGATAAAATTTTAACATCATTTAAATAATCTATATTGTTAATAATTACACATGTGAGGACATGGTGGACAGCGGTAGCAACGAACTGGCACTCCGTTCAGGGATTGTTCCTGCCTCGTGCTGTATTCTTGCTGGGACTGGTGCAACCCTGGATGGATAGATAGATAGAATAATTAAACATGTACTACAAAGATATTTCAATGTTCCTCAAAAGTTTTGAAAAATCTGCGTTCTAAGCTTACAGATGGCTTGACATCTATTACAGCGCTGATTGCGTGGCGACTGGGTATTTGGAGAAAGAAAAGGAAGGACAGGAATTGGGGGTTAGTACGTTTGAAGAGACAGTACTGCTGCAATAAATGATTTCATCGAAGGTAGCGCACAGCGCAACAAGCATCTTGCATGAGGCAGGAGCAATCTCTGGACAGGGTGCCAGCTCATCACTATCACTGCAGCACCGTGTTCCCATGTTTAGCAACACACTTTAATTCTTATCATCATGAAAGTGATATCAATTATACATCTCAGTATTTAATTTATTCAGAGAGCTGTAATATCATGAATGTAATGGATTCTGTGTCTTGTCGGAGGAAGAGAAAACTCGTTTAAGAAGCATGTAGTGATTCACACACATAGAGCACATAGAAGAACACATACAAAACAAAGCATTTAACGTGCTACTTTAGTTACGATGGTATTTGAGAAACTAGTAAATTAAACGATTTTAAAATGAAGTTTATGATGTTCTACTTTAATAACAAAATAAACTACATGATTAAATTGGAAACTTTTTGTGCCACTGTGTGCCTATTTTTTGTCTTTTCTCTGTACTCTAATAAGCTTCCATACGATTCTCAGATGGTGGGCTACTACTCACCTTTACACGGTGACTTTGATATCTGACAATTTTTTTTTATTTCAGGCACTGTGCGACTTTTTGAACTTGAGCTTTCAAGTTTCTCCAACATGCTATGTCACTCAATCAACTTCCTTTTGTTGATTATACCACAGTTTAATTAAACAAATAGTATGTTTTTCCTTTGCCTCCACTTGGTATTCGCTGAAATTCTTCTATTTTCCCCTGTGCTTTTGCCATTGTCTTTTCATAGAATGTTGAGCTTAAGGGCTATTTAAATTGATTTGCATATTCAAAGAGGCGTAATTCTGGGAGGAGTTGGGGAGTGGCAGCAGGCATGTGCACATGCGTACTTTTCACAGTGACCGGAATTTATGTAGTGGAAGAATGTGGGAGTTGGCGTACACATAGATTCATGTATCTGGATTTTTTTTGCGCGTACACACATTTCTTCTTTTGTCCATACGCCATGTTTTAGTGTGAATTCTATACACGGCGTTATGCATGAGGCCCCAGACCTTTTGGAACAGTGCACTCTGAACAGATGATTCAAAGATAGAGTTATTCGGCCTTAGTAATAGTAGACATTTTTGACTCAAGCCAAAGACAGCATTTCAGGAGAAGAACCTCATACCACAAGTATGGTGGTGGAAATGTTATGGTTTGGGGTTGCTTTGCAGCCTCAGGGCCTGGGCAGTTTGCAGTCATTGAATCAACTGTGAATTTTGCATCATATCAATGTGTGCTTGAGGAGAATATTAGGTCATCTGTTCATAAGTTGAAGTTAAACCAGAAGTGGATCTTTCAACACAATAAATGATCTGAAGCACACTAGGAAATCCACCAAGGAGTGGCTTGAATCAAGAAATGGTAGGTTAAGGACTGGCCTTGTCAAAGCCCTAATTTGAATCCCATTGAAATGTTGTGAATTAGAAACAGACAGTAGATACAAGAAAATCCACAAACATCTTGCAACTGAAAGAATTTTGCATGGAAGAGTGGTGAAAAATTGCACCAAGTTGACGTCAAAGACTGGTGGGAAATTATGCCAAATGCCTGCAAGAAATAATTCCTGTTAAAGGGAGAAATACCAGTTTCTGAGGCCAAGGGAGTACATAGTGTTTACCTAGCAAACCATAGCATCTATTGATATTTTCGTTGAATAAATGATTGAAAGGAAATTTTTCTTTGGCTTTTATTCAAATATTTTATTTTTTGATTTGATTTGATGTACTTAATAATCCCTGAAGGGAAATTGTCTTTTCACATGACCAGTGGGGGTCTGAGTGCAGAGTTAGAGATTGTATTGTGCCCCAGAGCAATTTTCAGGTTAAGGGCCATGTTCAAGGGCCCAACAGAGTAGGATCACTTCTGGAAGTGACGTATACCACTTTTATCAGTAGGCACTATTTGCATGAAGATCTACTGTTTGCCTGTTCAAATATGTTGAAAAAGTCAATTTCCATTTTGACCTTTCAACACCAGTAAATTTTGCTCTTTGAATGGTTGCAGTCTTATTGTTCACACAGACAGAAAAACTGATTGCCAAGACAATAATTATGCCAGCTTAAGAAAACAGCCTTAGCCCATTCAGTACCAGTAGGTTAAGGACTAACAAAGTGACTACATATATAGCTTTATTCTCACAGCCAGTTTATGCAACTTAGGGCTGAAGTAGCCACAGTCTATTCCAACAGCAGTGGGTGCAAAGCATAAAACAGCTTTGGTCAGGGCACATGCATCGACATATCCACACTCACTCATACTGAGAAAAGCTAGGAGTTACCAGTTAAGTAAACCTGCACATGTTTGGAATAGGGGAATTATAGAATATCACTTTTAAATTTGGTACGGTAGCTGCTAATTATTTGTCTAATTTTGAGGTATACTGTATTTCATTTGCTGACATTTTAACAACGACAACAATTTTACATAGAAGATATTTATTATGGAGGTGTGGACCAGTTGCATTTTAGAATAAAGCATTTTAGAATATAAAATTATATAATGCTGTCATTTCATTCACCAATACTTACAAAGAGCACAGAGAAAGTATTTTAAAATGCCACAGCTACACTTTTTGAAATATACTGTACACAAAGAATTGCCTTATTTTTTATCAAGGCTTTAAAGATGAAGTATTTTAATAATTTATGCCTAAGCTATTTGAAATCATTAAGAAGGTGTTCCTGCTGAAAATTGGTTGTAACAGTAAGGGTCCTTCATTTTCATATCATAATTTCAAACACATTTTTAAATGTATCTTAAAAGTATAAAATATTTTAAAGTATTGGCTTGTAAGACAGCTGCCAGAAGAATTTGCATTAACAGCCATTCTGTCAGAGATGAATAATTGAAAGAATATAACCAGTTCTCATCTGTCCCATGTAAGTGTGCCAGTGGGTTCCTAGTGAGCTAATTAGTAGATTTAGGAATTTAATTGTTAGCCATTTAATGATTGCTGGGAATCCCCAAGTTAAACTTAGTGATTCTAAGATATGATTAAAGAAATAATAGCACCCAGTACAAACTAAAATATTCGCTTAAGTATAATACCCACCCTATCTCTACAAATCATCACTCTCTACCAAGTTGACCTTCCTTTCTCTGAGGCAGATAATCACTTGTCCACCACAACTTTCCGATTCCATGTTCCATGTGCAAATGCAATTAAGGCCTTTTAAGCTAGGCCCCATGGCCACCATCTCACCGCCTGGGTTTTGGATTTCCTCATTAAACCCTGCTGCTTTACTGGTAAAGTTCCCTCTAAGAGCACCCAGCATTCCTGCATTTCCCCCTCCACAGACATTACTAGACATGCTGATCGACATAGAAGCCTTGTGAAAGAACAAAATATTGCCTTGGGGAACTTTTCAATGCATGCTATTATTATATATACTTCTCAAAAAAATTAAAACGCTTTTTAATCAGAGTATAGCTTCAAGTCAATGAGACTTCTGGGATATTGATCTGGTCAGTTACAGTAAGTAGCAGTGGGGGTTGTTAAATAGTTTCAGCTACTTTGGTGTTAATGAAATTAACAGCATGTGCACTAGATGAGCAACAATTAGATGACCCCCAAAACAGGAATGGTTTAACAGGTGGAGGCCACTCTCATTTTTCCCTCCTCATCTTTTCTGACTGTTTTTTTCACTAGTTTTGCATTTGGCCAAGGCCATTGTCACTACTGGTAGCATGAGGCGATACCTGGACCCTACAGAGGTTGCACAGGTAATCCAACTTCTCCAGAATGGAACATCAATACGTGCCATTGCCAGAAGGTTTGCTGTGTCTCCCAGGACAGTCTCAAGGGCATGGAAGAGATTCCAGGAGACAGACAGTTATCTAGGAGAGCTGGACAGGGCCATAGAAGGTCCTTAACCCATCAGCAGGACCAGTATCTGCTCTTTTGGGCAAGTAGGTACAGGATGAGCACTGCCAGAGCCCTACAAAATGACCTCCAGCAGGCCACTGGTGTGAATGTCTCTGACCAAACAATCAGAAACAGACCTCATGAGGGTGGCCTGAGGACCCAACGTCCTCTAGTGGTCCCTGTGCATTTTTCCCGGCACCGTGCAGCTTGACTGACATTTGCCATAGAATACCAGAATTGGCAGGTCCACCACTGGCGCCCTGTGCTTTTCACAGATGAGACCAGGTTCACCCTGAGCACATGTGACAGACATGAAAGAGTCTGGAGAAGCCATGGAGAACGTTATGCTGCCTGTAACATCATTCAGCATGACCAGTTTGGTAGCGAGTCAGTGATGGTCTGAGGAAGCATATCCATGGAGGGACGCACAGACCTCTACTGGCTAGACAACGGCACCCTGACTGCCATTAGGTATCAGGATGAAATCCTTGGACCCATTGTCAGACCCTATGCTGGTGCAATGGGTCCTAGGTTCCCCCTGGTGCGCGACAATGCCCGGCCTCATGTGGTGAAAGTATGCAGGCAGTTCCTGAAGGATGAAGGAATTGATATCATTGACTGGCCCACACGCTTGTTTGTCCTAAATCGAATAGAACAGCTCTGGGACATTATGTTTCGGTCCAACCAATGCTGCCTGGTTTCACCTCAGACTGTCCAGGAGCTCAGTGATGCCCTGGTCCAGATCTGGGAGGAGAGCCCCCAGGACGCCATCCGTTGTCTCATTAGGAGCATGCCCCAATGTTGTCAGACATGCATACAAGCAGGTGGGGGCCATACAAACTACTGAATATGATTTTGAGTTGCTGCAATGAAATTTCGGCAAAATGGATTAGCCTGTCACATCATTTTTTCACTTTGATTTTCTGAATTCAGCCTTCTGTAAGTTGATCATTTTCATTTCCATCAAACAATGTGGCATCCTTTCGTTCCTAACACATTACTCAGTCCGTATCAGTATAGGTATGCAGTAGGACTTTTTTCCCATTGAGATCTGATGTGTTTTCAAAGTGTTCCTTTAAAAAAATATTACAAGATTACTTGTTCAACTCTTGCCTCCAACTTAGTGTGAACCTAAGCCAGGCACTCACTTAACATTTGTTCAAAATTGTGGTTTTAATAAATTGCGTCCCAATTTCCAACAAAGTTCTTCATATTTGTGCATATGTGAGAATTGTGGTGCTCATCAATTTGCTCATACTAAGCCTCATAAATTTTAGGTTCAATTGTATCCACATTTGAAGAGTATGAAAACAAAGAAAATGGGTGACATCAAAGTGACCTGTCATAAATACTTGTGGTAAATAGGTGCCCATTATGAAATTCCATTACACATTGTATGGCTTTGTGGTTGTGTGTGTAGGGTCTATGCTTCCACTACCGTGAACCTGCCACTATCGATACCATAACCAAGATATGCCAGGTAGATGAAGACACACACATAGCAAAGGGTAGGTGCAAACATGATGTGTTTTTATTTAAAATCCAATAATCAAAAAACAAACAGTATTGAAATAAACAGTGCATTAAATCACCAATAAATAAATAATCATGAAAATCAAAGTGCTGGTGGAGGTTAAAATTGATCCAATAAATACTTACTAAAAATGAGGTTAAACTTCCCTAGCAGGAAACTGTCCTTGAAAATCATGTCCCTGGTGAGTCCTTTAAATACAGATGTCTCCTCAGCTTTCCTCCAAATTGTATCTGGCAGCCAAGAAGACACCTAACAATATTCTTTGCCAGGATTGGACCCCTTCAGACATTTGTGGCCCCAGCAGGGCACCACATTGAACCTCTGACTCATCTCCCTACATTGATGGCTCCCCCACAGGACAACACACGGATACTTGCTTCATTTGCAGTTCCAACTGCCTTTCTCCTAGACTTACATGCCGAGTCGCTCTATCGAGCACCACGTCACTCCAGCTCCCTGATCACTCAGTTAATTGTGAGACCGATATAATTGAAGGAGAGTGGAAAACTGCCTCCTAGAACCATTTGATCCTCCTTTATGATGAGTGGAAACATTCCACTTGTGGAGATCTCATTTTGTGGAGGTCTCACTTCAGCCCCTGACCATCGATCACATGCTCCCCTAGGGACTTCCTCCTGGATGCCTGCCTTCTCTAGCCCTCTCTCTCTCTCTCTTGCACCAGCTCACTCTTTCTCCTGCCTTCACCTCACCTTCCTTTAATCTCTTCTCTGTTCTTTCAACTGTTTTATTTCATACTGTCTCCACCTTATATCCCTCCCTCATTACAGTGTCTTATTCGTGGACCACAGAAAGGAAATGGACCAATCAAGACAGACCACCCCCTCACATGCAGGTGTGCTCCGTCACAACTACCTCAACAACCTCCTGCAACTGTGTGAGCATGCACACCCATGAAGATTGAGTTGGTTATTCAATTATTTATTTATTTAAAAACAGCCCCTGTGTTGCTGAGTTGGGTTAAATAAAATATGGACATGGCACGGTACCAGTCTTATTTCCACAAAGACTTTAGACAGTAGAAAAACACTTGACATTTTTATGGACTCCTTTCATCAGAAGCAGGTCTAAACTCTTTACATGTAGGACAGGGCTCAGGGGAACAATGAGACCCTATGTTTCCAGAACATACTTATATTTTGGTGGTCTTCATAACCAGAGGTGGGTAGAGTAGCCAAAAATTGTACTCAAGTAAGAGTAGCGTTACTTCAAAATAATATTACTCAAGTAGAAGTAAAACATAGTCATCCAAAAAATTACTCAGGTAAGAGTAAAAAAGTATTTGGTGAAAAGGCTACTCAAGTACTGAGTAACTGTTAATAAATGATTTATTTTTTAGAAATGTTGTAATAAGACAAACAAAAATATAGAATATTGTGCAAATTCTGCTATTTCCAAATAATAAAATAAAAAATGAGTAAAAATAAATAACATCTTTACAAAATAAAGATACACAGATAACACAAAGTTCCAAATCTCAGTTTTTCACAACAAAGCTTTTGAAGCCAATACCTACAGTAGGTAACATGTATGTTTGAACAGTGCAAACTATTTACAGCAACAAGATATACTGCCCACTGACAGTATAATACTTCATATTCACTTGCCCTCCAAATAGCACAGCTGATAGAAAATAACATTAGAACAAGGCAGCTTGTGAACGCACAAGAAGTCTCACTTTACCTTGACTGTCTGTGTCTGTGCATGTTTGGTTAAAATGTGCTTGTTCTTCACTTAGTGAAGTGATGGTTGTTTCAGCAGGAGTTGCCTCTCATTTTTCATGCATTCTTTCTTTCCCTGTCCACTGTCTGTGAGGAATTTGTGCCACTATGCCACCACAGTTTGTGTGTGGTCATGTGACTGCATGGCTATGTCTGATTGGTGAAACGGAGTCTTGTGATTATTGTTGCTACGTCTGATTGGTGAAGCAGAGTCTTGTGATTATTGTTGCTACGTCTGATTGGTGAAACAGTCATGCAGTTGATCCACTGGCGGCTTTTCTCTGGCAAAAATATAGTGTATCTAATGGAAAAAAAGTAACGATTCGAGTGTTGTCCAATGCAGCGGAGTAAGAGTAGCGTTTCTTCCTCACAAATGTACTCAAGTAAAAGTAAAAAGTATGGTGCAGTAAAACTACTCTTAGGAGTACAATTTTTTTAAAAAGTTACTCAAGTAAATGTAACGGAGTAAATGTAACTTGTTACCACCCACCTCTGTTCATAACTATGTGACATCTGATGACCTCAAAGATGACTCTGGGGCACACTGCTATATGTTTTAGCTGTTCTTTAACATCATATTAGAGTTGGGAATAGTGTGTGGAGAGAAGAGCCCACTACCATGAAAACAGTACAGTCTGAGTTCCTCAGAGAAAAACGAGAACTGAGAGCAATTCTTCCTTGATTTAGACTTTGTGGATGAGTAATATAAAGGATTCATGTTTAGCAGAAGTGTATTAGATTTATGCAGTTCATGTTTATTATAGAGAGAAAACAAAGTAATCTAATCTATCCTTTTGGAGATAGTATTATTTGTACTATTTTGGCCACTTTATTCCAAGTCATCAGTATGGTACATGTTTTATGAAAACAAGGAAAATAAGGATTTAGACACTTTTATGAGCTATCCTGTGAGCTTTGCATATATATTGTATTTTAACGTGCATGAATAAACTTGTACTCAAAGTAAAAATTAATCTATCAATCACAAGTATAAGAAAACTACACTCAGTGCTGCTTTCTCTTTGAAATCATCAATAATCCAATCTAAGTGCTGGGTTTATGTGCACTCTACGTAAAAAAAAAAGCTGAGGGAAAATTGTTTGTAAAGGTGCTGTTAACTTTTATTTGATTTCTCAGTGGTGATTGAGGTCTATTTATATATATTTTGTATATTTTACAGTATATCATGTACAAGTATTGCTGTTCAGAATGTGATGAAGACAATATATTAATGAGATAAACATGCACTCAAGAAATTTTTGATAGGGCAAAATAATTTACTAAAATATAAATAAGGATAACAAAACACAGGAAACAACTTAATCAAATCTGGCCTATTAAAAACACAATGTGATCCTACTATAAGGAATCTCTGCTACGCCACAGAATTATTCATCTGTGAGCACCATAACAAGTAAAGACTCATCTCATGCATCCATTTTCTGACACTTATCCAGGTCACGGAGTAGCAGTCTAAGCCCCTGTTTCTCACTACATCTTTCAACTTTTCCATGTTGTTTCCAGGCCAGCCAAGACACATAATCTCTCTGTTGGAACCAGGTCCACCATGAGGTCTCCTCCCGGTTGGACATACCTGAAACACCTCCCCAGGGAGACATCCAGGAGGTCCTGTAATCATATATCAAAGCACCTCAACTGGTTCCTTTCGTTGTGGGGGAGCAGCTGCTCTACATTGAGCTCCTCACAAATTTCTGCACTACACATCCTGTCTCTAAGACTGACCCAATACACCCTGCGAAAAAAACTCATTTCTGTTGCTTGTATCCATGATTTAGTTCTATCGGTCACAGCCCACAGCTCATGACCATAGATGAGGATAGTAATGCAGATTGACTGGTACACTGAGTGCTTCCCCTTTTGCCTCAGCTCTCTCTTCACCATGAATGAAAGGCTCATACCTAAAGCATATTTATGATTTTAAATCTAAATCTTTATGCTATCCACTGTTCATTTTTATCAAATGTCTATTTATAGGCATTGGCTAATGAATGGAAGTTATCGTGGTGACATTCTTCATCTAATATGACTGTAAGGAAGTCATAATTTACAAAAAAGTGTGTTTATTAGATTAAATAAGCACAAAGAAGGAGTTACCAAAGACGAGTCACATAAGTACTGAAAATAACAGTGACTAAACAAACCTGTAGCCTCACTAAATCTTTGTTAACCTATATGTATGCTACAGAGACACTGTTCTCAACCTCACTCTGGAAGCACCAGGCCATCTCATGGAACCCTGAATCTTTACATGTCAAAACAGCCATTCCTTTCCTCATTAAAGTACAAATCAACCCCTGTTTTCCAGCAAGGGACCATGTACTGTCCTTTCTTCGGCTCAGTAGGGCAGCTAAAGTGGTGGCTCTGAGGCTAGGGATCAGCGCTGGCAATCTAAAAGTTGCCGGTTCAAATCCTGTAAATGCCAAAAGTGATTCCACTCCATTGGGTCTTTGAGCAAGGCACTTAACCTGCAATTGCTCCATCTTGGGGATGATGATAACCTGCATCCAGCCCTGCCAATAGGTCCTAAAACCTGGGGTGTTGGTGGCAGGACTGGCATTCAGGCCACTGTAATAAAACCTTACACTGTTCCACTCCATTCAAACTAGTGTGATGCTGAGGTGTCACCCATAGCATGGCTGTGCGTGGGCCCTAATTTGGGATCCTGAGATGGTTTGTCGTGTGGTGGATAATGCAATGTACTGTATCAGCACATGCTCCCAACCTCTTTTCTTACATTCAAACAATTCTTTAACAGAGGACCAGGCATCTCTAGTCACTTCTAAGTAAGGTTTCCTCTAGTCTACTAGGGAAATACTGCACAGTTCATCCCAAGCTGTACCTCACTTCCTTCCACTCTTATCCAGTACAGTTAGAGGGTTTAATGCCCCTTGTAATGTCCTTGCTTTTGTAATAATAATAATCCCGGCACAATGTCATGCTTTATCACTACCAGTGCATTCTTCTCAGTTCCAAAGCCCTTCCTGAAAGCTACCCCACTCTGTCCAAGGTTTTATTGTCTACCAACACCTTGCCCACTGGGCCAGCCAAAATGTGTGTATGGCATCCACAGTAAAATAAGAAAAAAGAAACTGAATATGGACCCAACAGTAGAGACTTTGTATATCTGTTTTTCTAATGCTTACTAGATAAAATGTAATCTCAATAACATTTTTTTTTCTCTCTCTGGCTGGAAACTTGGTGTTCTTCCAAAAAACAGGCTTCATTAACTATTGGGACTGCACTGTAGAAAATTTTTTTTTCTTTTCCAAAGGAAATGCTCTATTGAAATGTTACTAGTGGAGGTCTTAAATTCTGTTTGAAGATATAATATGGCTAAACAGAACTCTGATCAGGTTACATTTTATTGATCCTAAATTACTCTCTTCTATTTATTTTCTTTTAATTTTTCTTTATGTTGGATCATCCTACTGAGGCATACAATTACACATTATAGTTAAATGGTTATTTTCATCACAACTTAATTTTTTTAAGCTACTAATAAAACAGCAGTAGTTATATGAAAAATTATTTTATGCTGCAGACCTCAGTGCAGCTTTGATCATATTAATCATACAGTCTTATTACACAATAAGATGTCTTTCCCATTGTAGGGCAATGATAAGGATAACAACATACAAAAAGGGTGGAGTTATTCTAGAAAATAAATAAGGAAGGGCATCCCTTCCTTTCTCTCTCTCTCTCATGCTGCTGAAGGTTTTATTTCCCAGAGGACCATTCCGGAGTATACCTGTATGGTTTAATGCCACAGGTCTGGTCTTTTCAAACAGATCTCCAGAAAAAAAACTTTCAAATCAAATCAAATAAAAATGTATTTGTCACATATACAATATGCTAAATAACAATGTGAGAGAGTTATCGATAGGGCAGTGGTTCTCAAACTGTGGAGTGGGCCCCCCTAGGGGGCACGAAGATGTAAAAAAAAAAGAAAACAAGAATCAAAAATATAAAAAATACATCTATTGAAACCAAAACAAATTAACTTAAACTACATTCGGATACTAGAACAATAAATATAGAGTTAGATAAATGTCAATAAAAGTTAAGTAAGTATAATAAAATATGCATCTATGATATATCATTAATTAAAAAAGAACAAATTGGTATTAGTGGGCTCCTTTCAAAAAAACGTTAATGGGGCGCGATTAAAAATGTTATAAAACTTGGGTCACAAATACTTAAAGGTTGAGAAACGCTGCGATAGGGCATCATCGATTTCTAGGCACTTTCCTAATTTAACATGGAGATGTACTGTGGGAAAAGGCTCCTCCTCAAATTCTATGAGCTGGACTTCAGACACCAGTGGAGATTACCTGACAGCAGCACAGAAAAGGGGCCATTGCTGGGACGGCTAGAGTCCTGGATAATTTTCCTTGCCCTGGTTCAACTTTGCTTGGTGTAGATGTCCTGAAAGTTAGTGAGTACACTCCTTGTGATGCATTCAGCTGGCCACACCACTGTCTGCCAAGACTTGTGTTCCTGCTGCTTGCTAATCTCAAACCAGGCAGTGATACTTTCTGTCATAATACTTTCCACGGTGGATGGATACATGATTTTGGTATCTGGGAGGTCAGCCTGAAATTCCTGAGGCATCTGAGGTGGTACTTCTTCTCCAAGGTGTCAATGTGCTCAGACAGGGTCAGATCCTCCATGATGTGGACAACAAGTATTCTGAAACGGTCTGCCCTCTTCATTTGACTGCTGTTAATACTGAGGGGGTAGTAGTGTCTCTGCTTTCTCTTAAATTTTGATTTTATGTCTTTCTGAGGAAAGTTTTCATTTGTCCTTGCAACCCCCTTCTAAACAGGAACCACATTCCACAGTTTAAATACAGAAGCACTTTGGGTTATATATGAGACTTATGAAATCTTGGACCTAAGCAATTCATTGTTAAAGGTCAGTAGTAAAATCTTTGTATTACACATCTTACTGTACAAACAACATTGTAGTACAGCGCTCACGTGATGCTGATACCTCTTCATGTAATATAAATCTTTTCATGTGATGAGGTCTCTCACTTACTCAGCCTTCTGACTTTCTTTGTACTTGCTACTGATCACCTGCTAAAAAAATCATTCTTTATGTTGTCTCTTGCAACATCTCCTTCTTCATCTTGCAAATAAATCCTTTGTCACCCACAACCAAAGCACTTCCTTTTCGAGAGTTACGGTGATGCCAGTCAGTCAGTCAGTCATCTTCCAACCCACTATATCCTAACACAGGGCCACAGGGGTCTGCTGGAGCCAATCCCAGCCAGCACAGGGTGCAAGGCAGTAACAAATCCCCGGGCAGGGCGGTGATGCTGTGAATAATATAAATTTAATTGAGATAAATTGCATATTTTTAAAATTTCTTCATGCTTTCAAACACTGACAGTAATAACACCTTAGATATGTTTAGATATACTGATGCACTATAATGTATTGTACTCATGTATGCATAGCCTATGCAGAGAGACCGGGAGAACATGGGAGTACTTCTGGCACGGCAGTATAATATTTGGGATGCGTCCAGGTCAGGCTGAATTTCCACATCCTAGCATCTCCCAAAGACCCCAACAGAGCCACCTGTTGGAACTACAACTCCTACAAAGACATGTGGGTGTCCAAATGAGATCTCCACAAGTGGAATGCTTCCACTCATCATAAAGGAGGATCAAATGGTCCCAGGAGACAGTTTCCCACTGTCCTTTCATTATATCAGTCTCACAATCAAGTAACGTACCATCAAAGATTATGGTTGGGTGTAAGTCCATCCATACACTTCATTACCGATATCATAATAGGATGATAAGCTGTTATGACTGATGTTGGTAGGTTATATCCAGCAGATAACTTTCTTAAAACATTCCTACACCAGTTAGACAGCTCATGAATTGAATATGTAAGATAATTTCATACATCTTACTAGGACCTCTCATAATTATTTGATTTGATCTGTAGGCTGCAAATGCCTTGACATATCTAAAACAATGCTTTGGTTAACAATATGTTTTTGGATAGAAATGCTGTCATCCTTAAAGATACACAGTAACATGGGACTGAGATGACAGACCCTGAGTCACTGAGTTGTGAATATCATGAAAGTTTCTTTTTGTGGAGAAATGTACATGCAACCACTGCCCAGAAACCATTTTGGTGTAATGACTGAACCAAGAATAGCAAACCAACTATGTTATTCTATTCTTCAAACTTATCATCTGCATTTTTGAATTCGAAGTTGGTTGATTTCATGTTGATTGCTCAATTACACTTGAAAGTTAAATTAGTGTCCTGTCGTAGCAGAGCAGGTGCATTTAGTCACAGACGCTTTTCACAATTCATATCCTTCCATATGAATTTCATGCTGATATCACCTTTGGCTCTGTCTCTCATGAAATATCAGCAAGCTCAGCTGTCTTCATCATTGCTGATACCAAAACAACTCCCAATTCAAAGTTTCTAAATTATCATATCAAGCTATTCTACTCACAAGTTTAGACAGCAGTGTCTGTCTATTGTTTTAATATGTGACACTGAGCAAGGCAGAAATACTTAAGAATCATAATGCTGTGAAATTACCAGCTTTAAATATAGCATATGTTTCATGTGACACTTTGGTCTTTTCCTGTATGTTCCCATTTGGTTAAATAAAGAAAATAATAGTGACAAAACCAAGGCACAGGTAAAATATAGACATGCTTTCAATGCAGTGTAACTGGTTAACTTTCATTACACTATCTTTTATTTTTCAAAATGCCACACCTTTTACTTATCCTGGTGTTTGTGTTTTTTGCATTTCATTATACAGCATTTTTAAATTTGTACTACTGTACACCACTCTTTTATTGCCACATACAGTACTCTTTAACATCCACCCTGCTATGCTTACAGTATTTTCAATTTTTATTTTAACAATCCAAATTTTGCAGAGACACATGGTGGCAACATTATTCTGACACAATGTGATCTATTAATATGAACACACATACTGTGGAAATAAATACAGAAAACTACAGCATAAAATGTGTGATTGTGACATTTCAAACTATGTCTTCAAGCGATAGATGAAAATCCGCGAAGTAGAAACCATATGTTTGTATGGTTATTTTTATATATTTTAAGCCCTTATAAACTCTCCCACACTGTTAACATTATTAGAGCCCTCTAGACATGAAATAACACCCTTTAGTCAAAAGTTTAAACTGTGCTCCATGACAAGACAGAGATGACAGTTCTTTCTCACAATTAAAAGAATGCAAACATATATTCCTCTTCAAAGAATGTGTGTCAGGAGCAGAGAATGTCAGAGTGAGAGAGCGAGAGAGAGAGCGCGAGAGTAAAGCAAACAATCAAAAAATCAATACGTGTTTTTTTGCTTTTAAGTATGCCAAAGCACCACAATAAAGCGGCATTTTGTAGAGGAGCGTCCGTATCCTCTAGGCAAACAGCCTCTGTGCAAACAGCCCCTCTGCTCACACCCCCTCCGTCAGGCAGAGAGAGTGAGACAGAAAAAAGCAAACAATCAAGCACCGTGCGGGAAGCATATCGTATATTTCTATCGTATAGTTTTATTTAATATGTAATACATGCTCTGATTGGGTAGCTTCTAAGCCATCCGCCAATAGCGTCCCTTGTATGAAATCAACTGGGCAAACAAACTGAGGAAGCATGTACCATAAATTAAAAGACACATTGTCTGCAGAAATCCGCGAACCAGCGAAAAATCCGTGATATATATTTAGATATGCTTACATTTAAAATCCACGATGGAGTGAAGCCGCGAAAGTCGAAGCGCGATATAGCGAGGGATCACTGTATATATATACAGTATATATATATATATATATATATATATATATGTAATGTATATTAAAAATAGTTGATTCTCTCTATTGACAACAACTATACTGGAATCAGTGATATCTGGCAATAGTGAAAAAAATAATAATAATAAAAAATGATATATAAATCCTGTTTAATCCAGTTCTTAGTCACAGGGGACACAACTAACACTGGGTGAAAGCTTGTCCGTAAGTGAGCGGATGTTCAACAAACCGAAGTTGACAAAGGTGTTATCGCATTTGGCAACGGTGTTAGCCAACCGAGCTAGGCTGGCTAACACACTACTTATGTTACGTGAAGGACGTCGAGAGTTGGACCAGATGGAGTTTATTATTTTTGAGGTGTCAGCCTGGAGACTCCAGTGGGACCCATGGTGGATGTGTCTCCAGTGGGGGAGGAATAAGATGTAAGGGTAGAGATACGGCACAGTCAGCAGAGGCTCGGACAGATGGAAGCAGAGTGAGAGGAGCTCGGCAGCTCAATACTGAAGTAGGCCCGTCGCAGGTTAGATAGTGAGCGACAGGAGGGACCAAACAAACATGAACCAAATAAATATCCTACCAGTCTACATTGTAGGCAAGAACGAAGAAAACTCAGACGTTCAGAGAACAGAACCAAGTAAGTCTCAAAACAGAGTTAGGCTGAAACTAGTGCATACACAGGCACACTGAACTGTCAACAAAATCACCACTCGAGCTAAAAATAACTGAAAAATAATACTTCAAGAATAAGTCTGCCAAATGAAAACAGTTGCTCAGTCCATTAGATCGTAAACTAATCATTTAAAAAGTTACAGGTGAGCAGCGACGACCAGTCCCACCAGCGTTCGCTCAAACGGAAGTTCACTTAAAAGAGAAGAAACATTGACAGGGTATTTATTAGATGTTTATTCATTTGATGTTTAGGTCAGTTCTTTTAAAGCTCGCCTAACCTGAGCTGTGAAGCATTCCAAGGTATATGTACTCATATGGAATCACCACATTTAGAGACACAAACTCTTGGATTTTTGCAGTCTTTCAGTTAAGCATAGTATATCCATATTGTATTCTGTAATGAGTTCAAACAGGAATGGTGCTAAGTGGTTAGTTTATTGTGCACAGATCTGTTTAACATGAACAGAGTCCTTCAAGAATACTGAAATTTCAAATTGTCATTTTAGTTTGGTCATATACTGTAAAAAATTCTCTAACAATGATTACATTTGGGCTACAGATGGGATATACCATGTGAAGTTTACATGATATGCTGTTTGTCTGTGGTTTCCTTTCACGTTTCAAAGCCTTACAGTAATGCCAGGATGACTGCACATGTTAAACTAATGGGAAAATATGTCTTCATGTTGACAAGAATACAAATAAAAGAACAAAGCTGCACATGGGACATGGTCAACAGTGGAGTCCCTCTGAGATATTGTGCAAATTCTGTAAATTTCTGAAGCTGAACGCTAACAACTACTGAACAGGGAACAATTATTCTTGACATATTCTCGGAAAGGTAAATTAATGTAGACTATTACAAAGTACTTCTTGCAAGCAGAAGGAACGTTAATTATTAATAATGTTGTCCAACAGGAAGAAACTCCTCAACTCATTCTTATCATCTACGCATTCTCCTGTAAAACTCTAAATAAAAATTTAAATCTTGAAAATATTGTTAAATTTACTGTAAATCAAGGGATGTTATGATCAAATTGTAAGTGGACTAGTGTAATAGCATCTAGAAAATGTCGTGGAAAAACCATCTTCAAAGAAAGCAGTCACAGAACCCAGATGAGAATGCAAAACATTTCTTTATTTGCAAAAAGATATGAACAAATGTCTCAGTCCGTGGAGTGAGCAATCAATTCAACAACTACATCTGCTTTTATACTTTTTCTAATTGCAATTACATCATCTTCTAATATATTGCATCATATGACTCTTAATATGCAGAACTTTATCACCTCCTCCAATGAACTAACTCCTCCAGTAATTTTTGACTCATGTCGATTATCCCGTTATTCTGAACATTGCTTTGTTAAGAGAGTTGCTTATTGGGTTATCCTATTGATCTTAGCATATGTGCTTCATAGGAGTAGTGTGTGGGCTTTCCCATCAGTTTATCCCTGGTTTCTGGAGGAGTGTTAACCCTTGAGTTACATTCAGTGCTTTTCCTTATGTTTAATAATTCATTCGGATATATACTCAGCAAAAAAAGAAACGTCCCTTTTTCAGGACTGTGTATTTCAACAATAATGTTTTAAAAATCCAAATAACTTTACAGATCTTCATTGTAAATTGTTTAAACAATGTTTTCCATGCATGTTCAATTAACCATAATCAATTAATTAACATGCACCTGTGGAATGGTCGTTAAGACCTTAACAGCTTACAGAAAGTAGGCATTTAAGGTCACAGTTCTAAAAACGCAGGACACTAAAGAGACTTGTCTACCGACTGTGAAAAACACCCAAAGAAAGATGCCCAGGGTCCCTGCTCATCTGTGTGAACGTGCATTAGGCATGCTGCAGGGAGGCATGAGGACTGCTGATGTGGCTAGGGCAACAAATTGCCATGTCCACACTGTGAGACGCCTAAGACAGCGCTACAGGGAGACAGGAAGGACAGCTGATCATCCTCACAGTGGAAGACCACGTGTAACAACACCTGCACAGGATTGGTACATCCGAATATCACACCTGCGTGACAGGTACAGGATGGCCACAACAACTGCCCGAGTCACACCAGGAACACACAATCCCTCCATCAGTGTTCAGACTGTCCACAATAGGCTGAGAGAGGCTGGACTGAGGGCTTGCAGGCCTGTTGTAAGGCAGGTCCTTACCAGACATCACCAGCAACAACGCCGCCTATGGGCACAAACCCACCTTCGCTGGACCAGACAGGAGTGGCAAAAAGTGCGTGAGTTTCTGCATGACAGCAATGTCAGTGTTCTGCCATGGCCAGCGAAGAGCCCAGATCTCAATCCCATTGAGCACGTCTGGGACCTGTTGGATCGCAGGGTGAGGGCTAGGGCCATTCCCCCCAGAAATGTCCAGGAACTTGCAGGTGCCTTGGTGGAAGAGTGGGGTAACATCTCACAGCAAGAACTGACAAATCTGGTCCAGTCCATGAGGAGGAGATGCACTGCAGTACTTCAAGCAGCAGCTGGCCACACCAGATACTGACTGGTACTTTTGATTTTGAGCCTCCCTTCATTCAGGGACACATTGTGAAACATTTTTAGTTTATGTCTTATGGCGCTCTTTTAGTGTTCATACAAATATTTACACATTAAGTCTACTGAAAGTAAAAACAGTTGAAAGTCAGGGGACGTTTCTTTTTTTGCTGAGTATATATGAATATGTAGTGGTAGCACTGCTGCCTCGCAGTAAGGAAACCTGGGTTCGCTTCCCGGGTCCTCCCTGCGTGGAATTTGCAAGTTCTCCCCGTGTCTGTGTGGGTTTTCTCCAGGTGCTCCGGTTTCCTCCCACAGTCCAAAGTCATGTAGGTTAGGTGCATTGGCGATCCTACATTGTCCCTAGTGTGTGCTTGGTGTGTGTGTGTGTGTGCGTGTGTGTGTGTGACCTGCACTGGGCTGGCACCCTGCCCAGGATTTGTTCCGTTCTTGCGCCCTGTGCTGGCTGTGTTAGGATATAGCGGGTTGGAAAATGACTGACTGACTGAATATTTTATATATATATATATATATACATTGTCACACATGTGCGCATAGGAGGACGTTGTGTGGACCAAGTGAAGGTAATTCCACGCCAGGCCGGGGTGGGGGGCGGAGTGCATTAAACCTTCTCCTATTATCTTTGCAGACCAGCCGCGGGAAAACCTTTCTGAATCAAGAGTGTCACTTCCAGTTCCGGCGCCTAGAAGAGCGTCACTTCCGGTCCGGCCCCTAGAGGAATGTCACTTCCGGTTCCGGCCCCTAGAGGAACGTCACTTCCTGTCTGACATTTAAAACCGCCATTTCTCACAACCTTCGGCAGTTCAGTCTTGGACTCTCAACAGTCAACTTCATTGTTGCAGAAATCTAAATCCTTTGCAGCTAGTAATATTATACGGGTGGCTGCCCCAAACCTTTTTTTTTACGTGTGTCAAGTCTCTTCCTTTTACAATATATATATATATACAGTATATATATATATATATATATATATATATATATATACACGCACACACACATATATATATAGATATATACACAGAGTTTCAATACATTGTAAATGGTTATTATATAGTATATTAACTAAAAATTCCATAAGATCCAGCAAGAACTACAGTTACTCCAGTTTAATAGCAAAAGGCTACAGAAAGTCTAGAAGTTGTATAGAAAAGAACATGCAAGTGCATACATAGACTACAGAGCATGTCCTACTAAGGCTAAGAGAGTTAAACTTGTTCAGTTATGAACAGAAAGTCTGCATGGGGACCTAATCTAGGTGTTCAAAATTCTCAAAATCATGAACAAAATTAATTATGAGGAATTTTTTTACAGTTAAACAGTAAATCATGTTCTTGAGGACACCAGTGGAAAGTGCAATAAATTTACAAATTAGCAAGTCTTCTATACATTGACAATAAAAGTATCTTGATGAACTACTGAGACAACCAAGCTATTAGATCATCTATGAACCTTGAAGGACCAGGGGCCTCATGCATAACGCCGTGCGTAGAATTCACACTATAACATGATGTATGGACAAAAGCGGAAATGTTCGTATGCACAAAAAAATCAAGATGCATAAATCTGTGCGAAATCCAACTTACATGTTCTCCAGCTCAATAAATCCCGATCAGCATGAAAAGTAGCGCACTTGCACACGCCTGCTGCCCCACCCCAACTCGTCCCAGAATTACGCCTCTTTGAATATGCAAATCAATATAAATAGCCCTTAAGCTCAGCGTTCTGTGAAAAGGCAATGGCAAAAGCATGGGGGAAACACAAGAAGTTCAGTGAATACCAAGTGGAGGCAAGAAAAAGCGTACTATTTGTTGGTTTAAACAGTGGTATAAAGAACAAAAGGAATTTGATCGAGTAACATAGAGTGTTGGAGAAACTCATAAACTCAAGTTCACAAAGTCACACAGTGCCCAAAATAAAAAAAGAAGTTGTCAAATATCAAAGTCGTCATGAAAAGGCGAGTCATATCCCACCGTCTGAGTGTCATATGAAAGCTTATTAGCGTACAGAGAAAAGAAAAAAATACTAGGGACACAGTGAGAAAAAAGCTCGAAATGTCAACTTTAATCTCAAACTTTCCACTTTAATCATTGTCACATACGTGCGCATGGGAGGCAGCTAAAGGGCTTGAGTGTAGGCGGTTCTGAGGTATGCTGGGATGTGGCAGAGTGCACTGACTCTTTTTCTCCCTTTCCTGTAGGCCATTCCCGGGAGATTCCACCTGGCTCTCTTGACGTCACTTCCGGGACCGAGCCAATGGAAGTAGACTTTACTGGCTCCAGCCCCTGTGATGTCATGTTCGGGCTCGAACCAATGGTTTAAGAACATGGGCCCGATCCTTATGACCTCACTTCCTGTCTTCCCCTTTAACAGCCAACCCTTTTCCCCTTTTCCCTCAGTCTTGTTTTGGACTCAATTGTATGCACACCAGTGCTGTTTATTGTGAGAAATAACAACTTTTGCAGCCAGGATACCAGAATATACGGGTGGCTGCCCCAAACCTTCATCTGAGTATGTCTCATCTTTGTGACATCATGTAGTTTATTTTGTTATTAATGTAGAACATTATAAACTTCATCTTTAAATCGTTTAATTTACTAGTTTCTCAAATACCATCATAGTGCAGTGAAAGTGACGAGCTAGCTCCCTGTCCAGAGATTGTTCCTGCCTCCCGCAAGATGCTTGCTGTGCTGTCTGCGACCTTCGATGAAATAATTTATTGCAGCACTACTGTCTCTTTCAAACATACTAACCTTCAATTCCTGTCCTTCCTTTTCCTTCTCCAAGTAACCAATTGCCACACTATCAGCTCTGTAAAAGATGTTAAGCCATCTGTAAGCTTAGAACGCCGATTCTTCAAAACTTTTGAGGAACATTGAAATATCTTCGTAAGACATGTTTAATTATTCTATCCATCTATCCTTTGCGCCAGCACCAACAAGAATACAGCGTGAGGCAGGAACAATCCCTTAACTAGGCAGAGCTGCGCCACCATGTCCTCACATGTTTAATCATTAACAATACAGATTTAAATGATGTTAACATTTTATCTGTATAATGTAATAAACATATTTTGCTGCATTTCATCTTAAAAATGATATTGTCATCATATGTAAATATGCGCTTTATAAAGTGGCTGGTGGACTGGACTGATTGAGTGCGTTTATAGTTCTTGGGATTAAACTGTTTCTGAACCGCGATATCCCAACAAGAAAGGCTCTGAAGCGTTTGATGTATGGGAGCAGTTCAATAGACAGTGCACATGGCTATATACCAATAATTCTCTCTCTGATCAACTGCTGTAGAGCTGTGATTCCATACTCAGATACAGTGGGATACATAATCTGAGTGGTGCATTGAGAGGAACGACGCTAAAGTAGCTATGGTATTTGGAATAGTTTGGCCATTCCGTGGACCATTATATTGTTACAGGTTAATTACAATCAGATGCCTTAAACTAATAAACAATATCAGGTTAATTTCAGTGTATTTGATAAAGTCGCATCAGGGATGCGGATCTTAAAAAGAAACGGAAACCACATTTGAACAAAAGCACTGCTTTGACGCTGGGTGCCGCCAGTTTGCAAAACCAAGCGGAGAATTTGCATACGCCAAGCATTTAGCTGCCGTGAAAATGTGAGTGTCTTTACGCCAAGTTTAGGTTTTATACATCGTGATTTGAGCATGGAAATGGGAGTACGCAACATTTTTGTGCGTATGCACCGTTTATACGTCAGGCCCCAGGTGATCTCCTCTCATCAGAGCTCTTTCATACTTTATGTGGACTGTGCAGATGCATAGGTTCCCTGAAGCCACTAGGGTCCCTCCAAGCTGCAAATTCAGCCTCAGTATATTTGAAGAGTATTAACATTACCTGTTTGTTTGTAGCCGGCTAAGCCCCATCATGTGTTTAATGAAGCACTTATATCCTAAAAAGTAGGATATAAACAAAACTAAGCAGCACTGATATGGAAGTGATAGGGAAGCTTTAGCTTGTGTTTGTAGGGTAATCAATTTAAAATCAATGATTATCACTCGGGTGTTGTATTGCACAATGAGTGACATCTACCAACAGGGCATGGTATGACTCACTGACAGACACACATCACTTGAGGAGGAAAATAACAGTAGCCAAAGCCTCATTGACACCTCATATAGCATCAGAAAGAGCGTATCTCTTTCCTGGTGAAAAACACAAAAAGAATAAACTTGAAGAATAAAAATGTGCACAGAATAAAGGTAAATCATTTGTTAACAATGTTGCAATGGAACAGAAGTGAAACATAACGAAGTAAAACAACTTTGTTACTGCTCTTAAGTGCAATTTTCATGTAGGCTATCTGTGTCTTTAGTATCTTGAACAGTTTAGTATCTTGAATGTTTTATTAAATTTTTAGATCAGATAATTTTATTAAATTATTTGCACATATGCAAAATTTAGGGACTATACCATTTTATATTAATTTGTGCATTTTACGCTTTTGATTTCATCATATACAAAAAATTAAGTGCATGGGAGAGAACAGCACAGGAAGAGAACCACAGCAACGAGGGTGAATTAAGCAGTGAAGATATGAACTTTTGTTTGACTTGCTTTTTGGATATACTTATTATTAAAGTGATAACTAAAAATCAATTAAAAAAAAACTATGAATAATACAGATTTTTCAATGACATTAAAGGGAAAGGATACTAAGTTAATTTGAATATGGTGAGTGTGTGAGCGTGCAAAACTGATTTTTATTTATGTTGAGATATATACTGTATGTATATAAATGCACACACACACACACATATATAGGATAATGTTGATAATGATATCACATAGCAGTGATATGGGGAGATAATCAACTAGAAGGCAAAGACATAAAATGAATTGGGCTTGAATTTGTCTTAATATGAAGTTTAATATTAATTAATTCAAGATTGATTATCAGAGTTAAGTAATTTATAAGACTTCCTTACAGATTTTTATTTTCATTATATTTCTCTTTAGGTCTTTTTTCTTTTATCACTTGAAGTAAACATTTATTAAACATTGTACTTATACCTGATTCTTAATCAGAGCAATTTTCAACTATAAAGGAAATTTTTAATTTATACTCAAAAGTAAATGCAAGAACATGTACTTTTATACATTTACTTGAGTAAATATGATTAAAACTGTACATACTTTGATTTTTACCAGAGTATTTTTATAGATGAGGACTCTGTACTTCTGCCACCTCGGGTGAATCTTTTAATTGTAAGTTTTGCAGTGCCTTGTTACTCACCTCTCTGTCTCTCTCTGACTGTTGATAAGTGTAATCATAATGATTACCTCCCCCTATATCACTCTATATCATTAATTTACTCTTGTTATTATTACTTTAGATAAATAAAGTTGATGAAGTGTGAAAGTGACAACTTTGAAATTGGGTGCATGCTTTAAAAGGACACTGTATGTTGCAATGTTTAATAATATTTATTTAAAAATACACATAAAATTCCATTACAACAAAGTGCCAGGAACCTAAGAAATATTTAGTTGTAATGAAAACTTCGTAGTAATGAGATTCTGTATTTGTCGCTATAGTGCTTTCTTTAACTTGCGTCCAGGCGTTTGCAATCATTTCAATAGCTTCTTTCACGTTAATTTTCATCTACCCCTGTCTACAAGTTATGCTGATGAGAATTTTTCTCAGTATTTCCTTGTGATAATACACTTTCAGGGTGCGAATGATGCCCAAATCCATTGGCTGAAGCACTGCCATGCAACTGGGTGGGAGGAATTCAACGCAAACATTATCTAAAAGTGGAAGCATGTTGTGGGCAGGGCAGTTATCAATCAAAAGCCGAATCATCCTTTTCTTCTTCCTCATATTGTGAGGTTTCTGAACTCTTTTGGGAACCCAACCCCCACCCAATGGGACAACACGCCGAAGAGCGTCCAGAAGCTCGATTGCCGCGTCTGTGGAAGACTGTTTGTCCATTGTCGGGGCAGGGCAACAGCAGGCTCACAGTGCTGCAGCGAAGTGCCAAAAAAGCAAATTCTAAAAGATCTTGGTCGGGCTATAAGTGCCCGTCTTGCACTCTAAAACATGAGGTTGATTCTCAGTACTTTAACAAAACCAGCTTTATTCAGCATGAAACAGGAAAAAGCATGGTTATTTATTGTCGTGGGATCTACCACTCTCCTATACACAGACACAGCAGTCAGGCAGGGTTGTGGTTAGGTTAGTGGCCAAGTAATACTGTTACTTGCATTTACAATGTTCCTTGCATCATCCATCGAGATCTTTTCTGTTTGCTTCGACGGCGAGCAGCAGTAGTCTTGTGAGCCTGCTGTTGCCCCAGCAACGAATAAACAGTCTTCCACAGAGGCGGTAATCACATTTCAGGAAGCTCTTTAGTGTGTTGTCCCGTTGGGGGAGGTCCCAAGAGAGTTTAGAAACCTCACAGCAGTGACTTTGCTTTTTTTTGAATGAGTGGCATACTAATAGGAATATTTCTTCAATGAGCATCACTGAACCACATAAAAACTGTTTTTTCGACGTCTTCAAATGCAGCAGTTCACATTTGTTTCCAACCTGAGATTTTTCTTCTTTTTTTGCTCAGTCTTTCAAGAAAGTTGACAGTGTCAATGGCAAAATTATAAATTCACTGGCAACATCTTTTTTCTTTTTGCTGGAATTGAGAGCCGCAAAAATTTGGGTTTTTTTTCTAATGTGAACTGTTGTCATTTTTTCGTGTCTGCCATTTCTATAGGAGGGTGACAATAAGTTAAATTCCAATGGATGTTTTTCAAATGTTGACGAGCAATAAGTAAAAGGTATCACTGAAAACCAGAAAGCAAACAGCAAAAAAAACAGTATGAGAAAAGTTCAAAGAAGAAAAAAAAAGACAATGTTTCTGTTTGGGGATCATTATGCACAACTGAGCTACGACCACAGAACTAACTGCTCTGTGGATGATTCATTCAGGTATTTCAAGGTCTTTTGGGCACTTTGTTGTAATGAAAGTATCTGCTGAATGTATTTTGTAGTAATGAGATTTCTATAGACTTTGTCATATGGGAAAACTGTTGGGACCTTAAAAATACTTCGTTGTAATGAAAATTTCATTGTAAAGATGTTCGATGTAAAGGAATTTTACCTGTAATTAATTTTTGTATTAGTGTGACATAATTGAAAATTAGAGGAAAATTCAATCAGTTGAATTTATGGATATAGAGGAGCCTCATTGTTTATCTTGTATTGTCATTTTCTGTATGTTTAAATTGCTTGGGTCATCTTGAGATCATTAACTTGAATATTTGATTTAAAAAATCAACACTGTTTTCTTCTTAAAGTGTAACAGATTGATGCATCGCCACGGATCATCTTAAATGGTCTGAACTCCCCTCATCATAGTTTTACAAAATAGGGTCCCCCAAACAGAATCTTGCATAGGGCCCCCAAAAAGCTAGAAATGGACCTGCCTCTCATTTGTCAAATCTCGAATGTTCCTCTTCATTTCTGTTTGCTATTATCAATCTTCCTGCTTTGGCCCACAACCACCCACATTTGGCAGCTTGAATTGCATCTTTAAGAAACGTTGGTGCTTTTGTCACACATTCATGAGGATGTTAAATATGGAAAGCTCAACTGTCATGCCAAAAATGAAAACTTATGTTAAAGTGCATTGGTTTGCGAATGAGGAGGCCACAACTTGTGCTATATTTCAATAATGGTTACATATCTTGTTCTAATAAGGATGTTATGTATGCTAAAGGTGAAGAAATTCAAATGCAAAATAAGCTATCTTTTGGTTGATATACTAAAGTGTTAATGATACACAAAATGGTCAAGGATCATTGCGAACAAGAAATGACCAGGAGATGAAAAAAGATGAAAAAAAAAACATTGCCAGAAGTGTATATGAATGGTCAAAGATACCACAATCAAAACAAGGTTGAGCAACCAGGAACAAATGAGCAAAACAAAGGTTAATTCAAGTCAGAAACAGTCAAAACCAAAAGAAACAAACCTAGAGACTTTTTGAATTTGAGACTGTTAGTAATGTGAGAGTTAACAAAAATACAAGCACCCACCATATTTATCTGAAACTTCCTGTGATGCCTCAAGCATGACACTGAGGTAATGTGATCACCACAATCAGTTTTGCATAAATACAAAAAATGTCAATAAAATAAAATACATTTTTAAAAAAATCTCAAAATATAGTTAAATTATCAGAATTAGATTTCATTTGAATCAAACCCCCAAAAATTTCAAAAATTCACACATGTAAAAGTGTGTATTACATCACCAAGGATATAATTGCCTTACCATTGACCTCTGCCTCTCTACTCCTGAAGTCAGTATAATATTTTTTGATACAAACCTCTACACCTATTCAGAATTACTGTTTACACCATCAATCAGATTAAAAGTTATAGAAAAAAAGACCAAAGAACATTCTAAGGAATTTAATAATTAGGTTAAAAAAATCTATAGATTGGAAAAATATTAAAACGACAAGATCAAAATATTTGTATTTCTGGCTGAGTACTGTATGCTAAATGACCTTGAAATGGAAGCTGTATTACATAGTCCAGACACTCCAAAGAAGAATTTTTTTTTCCAAAATGTTGAGTGGCCCCTGGATGGTTGCTATTTATGTAGCTGACAAGCACTGTGGCATCTATCCTGTCCCTGTCTAGTCAATCTATTTAAAAAAAAAAAAAAGTATGGTGGGTAGCTTGTTTGCATCTATCTGGCTGGTATAAAAACAAGGCAGTGGTTCTCTACATACCATTCTGTTAGCCAGCCCACAATCTTTTATCCTCTCCATTCAAAAATTCATACTAAGGTGGAGGGTGGTCTGTCCAGCATTTCAGTAATTGGGCAGTGGATGACTGTCAATAACAAACAAAGACTTCCATCACTTTGTCTTCTGCACACTTTATTATCTTCCTTAACATCTTTGAAGTGGGACATCCTAATCCTCAGTTTCTTCCATTTCTTCAAATTAGTCTCTTTCAAGATGGACTTCAGGTTCTAGCACAGATAGATAATTTTTCCAGAAGTAGAATGAGTTCCACCATTCTCCTGTCCAAATTGCAAACAGAGTTCTTTTTCATATTACATTTTGATGGAAATTAAATTCTTATGGTTTTGCTCAAAGGGTGTGTTTAAAGGTTTTTAGTTGTCCTTTTATGAAGAGGGACTAGTTTATTGACTTTTACTTAAAGTGTTAATTACAGCATGTTTAAAATTATAGCATTATTCACGTATGCACCTTTCAATTAATTCCAAGCAATATACAAATAAAATATACTTTAACAAAAATGTAAATGCTCCTAGAATTTGATGAAGATACACACTGACTTGATCTTTGTTACATAATACACAGATTTTTCAATTCCAGTTCATTAACATCTGTTTACATTAAGATAGACTCAGTTTACCTTCTCTGACAGACTTTGATGATTTATAATCAAAAAAGAAAAAAATATTAAATTTGTAGTTTAAAATGCAAACCTGTAAAGATTTATGGATGTATGTCACTGAATGTATTTGTTTTTATTACTGCTGTTCTAAAATAAGATTACAGACTTGCTAATTAAGATTACTATGTTTTACCTTTTTATTTAATCACACTGATAAAATCTCAATCCTTATTGTATTAAAGACTTCAGGGAGATAGAACAGCTAAAAATGCTAATCCGGCTTTAACACCTTCCCCGGTTCAATTTAGTCTATTTTTCCAAAAGCCAAAGAGAAAAAAAAAATCAATTGAATCAACTTTAAGTCTTGAAGACTTATATCTATACTTAAAAATTGAGCCTAGATAAACATTAGCAATAATGGGCTAATTTATTTAACATACACAGCTTTTAAACTAATTGCAGTGAATGAAAGTAGCGACATAACAAATTAACGACTAATAGAAAATAAGAAGCCTCAGCAAAGATTCAGTATGGAAGTCATGTAATTCTTAAATGATATTTTCTGATGATTCATAGATAGATAGATAGATCTTCTTGTAGGCCTTTTGCATCAACTGCTTCTGACATCAAGTGAAATTTTTTGATCACTGCTCCTTGTAAAATTCTTTCAGTTGTAAGAGGTTTGTGGTGTCACACGTGTATGCATGGGAGAGAGCTTAAGGGCTTTGGTGACGGTAATTCTCTGCCGATCCAGAAGTTGGCTCTGTCTGATAATGGCCTCTTTTTCCCTCCTTCAACAGAAAGGAAGATGGACAGCTCTCTTCCTCTAACATCAGTTCTGAGGTCGGTCTATCTGAACCTGCCTCTTCCTGCTTGCATACATCATAACCAAAGGAGCCGCCATCTTTGCTAGTCACCTAAGAGGACTCTAGTGTGAGGGTAACTCACTTTAACATCTTTTTATTTTAAATTTATTAATTTATTCATAATGGGTTTGCCAGAAGGTGCACTAACACCCTGACTTTGTTTTGTTCTTACAGTGTCAGCATTTCATATGGAACAGAAAATAACTTAGCAACAAGACGTAACGGTGATCATTCAGACCATGGCCACAGAGATACAGGCTCTTAAAGTACAAGTGGAACAGCAATGGACCCACCTTGCTGAAGCGTTGTTACGTAACCAAGCTTGTGTTGCTCTCCAACAGAATATTCAGATGGTACCGTCCCAGGTATTGCTACCACTCCACTCCAGTGATGATACTAAGACCTTCATTCTGGTGTTTGAATGTACAACCACTTGTCAACACTGGAAATATACTGAGTTTTCAAACACTGGTGCCGTTCTTGAAGAGCTCGATGCAGCGGGCTTATTATGAGCAGACTGCTGTAAATTGCAACCAACTGAAAGTTTCTGTACTTATAGATTCTGGCAGCAACATTTCCATTATTGCCTGCTGTTATGTGCTTCTGACACAGTGATAATCGGGATCAATCAGTCTAACATGTATCTACGGTGAAACTCAAAGGTGCATGTTTGCAAAATGTATCATCACATACCAGGGTTTAACTAGGAAGATCAGGGTGGTTGTTATGCCCAGGCTACCCTACCCGGTGATCCTAGGGTAGGACTGGTCACAAACCAAAAGTGGAAAGGCACATGCTACCTCTTCTAAAACACTGGGCATAGTGATTGATACTGATATCCCATCTCATCCACTTTCCACGCCGCACTCTCAGCCGGTTTCTGAGCAAGGTCATGTGGCTAGTCCATGGAACATCAGTGGCAGAATGCCATCACGCTCGGATGCGCTACAGAGTTGGAAGGTGAGATGTCACGGAACATTGCTCCACCCCATGAGGTTATCCCAGGCTCACTCTCAGAATTACGTTTCCAATTTAGAAAAATGCCAGCATCAGTTAAAAGGGAACAATGGATTGATGAATGACACCATACAAATTATCACTTGAAATTAGGGCCGCACATAGTACTTAATAATGATCTATTATATTGTGTAGCAGAGCAGAAGGGTGAGGTAAGATCTCTATTACTAGTCCTGCAAATTTACCAGCAGCAGGTTTGCGAGCTGGCACATGCCCATCTCTAAAGAGCACATCTTGGAACCAAAAAAACCTTAGAACAGATTAAACTCCAATTTTGTTGGCATGTGATTAACAAGAAAGTCCGTCGTTTTTGTGCTTCCTGTCCGGAGTATTAATTAAGAAACATTCCACAGAAGGACAGTGCTCTTCTCGTACACATCCCACTCATTGATATTACTTTTGAGTGAGTAGGGGTCAATATTGACCCCTTGAATCCTCAGCACATGGGCATAAATATATACCTGACATTGTAGATTGTAGATAATGCTACACATTATCCTGAAGCCATTCAACTGAGGTTGGCTAATTAAAAAAAAAAATATTGCACAGGAACTCATGTGGGTCTTTGCGCAAGTTGGTATTCCCTAAAGAAGTCCTAACAAACCAGGGAGTGCCATTTTCCTCAGAAACATTCAAGGGAGTGGCCATTTTGCTCAGGATTAAGCATTTAAAAAACACAGTAAACCATCTTCAAACTGATCATTTAGTAGAGCGGTTTAATCAAGTGCTGTGCAAAGGTCAACAAGGATGGGAGGGACTTCATATTGTCTGCCTACCAAGAGGTCCAACAAGCCTCCACAGGCTTCTCCCCTGGAGCGATTAGATTTCCTAAATGAAGGTTAGAAAGAAGAGGCACTCCCTTCCATTAATGTTCTAGTATATATCACACAATGGATTTGTTAAAATTAAACCAATTCTAAAAAAAAACATTTAACATGCACAGTCAGTACAGGCCTGTTGTTTTGACGGTGGCATGACAGTCTGTGAATTCCAGCCTGGAGATTGTATCATGGTCCTTATTCCCACTTTCCTCTCTAAATTACTGGCCTAATGACAGGGCCCATACAAAATTAATGAGAGGAAGGGACTGGTCAACTATTTAGTTAAACCAGCCAAGCGAATATGCCACAATAAACCTGTGGAAGGAATTTGAGCCCAATCACTACTTCTTCAACCTTTCTTCTTCGCTCAAATAGTCGGAAGAATTCCTTCATTGTGTATGTCATTGTCATGAAAGCTGGGGTTATAGTCAGAACGAACGTACCGCATCCCAGAAGCCAAACAAATAGAAGAGGAACTTGATATCAAGCAAATGCTGGATTTTGGTGTAATAGAGAAAAGTTTTATTCCCTGGTCCAGCCTTATTGTACTTGTCCCAAAACCAGATGGAAGTTGGCGCTTTTGCAATAACTTAAGTTAATTGATCAAGTTTCACAATTTGACACTTATCTGATGCCATGATAGAATATACTCCTCAGAAGGCTTGGGATGGGAAGGCTCAATACTTGACCACACTTGACAAGATAAAAGGGTTCTGGCAAATTTCTTTAACAGAATCTGCAAAGGAAAAGACCGCACTCATTGCCCCTAGTGGTCATTAGCAGTTTTAGGTCCTCCCATTCATTTTGCATGGGGCACCAGAGACTTTCCAGCATCTGATGAATAGAGTGCTCCAACTTTACCAATCCTATAGTGTCATCTACCTGGATGACATCATCTATTCAAGTACCTGGGAGGACCACGTGCAGCAGGTATGTGTGGTGCTACTGGCAGTAAGCAAAGCCAGGCTAAGGATCAACCCTAAAAAAATTATTTTGGGTTGACAGAAGCCAAATATTTGGGCTACTTAGTGGCCAGAGGTAATGTACGTCTACTGTGTGCCAAGGTTGATGCCATTGTGAAATGGCCCTATCTGAAAACAAAGAGGAAGTTTCAAGCTTTCTTGGGGTTAATGGTGTACCTACTGAGCAGTGCTCTTGACAGATTTAACAAAGAACCAGGCCATTAATACAGTGGTATGGGACAAGAAAATAGGGGATGCATTATGTGCTCTTAAAACAGACCTTCACATAAAGTGCAGGACTCTCCCAACCAGGTGAACAAGAACTTTATTATTACTTTTTTGATTATGTTAAAGGTGATACGTTGACAAATTTGGAGGATGAAGGGATATCACACATCTGCTATCCCAACTCCTAACCGGAAAGAATTTCTCCCCAGGTAGGAGTGAGGATTGTATAGGTGTCCTCACCACAGGACTAAATCAAGATACTCATTCGAGCAAAGCTAAACACCTTGTCACAAATTTTGAAATTAGGAGGAACTCTGAGGACTTGGGAAGAGGATGCCTTACTGATATGACTTCACATCAGGTGGCAAGACTCACTGATGTTGCTGCTTTTCTGCCTCACGGGGAGTTCAAAGTTCATGGTGGACAAATCTATGATATGGGTTCTGAAATTTCATACATAACCTTGGTAAACAATTAGATGAAGGATTACATTAGGGATTTACTGAGTTTGAAGTTATTATGTCTGTATTAAAAATAGTTAAACTGGGTATCTTCAAAACATTTTCTGAGGAGTAAAGATGATCCTATATTAGATGAACTCAAACAATTTCTTAGGTTACACATTAGGGATAAAAAAAAGCACAGAACTGTTTCAGCAACTGAGCAATATGAAACAATTAGTTAGGGAAATACTAGAAAATCTTGTATATCGAATAATCTTCGGCAGTGTGTGCTGCTTGCATCAGAGAAACATGGAGCTGAATTTAGCTATGATAGAAAATTACTTCAGGGCATATTCCTTCATACCCTTGAGAAAATGAGAAAAAAACAATATCAGACAAAATATAAAACCATTTCTCACTGACCCTTAGTCACTGTAAATTCAGCAGAGGCAATAGACAATATACAGGCTGATCAGACTAAGGTGAACCAAGCAAATGATAAGGTTCAAGTTGACAGTGCAGCTATTAAGCAGTTAACAGCTGAAGTGTTTGAACTAGCAGCTCAAGTGTTTGTGCTGGAAAGCAATTTCAAAAGGATTGTGAAGCAATTAATATCTCAAGTGTCAGAACTAGCATAAAATTTAGTAAAATATGCTGACAACAATATTCAGACAACTGTCCATGCACTTTCACAATTATACATTGAGGTATCGGGGGGTTCACGGTGGCGCAGTGGGTAGCGCTGCTGCCTCGTAGTTAGGAGAAGCACAGAACTTCCCGGGTCCTCACTGCATGGAGTTTGCATGTTCTCCTTGTGTCTGCGTGGGTTTCTTCCGGGTACTCCAGTTTCCTCCCACAGTCCAAATACTTGCAGGTTATGTGCATTGGCGATCCTAAATTGTCCCTAGTGTGTGCTTGGTGTGTGTGTGTGTGTGCCCTACCGTGGGCTGGCGCCCTGCCCGAGGTGTGCTTCCTGCCTTGCGCCCTGTGTTGGCTGGGATTGGCTCTGGCAGACCCCCTGTGACCCTGTAGTTAGGATATAGCGGGTTGGATAATGGATGGATGGATGGGTATCAAGGGGTAGTCCCAAACAAAGATTCAGAGAATTTGTCCAGCAGTGAAAAGAATTGTGACCCCACTGTTTCCTCTGTGATCAGATGGCACACAGAGCATTTGGCTGTACCAAGAGGTGGGAAATGGGAAACATGAGTAACAGGTCACCTCAGACTGAAGTTCACACACCTGTCTACGACTGTAAATGACTTACCTTTATATAAGACCCTATATCAAACACAGTGAAATTGAAAATGCAGAGACCAGCAAGAAAACAATAATGAAACACCAGCCTCAGAGTTTAATCACTCTGATGAGGAAGCTGAAATATCAAATGGCCAACGCTGCTTGCCACACTTTCTTGCACATGTCAGATCTGAGGACACAGAAACTGAGTTACATTCCAGGCTCAAGTGTACCACCCTGAACGACAAGAACTACAGCAGCCCGACAGAAATCCAAAGTAAGGAACATCAATGGGACAGAGACAAGGACTGGAAATGGGAACCAGTGTTGCAGAACCCCAGGTGGGAAATAAATGATGACCCAGTGGAACCTATAAATGGTCAAGGAGACCTAGCAACAGAACAACAGAGTGACAGAGAAGGGGACACTTTAAGAAGATCAGCTCATACTATAAATCCCAGAGAAGTATTCACATACCACAGATAGGATAGCCATCATGCCAACTTTGGAATCCCGGTGTCAATGTACAGGTAGTTATACAGAATCCTATGTATCTGTTACCAAGCCACATGACAGGATAGGATTAGATTATTATTCAAGACCAGTGGTTGAGACACACTAGGCACTGAATTAAAGGCCTAGCTTTTAGAGCAAGATGTCATCTTAAAAAAAAAGGTGGGAGAGTGTAATGGGCTAGAAATTTGTGTTTTAAAGAAAAGGGCATTTCTAAGTGCTGCTTTTTGAAAAAAAAACAAACAAAAAACATCAATAATAAATGGAAAAGTCAATAGATGAAGGGACAATAGGTGCCTTTTTTGTTTAAGACTGGGATAAACGAAAAGGCATATTTCCTGAGTAATCCTGTTACATGTTATTGTTGGTAGCAATCTACATGCCATAGATATTTACCAGTATCACAAAAGAGTCACCCGCTTTGATAAATCAGACTGGTTTGATTGGTATCTCATCCACATGCTGTACCTTTTTGTGATAACAGAACTCCCTGCTTCTGTAGAAAATCTCTGTAATTATTTCCTTTGAAAATGAACGCGTTCTGGGGACATTGGTCCCTAATCTGCATATAGTGGTCTATGTACATCTTGATAGTTAGTAACAGTACCATTGTTTAATAAAATGAAATTGGATTACAGGCAACTGGGTTATGTATGAGACTATAGGTTTGTTCTTAAGTTGAATTTGTATGCAAGTCGGAACAGGTACATTATTTTAATGAATGCTATAGTTGACCGACTGTAACTAAGTGCTCTGCCAATGAATGATGGAGTTTAACCTCTCTCTGACCTTTTTTATTATTTCTACTTTATTTTCCATGGTGATGGTTTTTTCTTCTTTACTGTATCACCAGCACTTGCATCAGATTTGTGTTTCAGAGACATTGTTGAAGGGTGAGGACAAAAGGTTAAGATGAGCTCTTCTGCACAGCACTGTACACGCTATCACAGCAGGAAGGCACTCCTCACCAGCATGTCTGGTGTATTGACGAGAGACAGCTTCCTGCTATGTACGTAACAGTACAAGCAGGCTTGCTATCGCCCACCACACAGTCACCTCCACTTGCATAGAGTATGCTGCCTGCAGCGTCAGCCCACTGAGAGCAAACAGGGGGTGGCCCAAGGCAGGTAGTGAATTGCCCACCACCGCCCCCATTCAACAGGCAGCCACCCGAGGCACACTACAATGCTGCCCCCCGCCACCCCATTCACCCTCAATGGCCTCCGTTTAGCCACAACCGGGTCACTGCTTGCAGCATCACCAGCCGCCCACTGAGAACGAACGGGGAATCCATTCGAAGGACACTGCAAGGCTGCGTGGTGGGCCCCTCTGCCCCATACAGCTTCCGTCCAGTCAGGAGCAGTAGCTGCAGCAGTGTGGTGGGAAGGCAACGAACCAACCCATTAAGCCTCCGTCCTGCACATACTGTAAGCAGAAGCTGTGGCCCCGGTGACTATGGACCTTGGGTCACCACTTGCCGCGCACCCAGCCGCCTACTGAGATTGAATGGGGTGCGGCCCCCCACCGCCCCATTCATCAACTGGAGCCGCCCGAGGGACACTACACTGTGCAAGCAGCAAAATCACCCCCCTCCAGCCTCCTTCCAGCCACCGCTTGCAGCGTCCCCAGGCTGAAGATGACGGAGCGGCACTTACTGAGGAGCCTGCGTTGCATCCCCCAGACAGATGAAGGAGCAGCTGCAACCCCGTTTGTAAGTTGTATGTCGGATGTCCGTAATTTGGGGACTACCTGTATATTATTGTTTTAACTGATCATTATGCTGACATTGTAGCGGTTATATACGGCTGGGTAAATGAGAATAAAAAAAAGTATGGTCAGAGACTCCAGACTGCTGTCTGCTTCTTTTATGCTTTTGGCATCATATCACTGTGGCTGCAACCTGTAGCAACAGTAGCTTGTACCTGGCCCAGGTTCCCCTAGGCCTGAGGCCGGTAACATTTGGCTACATTGGTATGCCTCCGTCACTCACTGACTTGAACCGATGCCATACTGTGGACACTTCAAAGCTAAATTCCTTGGGAATCCGAAGAGGTGGGGTTACTGGGGTGCAGGTGAAGGGAAATGTTTCCATGTCATAATGACTTGAGAGGATGAAGATGGATGATTAATATCTTGGTTATCCCAAACATCTTCCCTGGTCCTAGTAAGGATCATGATATTCTCCTGCAGCTGACAATTTACATGAGAGGTGAGAATCATTAAAGTGAGAAGGTATGTGTTTTAAGAGCTTTAGAAAGCAGATGCAGACTATCAAGGTAGAGTAGGGAAAGTGACATCATGAGGAGCTGTTATCCATTTTTACGGTTTTGTTCTATATTTGTTTCCATGCCGAAAAGGAAAGAATATTTAACACACAATATTTCAGCTATATGGCCTTCATCAGGTGTATTAATATATTATCACAAAAGAACTGCTTAAGATATCCTCTACCCTACTGATGCAATCCAATCAAGTAAAAATCAAAGCATTTCTCTGGCTCAGCCATGTTTTCCTCCTATTGTGGCTTCTGCAGGAGAAATTGGGTAGCAGTGCCTATATACACATAACAAGAATGTAGAAAGAAAATGTTTTGCTGCTGTTTACTTTCAGAACATCAGTATACAAGGGAGGTGGTTATACTTAAATTTTACACTCAGTTGTATAAAAGGGAATTCTCATAAGAAGTGGACCAAATTTTGAAACACTAGCATTGGAACTCAGTATTGTTATGGTTGTTTTGCACAAGGCAAACTCATTTGAGACCAGAAGTTGAATGAGAAAAAGGATTGTCAAGCCTGTAAGCGAGAATCTGCTCTAAGAGATGAAACCCTGAGTAGTAGAGAGAAGAACACACATCAGTGCCTGTAAGTCTTTAAAATCTGCAGCATTGGATGAACTTGAAATCAAAGTTGTATATCTTTATACCATTGCATCGGTACAGTATATTCACATATAGTCTACACTCTGTGGTTTACCATAACAATTATCTAATAAAATAGCAGCATTCATGGAAACAAGATACTGTCAAAACACAAAAATATTACAACAATGCATTAAAAAAATGCTTAACAGAAATACATTCTGCATGTAACAAAACCCCAAGACATTCAGAATACATTCAGTAAATGTCAGAAAGAAATTATAAAAAAAGAACCAAATTATAAGTATAGCCATATGTAAAATATTAGATTTTAATGTTCATGACCACCACTAGAGGGAGGCACATTGAGTTTTTGAGGAAAAAAAAGATAACAATAATTGAACAAGGATCAGGATGGTCCCATTGCTACATGTTTTGTCAATTTTGTCAATAATTGAGTAGATTTGAGAGGGAGTGGATCGATGGTCTTCCTGAGGCCAGGAGATCATTAATGTTACAATAGAACAGTACAAGTAATAATGATTGTAGTAATCGCTTAGGCAAGGGAACCCAGGGGAACAAAAGCACAGGAGGAACAGTGGATCATTTCACAGGCTATCACAAAATCTAAGCAAGTACTTTTACCACCTACAGAAATGTGTACCCTCGATACAACACTAAGTATTGCCTTGCACCATGTGTCAAAGCTCCAATTACAGCATGTGTTACAAAATCTAACATTGCACTGCATCCAGACTAAGGCCGGGTTTATACTTCATGTGAAGTGACGCATGCTCCAGTGGATGTTACTGCTACGCCAGCATTGTACTGTTTATACTTGCACATGTACTTTACATAAATTTGGAAGATTCCACCGGGTGGCAGTGCAAGATATCATCACTGTGAGAAAACATTTGGCTTTGATGTGTTTTGAATTGCCTGTAACATCCATTAAATTCTGAGGACACCTTGCCGCAGTATCATTGAAAAGGATATTTAATGATTACATATATCAATCCAGAGATACATCCATTCCAGCTAGCATTGGGAACAAGGCAGAAACAATCCATGGACGGGGCATCAGCTCATTGCAAGGTGAACATAAGCATACACACACACACACACACGCACTCATGCACACACACACACAACAGTGGCATTCTGGCGTCATCAAATCCCCAAACCTTCATGACTTCGGAAGGAAACCAGAGCACACCACGGATGTGACTCCCTACAAGGCAGCAGCACAACCACTCTGCCACCGTGCCACTCGCACATCTATAATTATTAACAGTATTCATTATTTAAATGAAGTTAACAACTTATATGTAAAATCTAACATACATACATTAATGCGTTCCATCATGAAAGTGATATCAAGTATAAATCCAAGGATTCTAAATGTGCAGAGAGCTGGAATATCATACATTTAGTGTGTTCTGTGTGGCAATTGTTGCTTGCCGTAGCGATTAACAACTGGGTTGGTTTTAAGATGACGTTTACAACGTTCTACTTTGATGACAAAATAAACTACGAGATTAAAGTGGACATTTAGAGATTAAAATAGACCTTTTCACTGTGTCCTAAATTTGTTTCTCTGTGGCTCAAATACACTGCCGTACATTCTGATGCTGCAAAAAAAAACAAAAAAAAACAATAACGCCGCAGAAGATGGTATGTGAGACTTTTAAAATGTATTGTGTCATCGCTTGAATATAAAAGCACCACAAATGCATTTGTATGTTGGCATTTTGCTTCACCACATTGAACCATTCATCAAACATCGAGGCACACACATCGAGCTTTCTGTCACATGTAGAAAGTAAACAGAGACACGAACGTCACGTTCTGATTTGATCACACTGTGCCGCCCAACTTTTTGCTGGTACTGCAACCCATGTAGACATCATGTTAATTTCCAAGGACGTGCTCAGTGGACTTGTCAAATGAACACTAGGAACGCGTGGCAGCCATGATGCATGCGTGTATGTGTTCTGAGTGTGAAGTATAAACTGACCCTTAATGTTGACCTTCAACAACCAAGACAGCCATGGATAAGTGTCAAATTATCATAATGGATTACTCTTCTTTCTTACTTAAGTCTCTACTCCATTTTACAGTGGAATGTCAACCACAGTGGTGCAATGGAGGAAACCTTCTCAAAAACCACACTACCCAAAACTCAACATCTAAATGTGAAGCATCATATCTTACCCAGGTGTCTATATTACATGAACATACAAAGGTATGTTGAGGACAACCTGTTTTCCATCATGGAGCCTTTCACAGAAGTTCTACCTCATTCCTCTTTCCAATAGGACAGCTGTTGACCACATTCATCACTACACTACCTTGATTTGCAAGAATGTGTGAGATATTTTGGGGTAAAAACCATAACTTGCTTCACACCTTTAGTGGTTTATTGTAACATTTGTCTGGATATTTTGCACACATTTAGTTAAGTCTATGACTCTGTTTTGCAAACTATAGCTGCTTGTATTGCCAGCCATGAGAATTTATCAAATACTAAAGGTATGTTTGCCCCATCTAGCTCAATGATTCAAACCTTTTCCCTGACTGTATTGTTGATGCCATCATCAAAGGACTGCTCAAATCCTCATCCTTCTTGGGAGTAAATACCCAGCTTCACTAGGTTTGAAATTCCTTTATTCGTTGCCTCAATCAGGCCTCTTGACTTCTACTGCACTGAGGAGAATATCATATTGCGCAACAGCATGTTTTCACTCAGCCTAGCTGCGCTCCTCACTACTTCCCAAATCACATGTTGTACATATTTGTTTTCATGCAAAATTGGAAAATTGCCTCTGTATTCATGAGTAGTAAATGAGACAGAAAAGGGATGACTGATGACCTTAATCCACACCCCCAAAATATGATTCATGAAAATATGATGTATGAAAATCTAAATTATGAAATATGAGCTATGACATTTACTCCACTCCAAATTATGATTTATGAAATGTACCCCTGCCCTGAAATTTATAACCTTGCCCCTTACCCCATCTCTGAATTATGAATAATGATACTTATGACACAGGTACTTCATTTTATAAACACTAGATTCAAAACTACTAATATTAAGAAAATATACAATAGGAGCCTTATTAAAATACAAACATATCTTGCCTGTAATATCAAGCTAGGAAAGTGTGTCTCTCTTTCAAAGCAAATATAAAAATATACATTTCTCTTTCTTATGTGCATCTCTTTACAAAGTAACTATAAAAATATATAGTTCTCTTGTTTGCAAGCATTTATCTCTTCAAAAATCATCCCCATCGAATAGATCCCTGTTACTGATAGAAATTTGCAAGTGACTGTTTGCATGTACTGACCAAGCAACCTGAAGCCGATGTCTTTATTAGTTACGGAATTTCAAGCCACATGTGGCTTTATGAGTAAGCATATGGCCACTATGGGTAACCCGTGGGAAAACTTTCTGTAACAGATGCTAAAACACTTACGAGCATGTGAACAGATACTTCTGCACCAAGTCTACAGCTGATAAAATACGCAGCTGCTAAAATACTTATGATCACAGGAACGGATCCTTTACTGCTAATTGTTAGGAATTTCAAGACAAAGGAATCCAACAATTCAGGTTTTGTTTAATGACATTGGGAATTACGTGCCTCCTACATTTTAATATCATACAAATAAAATAATCTTCCAATGAACAGGCATTTAACATTAAAGATATTTGAATCCATTCAGATGGCAAGAAATGGGTGGGAAATCTTGGTTCTGTGTGGGTGAACACTGTGTACACCAGTTCTTTGCCAGATACTAAAGGCCCAAGTATCAAGGTTATACCTTCATGGCCCACAACTCAAAAGGTTATGATGGGTACTTTTTAATGAAGTACTTGATTGAAAATGGAGTGAACCCTCAGGTTACAACTCAAGGAAATAAGTTGATGTGTTTCACAGATTCAGGATATCAGTTACGTTTTACAGATTCTTTCAATGTTTTACCAATGAAGTTGAGTATCATGCCTAAAGCCATGGGGTTTGAAGCTGAAAAAGGGTATTTCCCCCATTTCTTCAATAGGGCTGAAAACCAGTATTATAATCAGTCCCTATCCTGATCCTAAATGCTATGGCATGCAGAACATGATGATGAAAGAAAAAGAATAATTTACCTGGTGTGAGAGTTTCAAACATGGTGTTTTTAAATTTAAAGAGGAGATGGCTTTTTATTGTAAAAATGATGTGGAAATTATCAGAACCGCCTGCATCTAATTTAGAGACGAGGTCATCAAAATTGACAATATTGACCCCATTTCAATGTATGACCTTAGCCTATCTGTGTATGGCCATGTACAGACAAAACTGCATGCTGCCAAAACTGATTGGTATAATTCCTTCTAACCATTACAGTAGCAGTCAGAAAAACTACGCCAATGCATCTATTCAACGGCTATTGTATCTCTGTGAAACAGAAAAGTTGAACATTCGGCATGCTCTAAACCTTGGGGAGGTAAAGAAGGGTTCCTTTTTTCTTGACAGCTATGCAAGAGTTATTCCGAATGCCTTTGAATGTTCTGGCTGCTTTTACCATGACTGTCCAGAATACAATGATTTAAACAGTACCCATCCTTTAACCGGCCTGACTTGTGCATTTATGTATCAAAGGTTTATGCAAAAATTGAAAATACGGACAAATTTAATCTCAATGTGCGTGTAATGTGGGAGCATGAATGGGAGACAATGATAAAACACGACTTCAGGCTACAAGGTTTCTTAAAACATTGTAATTTCTCTCAACTTACAAACCCGAGGGATTCTTTGCTTGGCAGCCATAACAATGCCATAAAACTGTACCATAAGGCTGGGAGCTGTGAACTGTTATGATTTTACTAGTTTGTACCCATCTATACTAATAAAAGGCAAAGCCCTCACTGACTGACTCACTCACTCACAGACTCATCACTAATTCTCCAACTTCCCGTGTAGGTGGAAGGCTGAAATTTGGCAGGCTCATTCCTTACAGCTTACTTACAAAAGTTAGGCAGGTTTCATTTAGAAATTCTACGCGTAACAGTCATAACTGGAACCTACTTTTGTCCATATATACGGCCATAGCCTGCAGCTCGGTCGCCGTGTGAGGTGGAGTTGTGTCCTGCATCTCGCCTCCCACGTAATTGAGTGCCTGTCCATATGAGGTAAATATTCGTGAAGGACTGTGCTTAGCATATTCCTAAGTGCAGCTACTGTGGAAACCCTCTGACACTGAACAAGCCTTTGTACACATATCAATAGGAAAGCAAGGTGTAAAGCTTAAGTTTAAATCACGTTCATAGACATGCTGCCGCTAAATATTCGCAGGCAAACCCACAACTTAATACCGGGAATGCCTATTAAACATCTTAGATTCACGAGTACCAATTTGGGTAGTGATTACTTCGATGAATGAAACCTGTTCAAAAAATGCATTACACAATTGAGAAGGCAGCAAAAGAATATGAAGCGAGTGATGCATACAAGCATATTCATAAGTGCAGCTACTGCGGAAACAAAGCACAGTGTAAACCTTAAGTTTAAATTAAGTTCATAGACATGCTCCCGCTGGCGCTTGTCATGCCTACGACGAATACGATATTTGCGAGATACACGTTTAATGAGAAGACGCAGGGTGTAAAGGTGACTTTTGATCACTTTGTAAGGGAGTTAAAATTGCTGTAATGAAGTTAAAATTGCTGGTGAAGGACTGTGCTTATGCAAACGAAACTGGTAAAATTGTTAACCTCGAGTCAGTAACCAAACTAGTTCAGAATTTTGTGATGTGTCATTAAGCTTCTCCTCAAGAGTTACTGGTTCACGGTAAGCAGATTCGTAGAAATAAAAAACGGTTCACTTTAGAAAACAGATCACTCAGAAAGAAAATCAGAGTGGTGTATAACAAGAGAGTTCTCCTAAAAGACTAAACTACATGGCCGCATGGATACTAAAAGAGAAGTTTGCCTTCAACACCCCTTCCCTAAAATTATCTTGGGTCCATCCTGTTCCAGTATATCCTATTATGTAAATAATTACTGGAACAGCCAAATCAAGCTGTGTGTCATCCTTTTCAAAATATTATTTGGTTTTATTATTGCTGGCAGAAAATATATGGCGAGCTATCGGTTAAATTTCAACAGTTAAAATTTATTGAGGGGCTCCCGAAGTCATTATGTGATTATGAACTCCCCCCACCCCCGAGAAAATAAATTTGGTCAATATAGATGATCTGATGAAATCAGCTAGCAAAAGCCAGGAAATTGAAAAAGCTTTCATGAAATATACTCATCACTGGAATCTGTCCATCATTTACTTGGTTCAAAATTTATTCTTTCAGAGAAAGAAAAGCTGGATGATTAATCTTAACACCAATTATATTACTCTTTTCAAAAACCCCAAAATTGCAGCTTACTACCTTGGCCCGTCAAATGTATCCAGGACGTGTTAAGTTCTTTTTGGAAGCTTTCAAAGATGCTACAAAGTTACCTTACAGTTATGTCTTAGTGGATCTGAAAGCTCAGACCCCTGATGAACTACGATTAAGAACCAATCTGTTTCCACCCAAATGGCCAGTCGTGTACACCATGAAAAGATAAAAGTAGCTGTTCTGGTTCAAATTTCCATATTCTGTCAGCATGTCAGCCAGAATAAGCAGAAACCTACAGTCTCTCAAGGCCTTACTCCATTGCTCTTGTCGTCGCTGAAAGTATCTTATAAATGCGTCTTCTGACGATTTAATTTAAGCTTTGTCCGAAATAGCCTGTAATACATTAAGAGGCAATATACCTCTTTCACTCAAGCAGTTTAAACAACCCAAGAACCATACAATATCTGTTAGAAAAGTAAATGACAGAAAACTAACCTTAAAAAATAAGAAAGCTATTTTGAACCAGAAAAGAGGCTTTCTGGGGCTCTTTCAAGTGTCGCCGTATCCTTCATCTCCAGCTTATTACCGCTTAGAGCATAAACATGGAATACGCTCAGAAATTGTATTTGATACCGCAACATCAAATGTCTATTTTTCAGCAAAAGAGCGCTAATGTGAATGATCTCTTGAGCACCACTGAAACTGAACTGGATAAAAAATGAGAATCATCCTGCAACTGTGTGATATAGGGGCTGACAAGAAGGTGAAGTCTTACACTTCCGTCTTGCAGAGATATCCAACGTTGGTTACTTTTTCAGCCTTTTTAACTAACAGTCTGACACATGTTAGCAAAAGAATAAAATGCCGAGGGGGAAGTTAGAACAGTTAATGTGTCTGAGGACCAGGTTTGGCAAGAGGTTTTGAGAAGTGCTCCTGCAAAAACAAAGAAAAATGTTGAATTTGTTTTGCATAAAATGTCTGTCAACCCCTTTGGTCAGACGAAATATGGTGGATTTAGTACGTAATCTGACAGCATATCATACAATACCTGAGCATAGGAGGCTGCGTGGTTGGAAGGAATTTGGAAACGCCATGACTGGATTGAATATTCCATTTTCTGTTGTGCCTAATGATGAAACAAGAGAACTCCTTGAAAACTTTAAGCTGCCCGCTACCCCCCACCCTGCTCATCATCCTGAAGACAGTGCCTACCAACGGAAACTGAGGGAAAAAAAAATAGAAAACTAGAATGGATTGCTTATTAATTTGTAAAAATTGTTTATTAAAAACAATTGTATGTCATTACAGAGTGTTGTCATCCTTTAACAGTCTACTGAAATATTTATAGGTCTCTGATTTTTGTCTGCAAGAGTACAGATAAAAACGTCCCAGGAGCGAAAAAATGTAGACACCATAGCATCGTTATTGTTTACATCATCAGAATACTTTATTACAGAGGCATATGGAAGTCCTTTTTCTTGCTAATGCAGTAAGAAGAGGTAGTGTTGATCGCATGTGTCTGAGAACCAACTTTTAAACTGCCTGTTGTTATAAATGATTTGCTTACATTTTTTGTTTAAGAAACAGTAAATGTCAGTGGAGAAGTAAATAAAGTCCAGAGGATTTCCATAGGAATCAAAAAAACTCTCCGTTTCCATCTTCAGTGAGTAAATTCAGGTTGAGTTTGACGGCAAGTATTCACTATGAATATGGCTGGCACTCTGATTTTCTTCCTGTAGTTGTTCACATGCCAGCACCCCATGGAAATATCTTTTGGTGTAGGGATCTTGCGACAGCAGTTCTGTTAATTGTTTTGTATTCATGGTGTTTATTAGTAGTCATACAGCACATTAAGTCTCTGGTTGATTTCAATGATGTTGTCAAAGACAGCATATACTATTAGACTGACGGTCCGTGGGAGTGGCTCACAGAAGCGTAATTCAAAACTTATGTTTCCAGTTTTAACTAAGGAAAAATGATCACCGCATTCTTGATCGGGGGTTAGATCAAAAGCAAAAAGAGTATACCCTTGCGAGAACTCTGAACAGGTGATATACAGAGCTTGATCCTTCAAATGCTTTCCAGTGGCCAAAACCAGGTTATAGTATTCTCTGGCACTGTTGCCGTTTGGAAAGTCTGGTTGAAAAGGTTTGGAAGGAATCTGTTCAACGTCCAAGTACAGAGCCAGGAACTCTACATCATTATGTTTAAAATTGAACGGATTCTTTGTATAAGAACCTGATAAAGCTTCATTATCCACCATGCCAATCACCACATACTTTGGTAGTTGACCCAGAAACAGGTTTTCTTGATTACATACTCTAATTCCTGCCGGCATGCTGAATACTTTCATATTCACTCTTTCCACAGGATATTTAGCATTGGCTGACGTAAGAGCTGCCGTTATGTTTACTTTGTAATGTTCAGCATCTCCAGACATTAAGCAGAATTCATCTTTGTTACGAACCATTTTAATCTTCACGTACAGGCTGTTCAATATTAATTTTTCCTGAAAAAAAGAGATTGGAATGAATGTGCCCCAGAAGTACAACAGTTCGACTCCCAGCTGTATAGGCGCTTCTTTTATTAAACCAGTGTTTTCTCCATCAGGATCTCTCTTCCAATTTGTTAAGTGTATCTTTTTGAAAATATCCTGTAGCAAACTGAGAATGAAGAGTCTCCTGGCTATAATTCAGCAGACCTTCTAAGACCTCTCTGTAAGGATAACAATTTGAACTCCAAGATATTAGGCAGCCCCCCAGGGTAACATCAACTTGCGAAAAACAAAACTGGTTATGGAGTAATTGACAAATCCGACCTTTGCACCCGCCGCTATATTAGTCCCATCAGCCTTCACTATTTTGCACCTTAGGTGTAGAATAGTGTTATTCAAGTCAAGGTAATCCACCCCATTTCCAGCTATGAGAAATTCTAGCAGCATTACTTCAAATAGGGCTAAGAGAGGTGAGACTTCAACGTATATACTTCTATCTATGCTTGTTTGAGTGAAAGGCACAGTAAACAGATCCAGTTCAGATTTGACACACTCTTCAGACATTCTGTGTACGAAAGTCATCTTCTCTTGAAAAATGTCTCTCTTCTTCTTTTTGCTCGCTTTAATCTTGTTCTTCTAACGATGACGTTTAGAAAATGCTGCAAAAATAGTGCTCCTTGCCTTTGACTTGCAGGCCCTTACACAACCCCAGTGGTCTCTTGCGTTTTGTCATTCTCATCACCATCAACCTGCACTCTCATGCTTTTCTTGGCTGCCACACTTGATATCGCCCCATTGAACACATCTTTTACAATATTTTAGCAGCTGATTTGATCTGGTTTGGCTATGTCAAAACCTTTTTTTCAGGAGAGGTAAAGCTATTCTAAACAATGCCCGAAATATACCTCCAATACCACTGCTATACATTACAGGGGATCCAGAGAATCCCGGTAAGCCACTACCCGCTTGGGTCTGGTAATATTGGATGTAGGATCCTGGTAAGACCGCATTGTTTCAATCGGGCATACAATGCTCGACGGGTCTGAAATGCAAAGTCACTATCACCTTACCAAACTGAAATGGCACATTTTTGTTCTGGTCCATCTTTATTTCAATAGCCACTGTGTCAAAATGATTCTTGCTGACTGGTGCGTAATGAGGTTTGTCGTATGTGATGGTGGTAATTTTATTCACTTGATCCTCTATATAAACATAACTCAAAAGGGGGACATAGCTGTCTCTAACTCTCTAAGAAATCATGTCAGTGTACTTGTACAAGGTGTAAAAGCCCACCGTGATATCGACAGGAAAAGGAGCCATATAAGTTGAACCCAACCCCACCCATAAGTCTGATCAGGATGAGCTTGTAATATTTGACCTAGCAGACCTTTTAAGTGTATAGTTTCATCCTTTTCGCCCGGCATCACGTAGACTCTTGTTTCCACAGTATTATAACTGAATTTCACAGAATTCTCAGAAGGGACAGTTCCCATGGCAATGTCTGTCATAGTGGGCAGGCTTAAGGTTGTCTAATTCATAAAAGACAATAGGTCGCGAATACCTTCATAATAACTGCAAGGAATGTAGTAATATTTTTTTATCCCGGGAGCTGAAACGTAGAATTTTATTATCTGGTTTTTCTATGGTATTCTACGTATGTGGATATTGTATTTCTGCTAGACAGACTTTTGCGGTCCATCGTATACTGTTAGAGAATGATGGTCAGATTAGGTGCGGTAAGGATTTTACTTCACATCTTAGGCTTGGCTTTCTGGTATCCAGCTATGAAATTTTTCTGGCCACCCGAGCCATTTGACTAAAATGAATCATTTTTTATTCTTAACTTTCCTAACCAGTATTTTCTCAATCCTGTAAACATCTGTGGAGTTTACTTTAATTTTTTGCAATTCAGGGTCATAAAAGGAGCCTATGATCTCTTCATCGTAATCTTTTAGTTTGTAAACAGCCAGTGATCTAGGTACAAGCTCAGAGACTGTAAAGATTTCATCTGAAAATGTTTGTTCATAACTTTTCGCAAAAAGATGTCTGGTTTTAGAAACCCTAACTGTACCTCCTATTTTGAACTTAAACAATGGAGGACCCAGGGGGTTAGCAATGTCATAAGTTTTTGAAAACTTTCCAGGAATTTAACGTGTTTACAACAGAAGAAGCCATTTTTAAACTTTGATGATAACTTTTGCTGTAAGAATATACAAGATCCGGCAATTTATCGATGTAAGTTCTGGTATTACACTTGCTGAATTATTTTCACATTTTAGATTTTAGTGTGCGGTTAAATCTCTCCACCATGGATGCCTTTAACTTGCTTCCTGTGGTGAAATGTTTTATTCTATTCTTCTTTAGCAGCTTTTGAAAATCTCAGTTAAAAAACTCTTTCCCCTTATCAGTCTGGAGCTTCTTTGGAATTGTACCGCTGCTCAGAATGTCTTTGCCCATTTTGTTCTTCAGGGGCCATACCCATGCGTGCTTAGAAAGCACATTGATGCAGTTGAACAAATATTTATAACCCCGGTTATGCTCAGACACATTTGTCATGTCCGCTAAATCCATCTGCCATTGCGAGTCTATATCAGATATATAAAACTTGTTTCTCTTAAAATGTGTTCTAGCAGGTTTATGAATTGTGTAAGAATATTGACCAGATAACCGATCTGAAACCTGATAGTTATTTACTTTTCTGACCCAAAACCTCAAGAGTTCTTTTCAAAGAGTCTTTTCCTCCAAAGCTGCCAGGATTTGCCAGGTTATAATAAACTCTTTTCATGTAACCCTCCATCATTAACGGTGAAAGAAAAATGTCAGCATTTTAAAAATCAAATGGTACTTTATTGGTATTTTTAAAAACAATATTAAAATTCAGAGATGCTTCACCTGTCATTTCAAAAATATATTATAACTAGCAAAATACCCGAGCTTCGCAGCGGAGAAGAAGTGTGTTAAAGAAGTTATGAAAAAGAAAAGGAAACATTTTAAAAATAACGTAACATTTGCTTTCTATTTGTTTGCATAAGCACAGTCCTTCACCAGCAATTTAATGTTAACTCAGACCCGGCACATAAAAGTTTCTGTCGCACTTTTGCTGAGTTTGTGCCACACACTATTCTATCCCTGACCATCTCATTTTCGTTTGCATAAGCACAGTCCTTCACCAGCAATTTTAACTTAGTTACAAAGTGATCTTCGTCGTAGGCATGACAAATGCCAGCGGCAGCGTGTCTATAAACTTAATTTAAACTTACTGTTTACACCGTGCTTTGTTTCCGCAGTAGCTGCACTTATGAATATGCTTGTATGCGTCACTCGCTTCATATTCTTTTGCTGCCTTCTCAATTGTGTAATGCGTTTTTTGTTCAGCGCTCTTTGGAGCTCTTCCTTGTTCTCTATGTACTGCCTTCAAAGTCAGTTCACGTGAGCCGCTCTCTTGTGTGATCTTGCAATGTCCACGGCTTTATTTAATGTTAGCGAAGACCCGGCACTTAAAAGTTTCTCGCTACATCAATTTTAACTCCGTTACAAAGTGATCCAAAGTCTTGTTTATACCTCGTGTCTTCTCATTAAACTTGTATCTCGCGAATATCGTATTCGTCGTAGGCATGACAAACGCCAGTGGCAGCGTGTCTATAAACTCAATTTAAACTTACAGTTTACACCGTGTTTTGTTTTCGCAGTAGCTGCACTTATGAATATGCTTGTATGAGTCACTCGCTTCATATTCTTTTGCTGCCTTCTCAATTGTGTAACGCGTTTTTTGTTCAGCGCTCTTTGGTGCTCTTCCTTGCTCTCTACGTACTGCGTTCACAGTCAGTTCATGTGAGCCGCTCTCTTGTGTGATCTTGCGATGCCCATGGCTTTATTTAATGCTAGCTAAGACCTGGCACTTCAAAGTTTCTCTCGCACTTTCGCTGAGTTTGTGCCAAACATTAGACCATCTCATCTTCGTTTGCATAAGCACAGTCCTTCACCCGCAAATTTTTATCTTATATGGGCAGGCACTCAATTACGTGGGAGGCATGATGATGCGGGATGCAACTCCGTCTCACATGGCGACCGAACTGCAGGCTATGGCTATGGCCGTATATATGGACGAAAGTAGGTTCCAGTTATGACCGTTACGCGTAGAATTTCTAAATGAAACCTGCCTAACTTTTGTAAGTAAGCTGTAAGGAATGAGCCTGCCAAATTTCAGCCTTCCACCTACACGGGAAGTTGGAGAATTAGTGATGAGTGAGTGAGTGAGTGAGTGAGTCAGTCAGTCAGTGAGGGCTTTGCCTTTTATTAGTATAGACTAAACAGCAAGGATTAAAACAGACAAAAATATATGTTATATCACAGGAACATTCAGTTCAGACACTTCATCTGCTTTTTCCATTTCATATTCCCCATAAAACCCCAAAGGTACATCAGACATATCAGGTTCAGAAAAATGGCGTTTAGAGAAGGTATCAGCTCTATCGAATACTACTGAATAAGAGTTATCATAGATGTTATGAAAGGCTTGTACAATAGCCTCATTGATAGAATGCTCATTTTTCAAGTCAACAGCATTTTGTACAAATGTGTGTATCTTGTGAAAAGGCAGAAAGATATTAAAGCAACCCAGAGTCTTTATGACCAGGCTTCTGAGCCACGGTTTGCAGAAAACAGCCAGCACCTCTTGAAAGCATCCAACCCAATAAACAGAGTCAGGATCAAACAGTCATGTATGCTGTGTTTGGCTGGGGTGGTCTATTAAACAACCCTTGCAGGTACTTTTTAGATCTCAATCAACTATTATATCCAGCAGAGCAGCAATCAATTTCTTAATCAGTTTCAGAGCCTTTCAAAATGTTTCACCCATGGGTTCATCAGTTTGCTCAAGGTCCATACCTGCATAATCAACCTCCTTCTGCGATATTTTCCAAGTGGCCAGAACTTCTTCTAATTCGTCCACGGCCTCTTCTTGCCGCATTGCCTGAATGGCTATCTCCAAAGCCCGTTAGGCTCCCAGAACATCATTATCAGGCGCAAAAATGTCAGATACTGCACAGTTCTCCAGGAGACTATCCGCCCAATACATATCATCAGGGGCAGGTAACTGAGGCTCAGGCCAATAGATCTGGTCAGTAGAAGGCATATGAAGGTCTGGCCAAGACGGCTGGTCTGGAGGCGAGTTGCTCGGAGCAGAGTACCCGAAGCTGTGATGGATATCGTCAGGCCAAAACAGGTAGTCGGCAGCCGCTGTCTGTTCCATAGATCAACGCCCAGAGAGGTGTTGGATGTTTCCCAGCCAAAACACATTGTCAGCGGTCATGTTCTGGTTCTTTCTTGGAAATTACAACTGTGAGGTGACCCAGAGGATTTCTTTACACTTCACTTCACGCTGAATCAATGGCTCTGTAACTCAAACATTCTGGAAATCGTGCTTGTTTTCATTTTCTTACGAGCATTCACAAGGCTGTCCCTTCTATGCATTTTGAATGTCATTGTGTTTTCACTAAATGGCCAGAGTTTTATACAGGGCCCCTTTCGCTTTCTGCTGGAGCAGGGTTGAGAGACACATCCCTCCACTAACCCTATAGGATGTTAGAGACACAAAGGCATACCTCTTGGGTGTGGGAATCGGTAATGGGGCATGATAAGGGTTTGGTTTACAAAAACCTCTCCCCTAAAAGGAGGGGTTTAGAGATCATCAATTATGGCAGTTGTCCAACCCCCATATTTCCAAATCATATTTTCATAAATCATATTTTGGGGGTGGGGCTTGAGGTCAACAATCATCCCTTTGGCAGTTTGTCTCATTTCCTTCTTTCATGTTATTGTTTGTTAAAGTATACAGCATACTGGTGTTCCTTTATTTGGACTTGCAGTTCAAATAAGTATATACATTGATATTGAAAATATCTGGGCAATTAAAAATAATTGCATCAATGACAGTAGTCACTTCTACCTTTGAAACCCACATCTCTGCTACAGTCAAAACATAATTTTACCTTCTATGAATTGTCTAAGTCTGAGCTCACCTCTCAAAATAAAATGCTTAAGTGCCATGCCTTTAACACATCTCAGTTAGACTATTAAATATTTGATTGTCTTCCTGCAAAATGTATGTACAGTTTACTGCAGGTTCAGAATGCTGTTATCAAAGATATTTAATCATCTTCCAAGTGCTGTGGCCAACTCCAACACTCTAGAACACTTGCCTATTCTGTTTACAACCTGTAATCATAAAATGATGCTTGATATCATCTGTTACTGACCTTCTAACTGCTACAAAAGCCAGTCTTACATAACTCAAAGATAATACTTGTTCACCTTTGCAGCTCCTAATATGTGAAACTGCATTCAAAGGTCTGCTTTGACATTCAGATTCACACTGAGGACCCACTTGCCTTTCTCTGGGTTTAAAAATGGCTGTCCATTCATTTGTAAGTAGCCACAGTTTTTGCTATTCAGCTATTCAGAAGGACAGTAATGTTGTTACCTCACTGCTCTAACACGGGTTTAGTCTGCTAGCCTTGAAAGGTGTATCCAAAATCCTTCCATTGAGCCTGTTGTGTTACTTTGTACCCTGCTTTGTAATTACTACTGCATCTCTGCTAGATCTTTAATATGCTTTTTGTTGCTTAGCTGCTATTGCTTTGTTTTTTCCATTTTACACTTAACCTGCTTTTACAGATAAATTCGACATGCAATGGATTATGATAGGTCAATATTACAATTAAAAATGTCACACTTTAACTTTTACTTCTAAGAGATACTTAAAAGCACAATATAGAACTAGAAGCAATTCGTATAGACAGAATAAGAATAATAATAACAACTTAAAAAAAAAGGAATTCTTAAATTTACTGTGAGGTTTCTGAAACCTTTTGGGACTCGCCCTAATTGAACAACACGCTAAAGAGTGTCGCGAAGCGCAATCACCAAGTCAGTGGAAGACAGTTTATCCGTTGCCGGGGCAACTGCAGGCTCACAACGCTGCAGTGGCTCACCGCCGAAGCAAATCCGAGTCGATCATGGTAACGCTATAAGCGGTTGTCATCGATGGGTGATGCAAGGAACAGTATTACTTGGCCACAACCATGCCTGACTGCTGTGTCTGTGTATATGGTTGTGGTAGATCACGCTACAATAAATAACCGTGCTGTTCCTGTTTCAAGCTGAATAAGGCTGGTTTTGCTAAAGTAATGACACTCAGCATCGTGTTTTGTGGTGCAAGACTGTGACTCACACGTCACATTATGTTGAATTTAATTTCATTGCTGACAGTATGAACCAAAGATATTTCATGTTTTGTCTGGTCAGCTTCATTTCATTTATTATACATCCATTCCTGCACTTCAGGCTGGCAACACATTCCAAAATAAGTTGGGACAGTAAAGCATTCACCACTTTGTAATGTCACCATTCCTTCTCAACACTTAAGACATTTTGGCACTAAGGATACCAAGCAATGAAGCATTTCAGGTGTTATTTTGTCCCATTCTTCTTGCAGACACATCTTAAGGAGTGCAACAGTATGGGGTCATTGTTATCACACTTTTTGGTTCTCTTGTTAACAATTTTTACCAATTCTTGTTTGATTACAATAAACTGTTAAGCCCTCTGTTTTTTTTTAATAGCAAACCACAGTCTATTTTAAAACCGGTTTGTTGTAGTCTGTCTTGAAAACTGTGCACACGTCTTGGTCTGTTACCAATAACATCTAGCAGTCTCTCGTTTGATCAGCAGGCTATTTGAAGAGGGTAGATGGAAATGAAAAGGCAGCAGTTCCGTTACGGTCCAGTACTCATGTCTGGAATAACATATGGTTACAGGGACGCTTAGAAACACAAGTAAAGGATGTCCACTGGAGTTGTACATGGCCAGCCCCAGCCCTAATATTGTTCCCAGCTTGACCCAGAAACGCTTCCGGGCTAGGGTTTTAAAGAGAATTGTGTCCATGAGGCATTTATGTTTGAAATTAAGAGAGGAGTAGTTAACAAGGTCTGGTCTGATGTGAAGAAGTTTGAAGGAGGTAAAAGCGTGTCAGAGAGAGTTCTGTGTGTGTGTGGGGGGAAGTGAACTAGTCACTCCTCCGGGCTAGACAGACACACTATTGTTTGTGTAGGCCCAGTAATGCTCTAGTTTGATTATTATGGCATTGTTACTCTGATGTACATACCATTGGTCTTCATTACTTGGACCTCTCCGATTCCTGGCTTTGGAGGTCTGCTATACCATCTACAGTTGGGAGGGCCATACAGGGGATTGATTTTTTTTTTTTTTGGACTGGCAACACACACATAGGCTGCAGCAAAGTGATATTGGGTAATGTTATAAAGATGATGACAAAAAAATCATTTAAATTTGACTTAAAATTACTACAAATCACAACTCTGCATTGTCATGAAACCCTTCAAACAGAATTGCTTTATCATATTATAGACCTCAAACAGCTACTGACAAGTTATTTTTACTCACTCAAACCTGCCATCCTCAATTGTTTCCTTCTTTTCCATTTTCAACAAAAGCAACAAAGTATGCATCCTTTTCAAAACATGTTACTTCAGCTTTATATTGGCAACTAATATATTATTCAGTATTATTGTCTTTTCTAATTTTTATCTATATTTTGATGAACGTGCATTTATGCTGCAAGAACAGGCTGTGCACTTCTATTCAATTTAGTTATTATATAGTATATATTCAACATGCAGAGGATGGTAATTTCAAATTACTTCAATAGCTAGTCATAATAAGTACTATAATGAGTGTGTTCTGTCCTTGGCAGTTACTAACAGTAGTATAATTAAAAATAAATAAATAAATCAGACACCTTCTGCTTAGTTTGAGGAGGTTGACAAATGACCTCAAGCACAGTTATATTTAGTATGAGAACAGTTTGTTCACATTTCCGTAAAGCAGGAACCCAAGAAAACATAATTGAGTGATATTATTTTTAGCTGCATTAAATACCCTGAAAGTCTAATGAGATTAATTTTAACATAAAAGAGATACACCTGGTTCACAGTGCCTTTATACCCAGAAGAGAAAATGGTAAAAATAAACACAGCATTGTCTTAAAACTACTGAATAATTAACTATTAATAACTTCAAACTATTGATTTACACATTTAAATAAAATGTTATGAAATTCAGTTTAAGGGGAAAAAGTTGTATTCTATACAACCATTTTTGCTTCATTTTCAGACCTACATTTTATCTTTGTCATCATAGAAATGTAACATCTAGCTTAAACTAAATTGCTTTCATTTCTTTCTTCTTAATAACTATTTTTTAAAGGTTTTCTTGTTCAGATATTTTTGAAAACTATTTTTGCATGATTGTGTACATGGTTTGATCTTCAGTTACAGTTTTTTGTGGTAGTGATACATCCCTGTTACAACACTTCTTCTCATTCTTCCTGATTGTTTGGACTTGATACAAAGCCATATATACAGTTAGGTCCAAAAGTATTTGAACAGTGACACAATTTGCATAATTTTGGTTCTGTACACCACCGCAATGAATTTAAAATACAGCAATCATTATGTGTTTGAAGCGTAGACTTTCAGCTTTAATTTAAGCTGTTTACCAAAAATATATGAAGTGTTTAAGAATGACAGTCATTTTCCTTCATAGCGACCAACCTGATTTCCAGGGCCTCAAAAGTATTTGGATGATGTAACATAATTATAAATAACTATCATTTTCAATATTTTGTTGAAAGTCTGGAATCCATGGCCATCTGCAAGTGCTGGGTTTCCATCCTATTGACGCTTTACTTCAGTCATCTTCAGATGCAGTTTGTTCGTTGGACTTTCTGCATTCAGTTTTGTCTTCAGCAAGTGAAATGCATGTCCAATTGGGCTGAGGTCAATTGATTGACTTGGCCTTTGAAAAATATTCAATTATTTTGCATTGAAAAGCACTTGGATTGCTTTAGCAGTATGTTTTGGCTCATTGACCATCTGTGCTGTGAAGCGTCGTCCCATCAGTTCTGTTCACAACCATGCATGATCATGCCATAAAACTGCCTCCACCATGATTCACAGATGTGGTATTCATCGGATGAGGAGACAACTCTTTTGTCCATACTCTTTTCTTCCCAACATTCTGTTATATATTGATCTTAGTTTCTTTTTTCCAAAAAAAATTGCTCCAGAACTGGGCAGGCTTTTAAAAAATATTTTCTGGCAAAGTCTAATCAGTCCTTCATATGCTCAGGGTTTACCAGTAGTTTGCACTTTGTGGTAAACCCTTTGTCTTTACTTTCCTGAAGTCTTCTCTTGATTGTAGAATTCTGGCAATGATAGATCTACCCTGGAGCATTTTCTTGGTTTGGCTACATGTTGTGAATTAATTCTTCACCAAGGACAGAATTCTACAATCATCCAGCACAGTTGTCTTCTGTTGTTTTCCAGACCTTCCGGAGTTGCTGAGTTTACCAGTGTGTTCCTTCTTTTTAGGAATGTACCAGATTTTTCCTCCTTGGATGAACTAGCCATTTGCTGCAGAACCTTGTCATGTTGAAAGGTTACATTTTTCGTTAAATTCAGATTTCAACCAAAATATCTTGATATTTGGAACTATTCAACTCTATATCCTAAGAAAATTATGTGTCTGTGTTGAAGAAAATTAGCCAACGATATGATGATGCCACCACCATATATGGTGTGGTTTGTTTTGGGTGATGAGTTGTGGTGGCTTTGTACCAAACATATCATCAGACCAGAGGACAGCGCTCCACAAGATTCTGGGGGACTGAATGTGTCTTACTGCAAAAATGTATTTCTTGTGAGGAATAGCTTTAGTCTTGTCTGCTTACACCACTTCTTAGATTTGTGAATAAATTAAAAAAAAAACACAGAGAGAGTGCACAGGTGTTGCCATAAAATTCTTTTTTTAAGGTTCTTATTGTTTTTTATTTTTATCCTTTCTCATTATCTTTCTCCTTGGTTGGTCATTAAATACCAATGTCTTTATGGTGTCTTGTTTCCTCTACTTTTGGTCTTGGCAATTTTATATCATACATTTAAAGTTACTGAAATAGTTTCATTTCACTCCCTGGTCTGTACCTTTAAACATTAAGGTGACATTAATCATTTTTAGCTACTCATTAATTATGGTTTCTATTGTTTCATTATTTATTATAGTTATTAATTATATTTTTATTTATATATGTGAGCAATGTAAAAATTTCAGCTGAATAATAGCATGTTTTACACAGATTGAACAATATACATATATTTTACAGTTCTGTTCTTGATCTGAGGTTTTATTTGAAAAACTCCATTACTGTCATTTCTTAATACCATCTAAGGATAAATTCATTGATATGTTATTAGAATCTAGAAATTCTACTTGCATCTCCATCAAAACTAGCGAGTACACTTCAGGGGTAGATATTGATGGAAGTTAGGTAGGTTGCCTTTGATTACATTTGTATATATATAAAAAAATAGTGTTACCCCGGAAGATAAGATGTAGTAGTTGAAAGGACAGTTGCACATTATCCATATAGAAATCTCTAATGTCCCACACACCTAGTGACTTCCAGTAGTTGATTACTGAAGAATACAGAAGGATAGAACATATTATCATACACAAGAGCTGCTTATGTCCTAGAGCAGTATGATAACTGGAGTGGATGGTGGACCACTAGGTTTCTGGTAAATTAATGGTCTTTAGTGTTAACTGAAGCATAGAACAAACTGTTCAAAAAGAGTTTTGAGCAAGATTTCCTTTCCATGCATAACTAAGCACTTGCAGGTTTGCTGCCCATTTCAAAAGTCTCAGTGTATGCATAATATATTATCAGACCAGTAACAGAACCAAAAATTACATAGTGACATGTCACCTTCTCTGGCTATTTTGAAATGTAGATAAGGGAATACACTATCCTTTAAATAACTGTCTGTTAATATACTATATATATAAGTTCCCTGAAAAAAGATATAGGAACTTTGGGAAGACTTTCATTTTAACAATATTATTTTTTTCCAGTAAAGTGTAAGGTAAAGGGGTGACTGTCTACTGACATACTGTTTAATAGTCTTTATCACATTGCATATACTACGTTTAAGCAGATCTTTACATTTTCTTTTAATGTAATTATCTGAACTATAAAAAGTAAAAAAAGTGATGTGGTTTTGTTTGTCATGCAAAAGATTTCACTGGGAAGACCATGCTCTTATTCAAAATAATTTTGAAATCTGTCTAATAGATTTAATACACATGGGAGTGATGGATATGAGCCTGAGACATAGAATACCATATCCTACAGATAGGACTCCAACAGAAACCTTCTTTTGATTTCCTTTTTTTCCTTTATCTCCGAATCCTTCAGGAGATATACAGGTATAGCTAGGGGAGACATTTGACATTCCAGTTTACAAAAGCTATTGAATTAATTTTATTTATATTGTTTTGTGGTTTTGGAATCATTTTTCAAGTGAAACTGATAGAGGAGTGCCTTTAAAATCTTGACTTTCATCATCGATTTCATATTTGTCTTTGCCAAACCATGCCACCCGTAAAACAAACATTAAAATTAGAAAGTAGTCAAAGAAAAAAGGAAAAAATGATTTGCCCTCTCCGCCCACTCCCTGCAGCACCCCCATACTCTTTCCCATTTACTTCTTCAAACAAGGCTAAGATGAAGCATTCAATCCCTGTCCTCTGACACAGCTAGAATCACGATATACGTGAAACATAAAACCCCCTGCAGACAGTAATGAACCAGCAATTTGAAAGGTTTTTAATAATTACTAATTATAAAACAAACCCAGTAGGTCAGTCCAAGAAAGAATTTGCAAACGTGCTAAAATATATGGTAATTCTAAAAATTATAATATATAGGAAAAAGGAAACCAATACAAATTAACAACAACTTTACAATTCTATCATCCTGGTCTTTCTGGCAAAAGTCAAAGTTCATCATTGAACCTGGGTCTGTGAGCACAGATATCCAACACAGAAGGATTGAAAGCAAAAGTCAGCTCATGTTTTCATTAGTTTTAATTTATTTTTGGGTCTGACTGACCACAGAATTACAAATGGTTTGCTGTAAGGTGCCCCAAATCTTTACTTTGTTCTGTACTCTGCTGTTACAGTGTCTAGGCTAATTAAGGGTTACATTAGTAATTATAGAACCTAGAAGCACTATTACAATAATATTAATATACAGCAAAAAATGGAAAAATGTTATAAAAGAGTAGTGTAATAACCAAAGTAATTAAAACTAGGAGAGTTGATGAGGTTAAAAGCAGTTATATGATATAAACAGAATAAGTTGTATAAGTTAAGCACAATAAAAATTAAAAGGATGCAAGGTTTTAAAAAAGTGGTGTCTTACATTTTCCTTCTGACAGATGTATGTTCAGTGCTTATTTCAAAGGGCTTATTTACTGTTTCTCCTCAAGTCCTTAATAAAACTTAATAAAATTTTAACTGGAAATTATTCAGTTAAACTCTTTAACTCCTAATTATGCTTTCTCTGGAGAATTGTAAATGTTAATGTTGGCACAGATGACTACTTTGTTTCTGGCAGGTAAAAGAAGGCCACATCTGATGCCTGCTGCTTCCAGATCCAGGATAACAGGATAATATATAGCTTTTTCTAAGCAATTACAAAGTAGACATCCAGGAAGATGTGATTTTGATTGTTGTTTTCATAAAGTTTGGTTTGCACTTGAAAAAAAAGTATATCTAAAAACAAAACAAAAAATAAATAAAAAGTGAAGCAACTCCCATTTAATCTTTTATTGAAATGATTAAAAACATGCAAGTTCCATACAATCAAGTCAAATTTAACAAAACTAATTTCAATTAAACCCGCACCCATGAAAAAGAGAGGGAGGCCAACAGCCAGAGTAAAAATTTGAGAGCAGTGAGGAGGTAAAGTCGTCCTTCTCTCCAATATAAATGCTTATTCTAGAATGTTCTTGATTAGATCCTGCCAGTTTTTTAAAAAATTTTGAACAGATCCTATAAGTGAGAATTCGATTTTTTCCAAAAGATGTTTGTTAGGATTCTTCCAGTTGAGCAAGATAAGTCTGCGTGCTAATAGTGAAGTAAAGGCAATTACAGTTTGTCCTTCTCCACTTTCAGCCCATCTGGGGGTACACCAAACAAAGCTGTTAATTGATTAGGAGTGATTGTGACACCCAGACTGTCTGATAGGCATTTAAAATGTTTTGTCCAGAATATTAATTTGGTACATTGCCAAAACATGTGGCCTACTGAGGCTAGAGCTTGATTGCAACATTCACAGGTTGGATCTTGCCCTGGGAACATTTTCGACAATTTTAAACAAGATAGATGTGCTTAATAAAAGATTTTAATTTGAATAACTGAATGCTTTGCACTTATGAAGCTAGAGTGAATTCTGTGCATGACTGCATTCCACTCCTTTTCTGAAATGTTGTGTGAGAGATCCTTTTCCCACTGTACTCTGGGATCTTTAAAAGGGAATTTAAAATGTTTTTATATATTATGGAAATGTCTGAATTTTCAAGACTGATCAATGTTCTTCTGGAATAGAAATAGGAGGGAGGTGTGGATAATTGGACAGATTTAATTTAGCAAAATTTCTAACTTGGAGATAGAGGAAAAATTGTGTTGATGGGAAGCTAAATTTGGAGTGTAATTGTTCACAGGATGCAAAGACATTATGTTTATATAAATCTGTAAATGATTTAATCCCATATGTTTAACAAACATTAAAAAAACTGTATGAGTTTGAGAGGCTGGAAAAAGGTGGTTATCGTGTATAGATGCCACATATAAAATATTTCTTAATGTTGGTTCCATATTCAGAGTGAATGAAGGACAATTGGGTTGTTAGTATATTGACGATACCCTGTATTTATTTGTGTACAAAGCAGGGAATATAAAGAATACCGTAGGATTTAATTTCTATTGTGGACCAAGTTAGTGTTGCTTCATCTATTTTTGTCAATGTCCAGGTTTTTATAGCTTGTATATTCGCCGCCCAGTAATAAAACTGAAAATTAGGTAGAGCCTTGCCACCTTCCGATTTAAGCCATTGTAGATCACCCTTTGGAAGCATGGATATTTCAGATTCCAAATAAATGAAGGTATGATTGAATCTAACTTCCAACAAAATGATTTGTTAATGAATATGGAGATGTTTTGAAATAGAGACAGGAGCTTAGGGAGGATATTCATCTTGATAGCATTAATTTTCCCTCCTAAAGTAAGACGGAGGGTAGATCATCTATGCAGATTTTGTTTAAGTGTTTCCAAGCAAACAGCAACATTTTGTTGAAAAAGAGCTTTCTGTTTACTTGTGATGTTTACCCCTAGGTATTTTAAATGATCTGCAATGACAAAGTGGAAATTTGCTAGAGAATTTACCAAAAAAAAGCACTCTTATGTTCAAATTAATTTTAAGTCTAGATGTCTTGAAATTCTGCTAGTACAGTTATGGCTGCAGGAACAGAATTTTGTCTAATAAACAGCGCCATATCATCTGCATATAGTGATATTTTGTGTTCAAGTCCTTCTCTGAACATCCCCTTTATCTTTGATGCTTTTTGAAAGTAAACTGTCAATGGCTCAATGTCAATTGCAAATAGCAGTGATGACAAGGGCCATCCTTGTCTTTATCATGTTCTAGTTTATTGTCTAAAACAATGTTGTTAACACAAACAAGCTTCTGGACTGGTATACAGTAGTTTGATCCATGAACATATGTTCGGGCCAAACCCAAATTTATGCAATTTGGTGAACAGGCAGTCCCATTTAACTATATCAAGTACTTTTTCTGTATCTAAAGATAATAAGATCTCAGGAGTGTTAGACTTTATGGGTGAATATATTACATTAAATAGCCATCGAAGATTGGAAGCTAAGTGTCTAACTTTAATAAACCAGGTTTGGTCTTGTTATATTACCGAAGAGAGCACTATCTCAATCCTTCTAGCTTGAACGTGAGAGTACCTTGACATCATTATTCAGAAGTGACATTAGTCTGTATGATGCATATTTTAATAAGTCCTTATTTTTCATAGGAAAAAATGTAATTAATACCTCAAAAGTATTAGGTAGAATTTTATTGTCTCTGACATCTATAAATGTTGCTAATAAAAACGGAAGCTAACTTAATTGAATTTTTTTTTTTTAATAAATTTCAGCAGGACATTACCGCCCTGTAGCAACTGAGCGTTGAGTAAATTATCATAGTGTAAGAGGTTTAACCAATTCCTCTGCACTGAGAGTATCTAGCTGTGGTATCTGTAATATATCAAAAACACATTAGATTGTGTCTTGTATTCTTTAAACTGAGTAGAATATAAGGACTTATAGTAGTCTATATTTTTATGGACAATGATTTTATCTCCATCTGTGTTGGTGATTACTAATATTACATTGCGAATTTCCTGCTTGTGGATTTGTTGAGTTAAGATTTATTAGCCTTTTCTCCGTGTTCATAGTAATGATGTTGTGATTTAAAAAGGAGTTCCATTTTTTTTGTTGTCAAGATGCGAGGTTCTGATTGCAAAGCCTGTCTTTTTCTAAAAAGTCTCTCATTTGGAGACGTGTCTTGTTCTTGATCTAGTCTGGTAATTTCGCTGACTAACTCTGAGGCCTACTTTGTTAGAGAATACTTTCTTCCTCTTTATATAAGTAGTTGAGACCTTTGACATTCCAGGTCACAAAGTTCACTGTTTGGTCATAGAGAGATTCCTTCTGAACTGTTGTCATTTTGTAGTCTTAAATTAGTTAATTTCTTGATATGACTGATATATCTCTTGACCGGACTTTTAACAGGCATATGGGACCATTAATGTTTTGTTTTAGGACATATGATGTTTAGAAGGACATTTACTTCACACAGAAATTCCTAATCACACGCTACATTAAAGGGAACAAAATATTTGTGAGGACTAGAAATGACTGCTTAATAATTGCTTAAGGAAAGTCAAATATTAGACTCAAATTATCAAAAATTATGCCTTTAATAGTTTTTTTAAATACAAAATCCAAATGTCATTTATGAAAAAGCTACTGATGCAACATTTGTTGTTTATATATTAGGATTTAAAATAATTGGAATTATGTAGACTACAAACAAGGTTTCTAGATTCTCAGTCCTGGCTGTAGTCTGATTGCATGAATGAATGTAAACGTGCAATTTAATTCCCAATTATTGTTGTCATGTGGTGGGTGTGCCAATGCACTATCAGCACATGCTCCCAACTATCCAACATCCAATTTTAAGTTACACTCATTTTAAATATCATTAGCAAAAAAAACAGCAAATTGTCAATAAAAATATAAGTCAGAAGAAACTTAAAATTGACTTGAACATAACTTGAAAATTATTAAGTAAAGCATTGATAAAAACACACAAAACATGGGAAATATTTATCAAAAACTGACTACAACACACCAACAACAAATGTACCACAAACACACCAAGATATATTCAGGTATATAACCTTCACTAAATTCATTATTAGATAATGTGCCCTTCTGAGCCTTTCAAGCCAGATAAGTCCTCACACTACAAATAAAACAAATAGGAAAATAACACCTAAATTCACCAACAACCACGGTACTAAATAAAAGAAAGCTTTTAACCTAAACTTCATTATATTCGCTATTGACATATGTTTCTTTTTGGGCCCTGCAAGTGAGGCCTCAGACTACAAATAAATTGTCCTAGGCCACTATGCATGATTGCAATATAGCGAACGAATACCTAAATTCACTGTCATACATGGTATAGAATAAACAGAATTTTTTACCTACAATTCTGTACATTCACTATGGACGGATGAGTCTTTTTTGGTCTCTCAAACCAAGTAAAGCCAGAAAGGACAAATAATTGACCCTAGAAACATTGTGTATAATTGCAGTATAGCAAATGAATCCATAAACACACCATCATACACAGGATATAATAAACACAGCTTTTTACCTAAAATTCATTATATTCGCAATAGACATAGGTGTCTTTTTGGGTTTGCCAAGTCATATGAGGCCTCAGACTACAAATAAATTATCCTAGGCCATTATGTATGATTGCAATATAGCAAATTAATCCCTAAATTAAGATTAAGATTGAAGTACTTGGTTGGTTTTAACGACTTGTTCACTACAAAACTGTTCTAATACTGAATAATTATTTAATGAAAGAAATACATTATTCTTGTTTCCCATTGTTGAAGATCCGCTTTAAGAAAGCTTTGAGTAGGCCATAGGTATTTTTAGTGCATTCTCATAAACTAATTCAAAATATTAAAGAAATCAACTGTACTTGTAAATGTTTTTAAAACCTAAGCCAATGAAACTATTAAAATAACCACTATTTGACTAAGTGTAAAGACACAACCTCTATATAAGATAATCAGTTTGGTTTCAATGAATGACTTACTTTTATAGCAAATCTCTTTTGGTAACATTTGCTTTGATACACATTATTGTATATACAGTATATTTATATATATATATATATATATATATATATACACAGTATTACATAAATACATATACAGACACACAAAGTTTCAGCAGTGGCATGTTGCATATTACTCAGACATGCAAGCAAGAATTTCACTGTACGTGACAAAAAATACATTTATATATGATAAAATGTGAACTCTCACGTAAAGATGAAAACTGATTATATTGGACAATAATGATTGCTTAATACAGCGGCATTTTATGAAAATGTCAAAATCCAAACATTTAATGTAAAGCCATTTTAATGTCATATATTTATTTTTTTTAACTAGTAAACAATCTTAATATTAAATCATTGAATTATATTGAAATAAAACTTAGCTATGCTAAACACTTTCCAGAACACTGCATCTGAGCCTCACGATTAAGCGAATGCGCATAAGTTAGGATGTGAAAATCTTTATAAGCAGTTGTAATACCATGCACTGCATGAAAAGAGCTGTATCCGGACAAATATGGTATGGGAAATCTCCGCTAAACTCTACGTTTGGCAGATGTATGAGGTAGAGTGCTTGGAAAGGTAGCATGCAAAAGGAAATTTTGTGAAACAACCAGATACCTTACGTATGTTCATGTATACAGGAATCGGTGGAAGTTTCAAGGAATCCTCACAGCTAGCAATGAGGTGTGATGGCTGTGAGGTGTAAGAGCCTTTCATATGTTAATGACTATCAAGTAGAGGTGTTGTCTTTGTTATCATAGCCGGGTGCGGGGATTAGCCATGGGACAGCAGATACTTCATTATTGTACATAAAAACTGGATAAAACACCCTGTCTGTACAAATGTGTTTACTACATACATTTAATATTAGGATAGCTTCATTTGTGTTTTTGAGAAAATGTGTACATCATTCAAAATAATTTAAATTCAATAGACATGATTACCTTTTTTTAATGTGTGAAAATTACTTTTGTACATGTGTCTGACACTTCGTGGATTATAGTAGTCAAGAGGAATGCAACAAACGTTGTTTCAGAATATCATGAAAAAGTTTTATTGTGAAGGTTTACATTTACAGGTAATGACAAAAAATTATGAAATTCACAATAACAGTATAAACAAACAAGCATTTGTAATTACAGTGGCCTAAATCTCAACCATTGTGCATAGTGGAATTACGACCGAGACCTTCTCTGTAGTGTGACTTAACTGCACAGTTGAAGTACTAAGTACACATCTGCGTGCAATACGCTCCGCAGAGATAAATGGTACAGCAGTATCAGTAGGTGTGCCCTGCAAACTCTAAACTTCGACAGGACACCCAAAGAAATGTCTGTCTGGGTGAGGGTGCAACCATGTTACCTTTGCAACAATATGCTGAAAGGTACATGCTTTAGATTTTAAAGTAACTATCAGAAACCTTTCAATAATTCCAGGGCGGAAATCTGCATTTGGATCTAGGACTGGTTCCTCAAAGCTGGAGTTACCAGCACACCATTTAGCCAAAACACAAGCAGACCTTTCAGTTCTGTAACTGTTAACTGACAGAGTTACTCCAAGATTCTTAACTTTAGAGCAAGTCTTTGCCAAACAAGACACCTGTAATACACAGTTGTAAGGATATATTTTATTGTACATTAATAACAGATTTTCTCTGTCAGATTCATCTAGCACAACTTCCTGAAATTGGGAGAGTGGCTCAATACTGTCTCCATCCTCTAGAATAAGTGTTTCAGATGATATCTGGGAATTTCGTTTCAACAACATCAACAACAACAACAACATTTATTTATATAGCACATTTTCATACAAAAAAAATGTAGCTCAAAGTGCTTTACATAATGAAGAATAGAAAAATAAGAGACACATTAAGAAAATAAAATAAGTCAACATTAATTAACATAGAATAAGTGTAAGGTCCAATGGCCAGGGGGGACAGAAAAAACAAAAAAAAAACTCCAGACGGCCGGAGAAAAAAAATAAAATCTGCAGGGATTCCAGGCCATGAGACCGCCCAGTCCCCTCTGGGCAATCTACCTAACATAAATGAAACAGTCCTCTTTGTATTTATGGTTTTCACGGAAGGACTTGATGATGATCACGTGGACTTCTGGCTTTTAGTCCATCAATGCTGGGACATCATGGTGCTTTGAGTAAGTTGGTGGTGGCGCAGGCCGCCACCACAGAAAAACCGGAAAAAGAAACAGAAGAGAGAGTAGGGGTCAGTACGGATTTTAGTGCCACCATGAATAGTTATTATAATGAATTGAACATACAGAGTATCAGGATTAAGATAAAGTGAAGTTATGAAAAGGCCATGTTAAAGTAATGTGTTTTCAGCAGAGTTTTAAAGTGCTCCACTGTATTAGCCTGGCGAATTCCTATTGGCAGGCTATTCCAGATTTTAGGTGCATAGCAGCAGAAGGCCGCCTCACCACTTCTTTTAAGTTTAGCTTTTGGAATTCTAAGGAGACACTCATTTGAGGATCTAAGATTACGATTTGGAATATAAGGTGTCAGACATTCCGATATATAAGATGGAGCGAGATTATTTAAGGCTTTGTAGACTATATGCAGAATTTTAAAGTCAATTCTGAAAGACACAGGTAACCAGTGTAGTGACATTAAAACTGGAGAGATGTGTTCGGATTTTCTTTTCCTAGTTAGGATTCTAGCAGCTGCATTCTGCACTCGTGGCAAATGATTTATGTCTTTTTTGGTTAGCCCGAAGAGGAGTGCGTTACAGTAATCTAATCGACTAAAAACAAAAGCGTGAATTAATTTCTCAGCATCTTTCAATGATATAAGAGGTCTAACTTTTGCTATATTTCTTAAGTGAAAAAATGCTGTCCTAGTGGTCTGAAGAATATGTGATTTAAAATTCAGGTTACAGTCAAAGGTTACCCCTAAGTTTTTTACTTCGGACTTAACTTCTAATCCTAATGCGTCAAGATTATTTTTGATAACCTCACTTAATCCGTTTTTGCCAATCAATACAATTTCAGTTTTCTCTTTATTTAACTTGAGAAAATTACTATTCATCCATTCAGAAATACCAGTAAGACATTGTGTTATTGATTCGAGAGAGCCGGTGTCATCAGGTGCTACTGATAAGTACAGCTGTGTGTCATCAGCATAGCTGTGGTAGCTCACGTTGTAACTTGAGATAATCTGACCTAACGGAAGCATATAGATTGAGAAAAGAAGCGGACCCAGGATAGAGCCTTGTGGAACCCCATATAGAATATCATGCGTCTTTGAGTTGTGATTACCACAATTAACAAAGAATTTTCTCCCTGCCAGGTAGGATTCAAACCAATTTAAGACACTGCCAGAGAGGCCCACCCATTGACTAAGGCGATTTCTAAGAATATTGTGATCAATGGTATCAAACGCGGCACTCAGATCGAGGAGGATGAGAACAGATAAATGGCCTCTGTCTGCATTCAATCGCAAGTCATTTACTACTTTAACGAGTGCAGTTTCTGTACTGTGATTAGTTCTAAAACCTGACTGAAATTTATCTAGAATAGCATGTTTACTTAAGTGGTCGTTTAACTGCATAATTACTGCCTTCTCTAGAATTTTACTTAAAAAGGGCAGGTTAGAGATGGGTCATGTCAGTTTGCTCCATAAGGAGACAAAGTATCACATTTTTTCCTTGCTAGGATGTTGATAAATTCAGTGCCATATTCACAAGGTAATGGCATATAAAGCTTTTTTTTGTGACGATAAAAATTGACATGTGAAACAATTTCATTGCAGTGTTCACAAAATCGCAGGGCTCTCTTTCTTCTCAACAGATCCACAGATGACCTCAAGCGCCCTTCCATGATGACAGGCAACATGTCCAGTATGATATTTTCCCCCCAGAATAAATACAAACAATTCATTGACTGGGGTGGGCGGGGTGTCATGGAAAGCATCGAATGGGGAGGGTTGTATTTGTAAAGCGTCCACTCAAAAACAGTTCCGTGCATAATGTCGGTGACGTAAGGCGGGTGCAACCAATGACATTACTGTGTCCTTTCAATTGCGCGAAAAAACAACTTAAATTATCAGCATTGTGTACAGAAGTTATTCTTCTGAATTGTGACTTGGTGGAAGTACGAAATACTACTTGTGATGGCGTGCAAAAGAAATCTAAGCTTTTCTACTCCTGTGACTAAGGGTCAGCAACCAGCATCAAGTCCACTGAGCATGAATGACTTGATGAAGCAGCTGATGTCTGGTCAGAACGCTTTGTCTCGTCAGCTTGAGGCTTTCCAAGAGAAGCAGGCTGCACATACTGCTTTTCTCGAAGAGGCTATCCAACGTCTTGATGCGCTTGAGCGCAAGTTCGGCAAACAAAGACCGCAGGAAGAGTCAAGCCATGCGCTTAAAAGAGTCAAGAGGGCGCATAATGTGGGCATTGCGGTAAGTTGAGCTTTATGTTAGCCGACAATATAGTACAAAATTATACCTCGCCAAGTTAGCCTAAGTTAGCGCTTGGCTACACATCTACTTTTGTTCCTTGCGTCTATCTTATTTAACAGTTTGTCACGTCCGAATTATACGATGTTGTTTGAAAATTCTTTGTTTCCTATGCATGTACGCGTGTATCTACTAAAGCGTTTTTAATTCAATGTTACAGGAAGCTTTAAGGCGCCTCCATAATTCGGAAAACAGCCCGCATAAATATGATCCACAAACTGGGTAAGCAGTGTTTTTTTTTTTTTTTATATGCTATGTATGCATATTTTCAGTTTTTTCTTATTCTTACGTTGTATATTTATTATTGCTTGGTTTTATTTTATTAAAAACATTTCTGAATCAATTTTATTCTCATTTTTTAAACGGTGTGGGGGATGTATAGTGCAGTGGGGGGTGGGGGTGGGGAGTGTATATGGTCCATCTACATACCTGCCCAATAACCAATCAAGTCACTAATGAGGGCTTGGGTTGGGCTAAATAAAAAGTGTGACCAATCAAATAATAACAGGAAAGTCACTGGGTAATGTTCCAATAGATGTCAGGGTTGTGGAAGTGGTTTTTTTTTTTTTAATCAACCAATCAATGTTGAGATAAAAGACCAATGTAGAACAGCAGAGTTGTGCAGAAGTATAAAATGCAAATGGTTCTTGAAGTGTGAATGTCTCCTTGAAAGAGCCTTGAGTGGATTATTTGCCATGGCAACAAATGGCTGTACCATGGAAGAATCCCTCAGCAAGATACATCCGAATTGGTATCAATCCGGAAGTATCCTAGGTTGGTGGAATTTGATGTATACGCTCAGTGGTACTTGTAGATACTTCCGAAAATCAGTGGTGTGTACAGGAGTTTCCTAGTACAGATACACCTCTTTTCATGCAGTGACGACCGGCCTACAGGGGTGCGGAAAAAAAATGAGCACACACAGGTTGCACATAAGAATCAGGGTTATCTGGTCAATTAGGTCTTGCGGGAAAAAAGTGTGGGCGGGTTCTAGAAGGCAATAAAAGTAAAGAAAATACAGTCCGAATTATGAGGACCTTAACAGTATCCTTATAATTCAAGATGTCCTTATTGCATCACTGAAATGTCAGAAATTGTGTACTTTTAAAGCATGTATACTAACACACACACATACTAGTATAATTATAATTGTAATTAAACTGTTAAAATAGCAAGGAAGGAAATGGAATTTATAATTACTGTATGGCAAAAGTATCATTGCAGAAAGGCCAAATTGCACGTGAAGTCTTTGCCTTGCCAGGACACAAAGCATCAATTTTTTTTAAGCTCTTTTTCTGCTCATCAGGGGCCTCATGCATAAACGGTGCGTACGCACAGAAATGTTGCATAAGAATGTTTCCATGTTCAAATCGTAATGTATAAAACCTACACTTTGCGTAAAGCCACGCACTTTTCCACGGTACCTCATACCCTGTCATACGCAAGTTGCTGCTCGGTTTTGCAGACAGGCGACACCCAGCATCAAAGCAGTGCTACTGTTCCTGTGTGGTTACTCTTTATTTTCCTGACGCGGCTTTATAAATACACTGAAACTAACCGCATATTGTTGATTAGTGTAATGCATCTGATTGTAATTAACTTGTAACAATATAATGGTCCAGGGAATAGCCATAGTATTCCAAATACCATAATCGCTTTAGCATTGTTACTCTCACTGCACCATCTTCTTCTTCTTCTTTTACTTCTTTAAGCTGCTCCCGTTAGGGGTTGCCACAGCGGATCATCTTTTTCCATATTACTCTCACTGCACCACTCAAGAGTATTTATATCACTGTATCTGTGTGGGGAATCACAGCAGCAGCTGATCTGAAAGAGAATTATCGGTATACAGCATCAAGCCCACGCTGCCTCAGCCACGGCAAAACGTTTCAAAGCCTTTCCTGTACAGACCTCGCGGCTCAGAAACAGTTTCATCCCAAGAACTATAAACGCAGTCAATCAATTGCTCCTTGTAGAACTGTTTGTACTTATAAGTACAATTACCCCACTGTAAACTTGCACTACAATTATAATATTGCACAACCTGCGCCACTTTATAAAGCGCGTATTTACATATGATGACGGTATCATTTGTAAGATGAAATGCAGCAAAATATTTTGATTATATTATACAGATAAAATTTTAACTTCATTTAAATAATCTGTATTGTTAATAATTAAACACGTGAGGACACGGTGCCGTAGCGCTAGCAAGTTCATGTATCGTTCCTGCCCTGCTCTGTATATTTGCTGAGGCTGGCGCAACACTGGAAGGATAGATGAATAGAATAATTAAACACGTACTATGAAGATATTTCAATGTTCCTTAAAAGTTTTGAAGAATCGTCATTGTAAGCTTATAGATGGCTTAACGTCTATTACAGGGCTGATTGTGTGGTGATTGGGTATTTGGGGAAAGAAAAGAAAGGACAGGAATTGAAGGTTAGTATGTTTGAAAGAGACAGTACTGCTACAATAAATTATTTCATTGAAGGTCGCGCATGGCGCAGCAGCATTTTGTGTGAGACATGAACAATCACTGCGTTATCGTGTTCCCATGTTTAATAACATGCTTTCATTCCAATCATCATGAAAATGTATTTTAATTATTCAGAGAGCTGTAATATCACGAATGTAATGGATTCTGTGTTCTGTCAGAGAAAGAGGAAGAACAGAAGCATGTAGTGATTCGCACACATAGAGCACATTAAGGATCAAATACAAAACAAAGCATTTAACATGCTATTTTAGTTACGATGGGATTTGAGAAACTAGTAAATTAAATGATTTTAAGATGAAATTTATGATGTTCTACTTTAATGACAAAATAAACTACATGATTAAAGTGGAAATTTCGAGATTAAAGTTGACATTTCGTGCTTTTTTCCCCACTGTGTGTCTATTTTTTTTGTCTGTACCCTAATAAGCTCAGACGGTGGGCTACAACTCACCTTTTCACTTTGATATGTGACTTCTTTTTTATTTTGGCACTGTGCAACTTTGTGAACTTGAGCTTTCGAGTTTCTCCGACATGCTATGTCACTCAAACAACTTCCTTTGGTTGATTATACCGCTGTTTAAATCAAATAGTATGCTTTTCCTTTGCCTCCACTTGGTATTCGCTGAAATTCTTATATTTTCCCCCGTGCTTTTCCCATTGTCTTTTCACAGAAGGCTGAGCTTAAGGGCGATTTATATTGATTTGCATATTAATAGATTCATAATTCTGGGAGGAGTTGGGGCGGGACAGAAGGCGCGTGCATGAGCGTTACTTTTCATGCTGACTGGGATTTATGGAGCAGAAGAACGTGGAAGTTGGAGTACGCACAGATTCCTGCATCTGGATTTTTCTGTGCGTAAGCACATTTTGGCTTTTGTGCTTACGTCATGTTATAGTGCAAATTCTACACACGGCGTTATGCATGAGGCCCCAGGAGAACTAAAAATGTAGAACTTGCTTTGAATATCCGCTCTCAATTTAGCAGGATACAAGAGGCTGTATCTGATTTCGGCTTTCCGTAAGCACTGATTAGAAGCTGTTGAAGGCGAAAAATTAGGGAAAATGCACATGCAGTTATTTTAAAATATAATCTCTTGTTTCAGTCTGAGAAGCGACATCAGTTTTGTCTTAGACTGTAATTTGTTGAAACATACAATAAGGCTTCAAGATTTTGAGGCATTTGATCAATGTATACAGTAAGCTCCTGATATCCCCGTGTCTAATTTGAATTCCTCTCCAATTATTGGAGAGAAGATTTCTGTGATGAATTTCACAGGGTTTTCAGTTTTCAGGGAGACATCCAAATCTGATGTTGTTTTTTTTATATCCATCTTCCAGCAGAGCTAGTCTGTCTCCAAGCACTTTGCATTCGGATTTTGTAGCCATTGCTTTTTCGTCACGACAGAAGCCAATTATTCAACAATTTCAATATGAGTCGTTAACATTTGCTTAATGTCTTGAAGCTGAGCACCAAGTGCTGTAAATTTATTTTCAAGCTTACTCGTATTTTCCCGTATTTTTTCCTAAATTTTTTCTAGCATACCTTTAAAGGTTGTCTAAAAGCAATTGCTTAAACGTTTCTCCCAGTCTTTAATATCCTGAAGTTGCTTCTCATTTGTCATGTTTATGTACTTTATATCTTCTTTATATTACTCTCTAATTTATGTCCCCCTCTCCAAGAGTGGTAGTTTTTGCAGTGGTAATTGCAGCGATCGTTATCTTCAGCTCGGACTGTTAGTTTTGGTCTTTTTCTCACTCCGTGAATGAAGTAGCAAGCCCAGTCCATGCCGCTGACTCATGGTGGGTAGTTGACAACACGGACAGTAAGGCCATTTTCAATTTCAGTGAACTTTCTGGAATCAATGTGTTCTCCGGGCCTGACTCACTTGCACTTTTGCTTCGACTTTCACTCTCGGCTGGAGGCACTGCTGCAGCGTTAGGTCCCGGAAAATCTGTGCTTTCGCCCATCTGTTTCAGGTTAGTCTTTGAAAGGCCGTACGTCAAACTTGAATTTGAGGCCTGTTTAAGCTTGGATGAAGCTTTAGCTGTTTTTTCAGTTTCTTTCTGAGCCTTTTTTCTGCCACTCTTGCTTATATACTTGCATATACTGTAATTGAAGCCTCAGGTTGAGTAAATGCAGTATACTGTGGGATGATAAAACAAAAAAAAGGAAAAATAACACTGCTGCTAACGGAGCTGTGTCTCAGACATCCATCTCCCGAAACGGACAAGCTTTTGCTTTTATTTAGCAAAAATGTCTGCCAGTGGGGTAAGCAAAATTTACTTGACAAGATTTCTTAAAGTAAGCTATTAAATTGTAAATGCAAGGTTTTCGACAAGTCAATAATTCCATTCTTACAATAAGGAAAACTTAGTTTAATACCATGACAAAGACTTTTCACTTGCTTAGATTTCATATCCCTGGGTTTAGTAAAGAATTAGAATTTTCAGATTTCAGGCCCTCTGGTATCCCTAAAAATTGACATTTTTTCCTCTCAGTTTGTTCACAAGTTTGACAGTTTTGCATTTGCTTTTTTTGGCAGCACCCAATGAGAAAAACAAAAAAATGGCATCACAGAATTTCAAACACAAGGTGTGAAAAATGTTTAACAGAGTCAAAATGACACCAAAATCACACAATGACAATAGAATTGAATTATACACAAAAAAATCCCTACATAAAAAGACATGGACGGAAGGCATGAAAAAAAGTTAAGTTTACACCATAAACATAACAATTTCTGTTTGTATTATGCAGAGTTTTCTGCATTCTAATGTTCATTTTTTCAACATTCAACTAGAACTTAATAACCAACAACCTCAAAATCAGGAGCACTATCTTTATATGTGTTCCACACATTGCTAAGGTGGTGAAAGTTAGGAGTTTCCAATGAAGGAGACACTCACAGTTATGTTTTGTGACATGAATGTGATAAGCCATTAATTCTGGCCTCACTTTCAGTCTTGCTAAAAGCCAGGTTAGAAGCTTAGCCTCTGCAAGATGTGGAGCAAACTTACCAGGAGCCTTCAACAGCTATAGTGTCGAGCTGATCCTTTTGTCCATAGGGCCTGAATTTCCCTCTTCTCTTTATCCACATGCAACAGGCCATATTGAATCACTGTTCTTTTTGCTTCAGCTTCTCTTTACAGAATTATTCCGGTAATGTTTCAGTAACCAAGTTTCCATCCAGTTTTTTGCGATGTTTTGTTATCAACAAATAGAATATACGTAAAAAAAATGTGCGAAATTTGCTGTTTCCAGCATGTTTCCATCCAACTGGCTTTTTATCGATAAAATGGTGTGCGTGATGACGTCAAAAAAACGAACTGTCGCATACATTTTGTTGTATCGCTAAAAAAAATCTGCCCTTGAGCCGTTTCCATACATAATTGTGTATGTCGCAAATTATCTACCTTTCGTTTTCCACGTTACACCCCTCCACTAAACAAAAAAATGGAGAGATTATTCAGAAATTTTTTTGAAATTTGCCAGCTTACTGTTATTACAATTTCAGAAATAATTGGAATTATACAGAATATCCGAAGACGACGGCAGAATGAAGCAGTTGCTTGTCTGATAGCCCTGGAGCTCGAAGAAAGTAATCCAGTGCGATGAAACCCACGGGTATGGGAGAGACGTCGGAATAAGACCTTCTGGGAGGAGGTGGTGGAGAGACACTTCAAAGAAAATCTCTGGCTGCAACATTTTCGAATGACACGGCCGACGTTTGAGATGTTGTGTGGATTCATCAGTCCTGATGTTGCGCCCATCACAGGTTGCCACCGACCACCGGTTCCAACCCAAAAGTGGATTGCCATCGCCCTTTACAAGCTGGCAACCTGTGTCGAGTATAGAGTAGTTGGAGAAACTTTCGGAGTTAGTAAAACAACTGTCCATCGATGTGTTTATGCTGTGTGCACCGCTATTAAAGAAAAATGAATGCGCCGCTATATCAGACTTCCGACTGTAGCGGAGGCCAATGAAATTGCATACCGCAATTCCTTGGTGCATCTTGTGCCACAGATTTACGGTGCGCTGGATGGCACGCATGTGCCTATTCTTCCCCCGACGGAAGGCTACCGTGATTACATTAATCGCAAAGGGTGGCCATCTATTGTTCTCCAGGCCCTTGTTGACGACAGGTGCATAATACGTGACATTTGCGTTGGCACTCCTGGAAGTGCCCATGATGCAGCTGTGTTTGCAGCATCGGATCTGTACAGGTGAACCTACCTTTCAACATCCCTTCTCTGTGCGATAACAACTGAATTAGTACTGTAACCTGCTTCCCTTAAGGTTTTTAATTAAAACTGAAATTTGAATTAATACAAAATAATGACGTTTAATAAAAAAAAACTAAAGTTAATATTAATGAGAGAATTTCTCATATATGCTAAAACATCTGCCATTTAATAATAAGAAAAAAATGTTTAGATAAAGAAACACAGTTTATTAAATATTTTGACTGGCACAGTAAATTACCTTTGCGGTTTTTGTATTATTTAGACATCCTGAGAGACACCCCCAGGCTACAGTTGATGAGGAGGGAGTTTAGGTACCCCTTTTAGTAGCTGGAGACCCAGCCTATCCGCTAATGCATTGGCTCATCAAAGGTTATCCTGGTCCCAATTTGTCTCAAGAACAAGAAGCATTCAACTCTCACTTGAATGGATCCAGAGTTAAGGTGGAGCACACTTTCGGACATCTGAAAGGAAGATGGCGCATCCTAGCCAAACGATCTGACATTCACCACTCTTTCATGCCTACTGTTGTGGCAGCGTGTTGTGTACTCCACAACATCTGTGAGATGGAGAAGCAACGATTTGTACCACCTAGTGAAGACTCACGTAATGAAGGCGAGAGACAACCGAGCTGCTTGCAATGCGATGAACGACCTTCTGAACAAGCTGTGATTATCAGGGACGCTCTAATGCAATATGTATCAAACTTGCAAAGGCAGTAGGCTGTCATGGGAAAAGTTTAAAAGGCATTTGAACCATAAAACCAAATTGTTACTATTATTTCAAATCACAAACTACAACATGCTGTTACTGATTTTATTTGTAACAAAATTTGTACATCTGCTTTATAAAGATTTAACACATTAGAAGCTTAATTTACATCTTGTAGAATGTACCAGACTACTTGTTGTAAACCTTTGTTTTACAGTAGAAACGAATAGATTAACTTGAAAATAGATAACATTTGTTTTGGGATAATAAACAACATAAAACAGTTGCAATGTCACATGTGTCATGAATAACATTTTACTTTTACTGAATACAAGAAAAAAAAGCAGCCTTTATATATATATATATATATTTTTATATATTTTATATATATATATATATATATATTTTTTTTTTTTTTTTAACACTTAAGATACTGGTACCTGCAGAGGAGCACAAACTAAAAACATTCTCTGCATGCTTTACTTAAATGAACAAGCCATGACCTTCACCTACAAAATAGTGTTTTACTTTTAAATATGAACCAAAAAATAACATGAATATCCTACTCCAAGTTTAGGTATGTGGTGAATGGCATATCAGGATATGTATTCAAAGAAGAATGTGTTGAAGTGCCTGCTTGACTGTAGGGCAGATGAGACGCTTGATGATTTAAGCACCTGGGTTGATTGTGCAAACTCTCTGGTTGCCTCAAACCAGCCATCACCTCAGATGCGTGAGCATGCCTTTCTGCAGCATTTGCACAACGCTCAAAACAATGTACAGCTTGAGAGATGACACTGGTAATTGACTGAATGACTTGTTGATCTCGCTCTGCTTGCTGCCGCTGCAGATTAAGGAAATCCTGAAAAATAGCTTTCACCTCAGTTAACTGCTTTTTTTTTTGGACCATGTTGTTGACTTCGCCTCCACATTCTTGAGAGATGTGGTAGGTCAGAATCTTCTGCCGTTTCCTCAGATTGGTCCAGGGAGGGTGACTCTGTATTTGAATCATTTGTTGGTCCACCATCAGAGGGGATGAGTGAATCATTTGGTGGATGATCTATAAAATCCAGAAACTTCAGTTAGTTTTCACAATTTAAAAACACTATAAACAACCTAATTTATTTTACTTTATTTTTTTTTTTTTTTACTTAAACATCCATAGCTCCATAAAACATGTAATTCACATTCAGCACAATACAGTAAATACAACATATCAAATTGAATCATCAATGCTTTTTTCCCCTCAAACATTACCATCACTCAAATAGACAAAAATGACTGGAAAAGGGAAAAAATTGCTAATTAGGACTTACCTGTGGACACACAGGAGTCATCTTCATTTTCCTGCCCTTCAAAGAGTGAAAAGTAGCCCAGTTGATTCGTGAGTCTTTAAGTGAACTTTTTATTAGTGCTTGTACACATCTCAAAGTGTTTTTTAAAAAGACCGTTAAAAGGCGGTTTTATTTATATATATATATATATATATATATATATATATATATATATAT
>JANRMT010062832.1:4968503-5143184 GCA_026402145.1 Polypterus bichir lapradei | reverse complement strand
TATATATATATATATATATATATATATATATATATACACACATTAATCTCAATCTCAAACGTTTTAGAGCTCAAAAATGTACATATCAAGTCACATCAAATGCAATAACATTATATAGGACTCTCCGCGAATCTACGTGAAACAAATTACAGAACTTACCAGAGCTGTTGATATTTGTAGAAAACGAAGACACCATGGGTCTCTGGCCCAGTATGCGGTCCATTTCATTGAAAAATTTAAACTTCGTCTTCAATTTCCCCCGAGAACCACTACGTGAAAGGTCACGCTTCTCTGCCAGGTAATGCTGTTTCAGCACCTTCCATTTGCTGCGAAGAATATGCCACGGCTTCGTGTAGCCATTTGCAGCCATTTTTCTTTCCAGATCCTTAAATGTTGTAGCATTCCTTTGTCATTTTCCATCAAAAATAATGGTGATGTTGTTTTCCTCAATTAAATTGAGGAAATAACGAGTCTCTTCATCAGACCATGCGAACCGCTCCGCCATTCTCGTTTTGATTGCACGTGATGTGTATCATGTGACATTTATTTGCATTAAAACCCTTTTTTCCAAAAAAAAGTGTTTCCAATGTAGTTTTTGCGACATCTGAAGTATCGATATGGAATTTATGCGCTAAAGTTAAACAGAAAAATATTATGTCGACATGTACAACATTTTATCGATAATTAGCATTTCCATCAGCTAAAATTTGAAGCGCTAAATATTTTTTCGCAAAAACTCCTTGGATGGAAACCTGGCTAGTTTCTTCTTTTCATTTTTTGGTTATTGACAACACAGATAACTTACTAGAAGCATTATATTACAAAGCATCTTAATAATTGCAAGAAAAATGTGAAATTACAGTAGAAGCATCCAGTTCTAACAATGGACAAGACTAAACTTAATTTTCACTTAATGTTCAATAGAGGAGTATCCACAGCCTACATGCCTGTTATTGACAGCAGCAGCTCTGTTATCTAAGCAATATCTTTTTATGTGTGTTGGGGTGGGGACGTGTTGTATGTTCACACTCCATGCCTGCCTAGTCACTGTCTTTGTGAAGTTTGTACTTTCTTCTGTATCTCAAACACAGAAGTTTAATTAACTGGAGACCTTATATTGGCATAGAATTTGGGTGTGTGATTATGCATTGCAATGGGACTAGTGTCGTTTTTTCTGTTCTTCATTGATCATGGTGAAATAATCTCCATACCCATGTAATCCCAAAATTGGATTAAGAGCTAAGAAATGGATGGCTTGTTTTAGAGAAAATGTAACCTAAAATGGTACAGAGCGTCCCATTCTATTTTTAACATTAGTAAACAGTATGAAAATATCATCCGACCTTAATAAATAAATGGACGATGCATAATTAAAAAAAAGAAAAAACTTTTAAAGTGCCAGTAGTGGGAGATAAAAGGTTAAGTACTTCTGACATAGATTCCTAGTATGTGGTTGGAAAGTGTACAATATGTACAGCCAGATCAAAAGTGCCTGAACTGATAAACTGCACTCTCAATGAAGAAAAGCAGTGCACCTGTCTAATTGCACAGACATGTTTCAATTATCTGCTCCAAAGCTGCATGCAATTAGTATTTATTATGTTAATGCTATTTACCATAATAGTGAATTTTAAATGTGTTCCCAACTGATATATGATAATAAACAAGCTATATGTTATCCTTTTATGTTTTTGTTAAGTATTTAAACATTAATGAGCTAGAAAGGGTCTGTGTTAATGTCTGACTGTAAAAATACAAAAATCATTAAAGACCATTTCCATTTTAAAATGTAGAAAACAGAAGGATACATAATGGAGTATTTTTCATTGTTTTGTCAAGAATATTATAAAGGCATATGAGGAAAGCATCACAGCTTAATGTAGTGCAGTATCTAACATTCTTTCAATTTGCAAGTCTTCTCCTGACTGTTATGTGAATAAAATATTTTTCCACTGGAAAAAAAATGTACGTAGTTAAAAATATATGTCCAATCTTGAAAGTTTGCCTGTGTTTCAGATACATCTGAAAAAAAGAGCTGAAACCTTAGTATAATCTTCTATTCAAGAAAATGTGGTGGCTACATTGTGGCTGACAATTTTACCTACAAAGAATGACTTTTCAATTTTATTAGTAAGTTATGAAGTGGTATAAAGCAGTGTAATGAGTAATTTTTCCTTATTTCAAGGTTCTGTGACAGGTGTGGCATAATACACTGGCAAAACAATGGGGACTTTCTTGTGAAGATGTTCTGCAGTCTTTAGGTGAGCTAAGTGACATCGACAGTGAAAATGAGGATGACATTGAAAATGATTTGAGCTGGGATGAAAGTGACCACGAACCCAATAATGAAGAGTCAGACGTCAACAGTGAAGTAAGTGCAAATGAATCACAGTCGGAAGATGAATCGGAAGATGATGATAGTTGTAATTGTCGTGGAAAAGACGGGTATGTGTGGTCACAGGAACCAAAAACTGTCAGAAGAACCCTGATGCGAAATATTGTCAGACAGAAATTAGGGCCGGCAGGGAACAGGTGTCAAGCAGACGCACCCTTGAAAGCATTTGATTTATTTTTCGATAATGCCATGATAACAGAGATTGTGACATGGACCAACTAAAAAATTGAAAATGTGAAAACTGGTTACACAAGCAATGCTGGATTTTTTTTTTATTCCACCCATCTTCTTGGCGAAAGCAGCAGAAGGAACAGTTCAATATGCCTTTGATCATGCAAACAATTTCACTTACTTGTCCATTGTCCAAGAAGAACAAGAGGGTCGTATTTCTGTCCACTATGCATTCCCAAAAAAAGACTGTTGCAGATACTGGGAAAGAAGAAATAAATGTATTTTACAACCACGAAAAAGGTGGTGTGGACAGCCATGATCAAATGTGCAGCTTTTACACCACGGCAATAAAAACAAATTGTTGGCCAATGAGGGTCTTTTATGGAATGGTTGACAGCACTGCCTTGAACACGTTTGTTATTTTTATTGAAAATGTGCCCAACTTTGGAGAACATAAAGACAAATGACAAAAGTTCTTGAAGGAACCGGCCCTTGCTCCACATGCACGTCAATGATTGGAAGTGCAGCAGATGCCGAAAGATGTCAAACAGGTCATTCGCAGTTGCGGCATTGTACCAGAGGCACCCACACCAGCTGCGTCATCCAGGACAATGCAAGAGATGCTATATTTGTCCTAGATCAAGTGACAAGAAAACCAAATTAGTCTGAACAAGTGCAATAAGTTTGTGTGCGAAGAGCGTACCAAACGGTTGTGCAACCAATGCCAACAGTAACATTTTTGCCTACAGCGGAGTGAAATAAGCGGAAACTCACACATGAAGCGTTGTGCAAGATTATTTGGATTTTATAAAACGTTGTCATATAATATTATTTCAAGGAAAACAAAATATTGTAATAAAGTGGTGTTATTCTGGTCATATAGCATGTTTTTTGCATGGTACCAGAGCAGGGTTAAAAATGATGTTTAAGCGGAAGATTTTAAAAATCATTTTAAAACCTTTATTTCAGCTTTGAACATAATCTTTCCTGCTTATGTGACACAAAACCATTAATCAATAGGAAACAAGATTTCCTAAAGTACAAACTTTCTTATCCACAACCTAACAGTTGGTAAAATTCACAAAAAGGATGAACAGATGCAAGTTTTCTTATACAGTTTGTAAAGAAGGTAATTTGAATAAGCAACAGCTTTTATTTTTGGAATATTGAACTTTTGTTATTATAGCTCAATTCATTCCTTTAAAAGTACATTTTCACAAAATGTTTTGACAATTGGGAGCACCAGAGGTACTTTTGTAGCTTCCACATGCACAGCGTAATACCAGTGTGGCTAAAATATATGAAAGAAAGTGTATTTATGATATACAATAGAGGGAAGTGCAAAAGACAAAAATGCCAAGTACTATTTTAACAAAAACAGGAAAAAAAAAAATTTGTGTGTAGACCTTTCAACCTGGGTTCAAGTACTGTTCTGATTGGTGGGAGAACTACCCAACGATTGGGTACTGAAATGCTTTCTTTTGTCTACCCTCCATCTTATATCTAGGCTTTATTAATATTTGTTTATTCACTATCACAATTTTCTTCATACATATTGAATTAAACCTTTATTTCCACTTGAATATATTTTTCTCACTTGAGCATTATATTTTTAAATATTAAAATACATTTCTAGCTAATGTTTAACTTAGACTACAAAATGTTGGTTCCTGTCTTACACTCAATTCTGTGGTAGTTGACCATAAATTGGATCAAAACAGATTCACTAAATGGTGGACTGATTGTTTAACTGAAATATTCTTTGAGCACGTCTATTAAAAAAAAAAAAAAAAAGAACATCTCAATTATAACTGTTACCATATATATTATCACAAACTGATTTCTGTGTACAGCAGAATTACATACTTATACCAATGTGTGTAATTTGAAATATTCATAAATTTTGAAGAATTTAACTTATTTAAACTGTGAGAAACCAACATGCTGACATGAAGCCATGTCATACATGGCCCTTGAAATTAGTGGTTTGATGTGAAATTGATCAAATTAATACAAATATTTCAGCAGACGTAAAGTTTTAAAGCTATATAATTAATAAACCGAATCACTGAATCCTTATAAAATTTAAAGAACATCTTATTGGTAACTTTATTTATATGGCTTTTATTCAGTGTACATTTCATTAGAATGCCAAGTAGCTTAAATAAAGTATTGTAAAAATGAGCAAGTTTGTTATTAACATACTGACCAACCAATTTTAAGCTTAATTCCAAAAGGTATTACTGAAAACTGTTTTACCTGCTACAAGATTTCGCTGCAGCACAGATAGCAAAATTATGTCTGTTCCACTGGAGAGAAACAAGGCAGACAGTTGTGTTGTTATGTTATACAAGAAAGTAGACATAATATGGAGACTAATCTGGAGATGCAGTCAAAACAAAAACAAAAAAAAGAAACTGAGATATTGTGAGCACTTTTTAATGAAGCAAAATATCAAAATCAAAATTTCCACAATTTAAAGCAAAAAGGAGGTTGTTTTATCTGTAAACTTGGATAGAGAAATCCATCTGAGGATGACCTTTTAACTTGTCACTTTGTTAGCATCAAGGTTGTGACCATAGTGACCAGATAGCAGCAGTGGTGCCTTACACAGAAATGATGATGCCCATTATAAAAAAATGGAGGTGAAAACGGCACAAAACAAATGAAAAATCTTAAGATAAATATTGTTGGAAGAGATTTTAAAAATCCTTGCCTTTAGAAACTTCTAATGGAAATAAACAAAATACTTCATAACAAATTTAAGGGACTAGTTTAGCCAAAGCTGGTTACAGAGGTGATAAGGAATAAGTTCATTTACTAACTTGAAGAGAGACAGTTTACTTTTTTTTATGAAAAGGACCAGGCAATTCATAGTCATAAAACTAACTGAGATCAAAACTGAAAGCCTCCAGATATATCAAAAAAAAAGTCAAAATGAGAACAAAAATCAAAGTTCAGAGACAACAGCTAAAGATTACAGAATAGGGAAGTCAAAAATAAAAGTCTTGAAAGTTCCAAAAACTAAAAAGATAAGCGTGTTATGTACAAACTTGGATATAAAATGGCCACTGAGAACCGTTTAACCTCTCACCAATTGATCCCAGAAGTCATGACCTTGGAAACCATGCCCCTAGCAACAAGGATCTGCATCATGACAACAAAGTTCACAAAATGGCAGCACCCAAAGAAAACAAAATGGCATTAAGGCAAAACACAATAAATATAAGTTCCTCATAAATGCTTTAACCTGAAATCTGATTTCAAAATCCCTGTTCAAAACCCAAGAAGAGACGTATAGTTAGCCAGATTCAAGATTATATCATCAGGTAGATTATTTATAAAGCATAAAAAAATGAAAACTACTAATCATAATAATCTAAGTCACTATAACTAGGTTCAAATTTGAGGATTAAAAGTAAAAAGTTACTAATCAGAAGGTATTAAAACAGTAAATACACACTCTGTTCTTTACATCATAACTTCTGTGATCTCACATAACAGTATCGCTATAAGAAATGAATTGCTTTTACCATGAATTAAAGTACAATGTAATTAAACATTTGAGTTAGGGTCTCAAATTAACAAAATCTTTAAATAAATTAAAAATTTGTCGTAAAGGGTGAAAGAAATGACAGAAAATATCAAAAGGATCCATATTAAAATAATGCCAAGTGTGGGTACCTAACCACTACAAACCAATACCTCAGTCCTGAGAAAGGAACCCAAAGTAAAGAAGAAACAGAAAATTAAAGTAGAAAAAGCATGTATAAAACTTCAAATGTGAAGTTTAAAATATTTAAAAATATTGGTTAAATTATATGCGAAAATGACAGTCCTGTTTTTGAAGAATGATTCATTCATCCACATTTTTTTGTATTGAGGAAATGGACTGCCATAATGTGATACTGGTGTGTCAAAAGGCTACACCTACTTTATCATGTAGTTACACCCTAATATGTTTGACACTGAAGCAATCTTGAATGAATATAATAAAGCATCATAATCCAGAAAAAACAATATGATAAATAAGATTTAATCTATGTGAAATGATGCAAATACCAATACACATGCAAAATGAGTAAAACTAATACAAGCTGAAAAATAAGGGAAACAGGAAAAATTACATAAACAGTTTGGAAACATTTCTCTGATCCTCAAAATCCTGACAGGGATGTGTTTAACATTAGTTTTTGTTGACATTTTTTAGTCAATGTAAGAAATGAGTATCTAGAAAGACAGTTAAAGATTTAAAATAAAAATGTTACAAATGCATGCACCTTATAATAATGGACGATTCTAAGTATATGTGCAAGTGATGTTTTATTCATGGGTATGCCCTGAAATTACTGCCACTCCATGGAGGGTTGTTCTCACACTGCACCCCCAATGCTGCTTGAATAGCCACTCCCCATGACTTATGTGTTTTTTTAATATTTTGTTTATTATGTACTGTTTCTTTAAATGGCATTGTGGTGTAATGGGTTCCGTGGCTACGAAAGGTTGGCAGGTTTTAAAAATTCATTCGCCATATCAGTCTCCGTGTGCGCGATTGTGCAGCTGCAGGGAGTTGATGGAGTAATTGGGGTGAGTCGCACATGCACGTGAGGGTGCGATCACTCTCAATTGCTTAATTGGCTTCCTGCAGTGCATAATTGAAGTGCTGCACCCACGGAGCCGTATAAGAATGGGCTGGCACAAAGAAGAGGAGGACAGAAAGGAAAGACAAAAAAGAAAAGCAAGGAAAGGCTTTGAGAGCACAGCATTGGGGGCAAAAGTAAGCGGACAAGCCAACCAGCTGTAAAAGAGAAGTCAGCGCAGTCAGGGGTTGCGGATGGAGCGAAGGTTTGGTGCTCAAGGGATGGATCGTCCCCACTGAATGGGAGAGTGGGTACGATCGTGGAGGAGTCCACCCTAGGGATCTGTGGGACGACTACGAGTGCGAGAAAGAAGACAGGAGAGCAACTGACCCTGAGTGGGGTTGGTAGTGTGAGGACCGCGTTGGCTGAAGTCTCTCCCGCTGAGCATGCCTTGGGTGAACTGGAGAGACTGGAAGGAGCTGTGCTTGGCTGGTGTGATCCCAATGTCTGCGGCAGGATTTTAATCTAAATTTTAGCTTTGTTTTAAATATCTGGATTTTACCTTTTTATGGTCCGGGTGCTCCGGGTTCCTTCCACAGTTCAGAGACCTGCAGGTTAGGTGCATTGCCAATCCTAAATTGTCTCTAGTGTGTGCTTGGTATGTGTGTGTGTGTGTGCCCTGCAGTGGGCTGGAAACCTGCCCGGGGATTTGTTCCTGTCTTGTGCCCTGTGTTGGCTGGGATTGGCTCCAGCAGATCCCCCGAGACCCTATGTTAGGATATAGCGGGTTGGATAATGACTGACTGACTGACTGACCTTTTTATGGATTGTTTATTTATGAACACTTTGGGAAAACTGCACTATTTATTTGAACAATTTGCTTTGTTTTAATAAAAGCACTTCTGCTCTTTTGCACCTTTCCCCTTGCTTCGTTGTGGTGTCCTCATTGTCCAGCTGATCAAGTTATATTACCAATGGACTCCCAAAAAGGAAGTGAGAGCATTGAGTAGAACCTGCATTGTCACAGGCATCCATTCTTTGTATTCTGTAGATGGAACCCCATGTGGCAGGGCCACCCTGACATACTGCTGGATCTTCCCTCTGGATACTTAAGTCAATGAGAGGGGAGATCTGGTTTTGCATCTTTACATTTTTTTGGAGTCTGTTGTGAGCATTGTTTTTCCTGTTATTTCTAGCTTATTGGATTTTTTTCTATCTGTTTCTTGGGTTTTCCATTGGATTAGTGTTTTGGCACTTGTTTCGTCTGGATTGCCTTTTTAGGCTCATCCTTTTTTGCTTATTTTTGTCCTGTTTTTGATTTATTTCAAGATATATCTTTATTAATAAAGATACTTTGTTGGACTAATCTTCAGACACCAGAGTTTTACAGTATCTCTCCCTTATGAGGCATTTTTGAGGTTATTTTTGTAAACCTCTTTCCTTTTTTTTACTTTAAAGCCAGCTTCCTATTTTTGGGCCTGCTTAGGCTGAAGCCTACGGGGTTTTTTTTGGAAGTGGCTGCCTTTGGTGACCCTCTTCTGGGAAGGCCAGTAAGGTTACTGGTCTGCTTAGTGCGTCTTTTGGAGGTCTCACACCCTCTTCATCATGACAGAATGATCTACCCAAAACTAGAAAACCCTGGCTGTAGTAAAATATATTTTTTGTTGCTCTTCTCATGTGATCACCAACGAGCATAACAACTGTAAACAATGCAGATGCGTCTGTACAAAACATTGCAAAACAACAGCACCAAAGGTAAATCATATTTCTGTATTGTGCCAAATAAATGTAATTGCCAAAATATTAAAATAATGATTTTAAAAGCTTCCAAAAACATATATAAAAATAAGAAACTTAAAAATCATAATAGAAATTCTTGACAGTGGAGAACTCATATTATACTCTTTTTGAATGAGTTGGACAGAATTTCTGTGTTTTATTTTAACAGGAGTACACTTTTTCAGCTCAACCACCTTGCACAACATTCTAAAATTAGATTACTTTTTATTGATTGTTTCAGAACAGTTCAGAGTTATAGGAATCACAAAGACCTTTAAAGAATTATAAAAATCTAATTTGTGAAATATTTAGGATATTGGTCATCTCTGGAATTTTATTTAGTTGGTAGAATTAATGCTGTTAAAATAAAAATTTTCCAAAAGCTCTTATTTGTTTTTCAGGGCATTCCTATATGTAGCAAAACTTTTTTTTTTTAATAAATTCATTTCAATTGAAAATTTGTTAGTCTGACACACAAGTGAAACAAAAACTATTTCTGAATGATCTGAATAATTGCGTGGAATGACTTTACCTAATTTCTCTTTTATTACTGTGTTTCAAATAAAATATATTTCAAATTCTTACTTTGGGACTCTGGAGGGAAAATACTAGCCTGGTTAGCTTTGAGGAGAAAATCTTGTTTAAATTCCATATGTTTGCCTTATGCTGCAGTCATCAATAGCCAGCAGCAGTTTACTAGTAATCAAATTTTGTATCACTCCCTCATACAGAAAGTTCCCTGTGAAGTATTCGCCATGCCTGGTGCACTTCATCATTTATTATTTTTGCAATTAAAGGAGTCTGAGCAAAAATATATAATGGAATTTCCTGAAGAAAAAATGTCTTTCTGTCAAATTGCAGAACTAATTAAACAGCAAGTGCTTACGATGCATCACTGTTGATAATGATGAAAAGAGAAGTGCACCCATCACTGGAACTGTGGTTCTGGACAACTCAGACATAACGACCATCACATCAGAAGGGACCTGTGGCAGACTGAACAGCTGCAGTGGCAGACATCAGAGCTACTGCTGCATAAGAACTGACCACTCAGACTTGATGCAATCATCTTTTTGTAGCAGTTCCTTTGGCACAAATGCAACTTACTCATTCGCACCACCACACACACCTGTAATGGTGCCTCAAGTGAGCCGAGTGGAGGAAGGAATAACAGTGTGTAATATTTGAGAGATGAAAGCAAATTCTGCTTAGGAATATGTTATGGTCAAGTACGTGTGTGGCAGAGACCTGAGGCCTCATTTATAATACTTTGCATGGATTCAAGTGTGAAAATATGCCATAAAAATTGAAAACTGCGGTAGCCAAAAAAAATCTGACTTATAAATCACAATCAACTTGTATATATTTGTACTTGAATGTGCCTTGAACACCGCCCCGAAATATCCATATATGGAGCATGTTAATCAACCTCATACAGATGCAATCTCAATGCTGCAGAGCTTCATTGGCTGATAGAGCAGCCTCCCTCCTGACGTGTCAAGACCCCATCACCTGCATTCAAGAGTATCTGGCTGTGCTCTGCAAATGAAAGTCCCTCTCCTCTGTATTCTGTGGGTTTTGGAAAGGTGTAAAGCAGCAGTGTTTGAGCAGGTAGCCACTATCAACCTGGCACATGTAATAGCGTGATTGATTGCTGTTACAATGAATAGTACAGGCCATATGAAACACTGAGGGTTTAGGCATTTACTTTACTAACAGCCCATTCACCACATATAGCACCATCATGTCAGCCAAAACTACTTTGCCTCAAAATAAATGTGTCGGGGCTGACCAAGGTCAGTAAGACACAAAGCTTTCCAACGACATCATGGCATCATAGATGACTTGTGCATTAATGGAATGGAACTACTTACAGTTAACAAACATAACTTTGTTCATGCTAGTTGCCCTAATTGAAATATAAATGCAATCATTTGCTCAGAATTACATTAGGAGAACCAGAAACTGCTGCAAATTGCCTTTTTATGTTAGCAAAAATATGTTACTTTTTATGTATGTGCACCCAAACCATATGTAGTGCCTCATCAGTCAATTATTAGCTTTCAGCACAGCAGGCATGATGGAGTGAAGCTTGGCTGCAATATTCCTGACCTGTCGGACAGTTCCCTGAGAAGTGATAATAAGTAGCTAATAAAACATTTTAAGGTGTAATAAATTTTGTCATGTCAATGGACATATTAATAACAGTTCTGTGATATGAATTATTATACAAGTGAGTCATCATGATATGGCTGTATTTCCCTGCTTGATTAAGAATGTCGTCATTTCCCAGTTTCTCCAAAATGTTCCATACGCATAGGTCAGAGTTGCCGTAAATATATGCATGTTCTCTTTTATAAATCCCAGCGTTTACATGGGAAGTTGTGTACACACATTTCAAGCCTTTCTTTGTGCATATGCAAAATTTATAAAGGATGCCCATGGTGACCAACTGTTTCCAAAATGTATATGGCTACAACACAAAGGGACCACCCTGGGTTTCACAGTGTGTTGTGCTATCAGCTACATTGCTTGTTTGTATTCATTGTTCATGGAGGGGACACCTATGTTAATGAAAGGACTATAGTTGGATTGATGCACATGCAAAAATCTCTTTCTTCATTTGCTAAAGAGGATTGGGTCTTCAATTGATTTCACAATTTACACCCAAATGGAAAAATATGATGAACATTAACTTTAGGTAAAAGCGGTTTAATTTGTTTAATTATACATCTATCAATTTTTTTCCTTTGTTGACTAGTTTGAGCTTTAGTCAATGACAGGGGTAGAGCTGGCCAACTTTTTTGATGTGCTCTTAATTTAATCATGACTGATTGAAGGCGGTACAATAGAAGAACAAAAAAGAAGAATGGGAAATACTAAGAAAAATATCCAAAACTTACTGGATTTTTCAAACCACCTTTCAATGAAGTTTCAGCATTTATTACAGTTTGTCAGGCAGAAAATGATGTCAAAAAGAACAAGATAGGACTATCTGCGGTCAGCATTGATTCAAATCAGGCATTTCGCACATAGATCAACTTACCCCTCCTTTATGTATTGCCTGATAGCCACATCTGAGAGCGATTTTTAAAGTTTCTGCCTTTCGAGAGCCACAGGCTCTCCTATGTGAGTCTGTGTTGGCAGTTTTAAGAGAGACAGATATTGACATAAAAAACTGCAGGTGACAGTGCTACAACAATGCAGCAAATTATGTCTGGAGTTTACAAACACTTGCAAGCTTGAGCTAAAGAAATCAATACACTAGTTAAATGGGCTCCGTGCGTAACACATAGACTAAATCCGGTTGGAGTAAACAGTGTCATCTGTTGCACAGAGGCAGCTGAATGTTTCAGCTTTGAGCAAAGTTTATTCAACTTCTCCTCTAAGTCAGCAGTTAGGTGGAAGCTCGTGACTGCAGGATTGCAGCCCAGTGTAAACCATTGGATGGTGTGTTATCGTTTGTTTACCCCTTACACTTGTCAAGCTCATTATTGGATTTACTCCAGCACCCTAAATAATAACGCAAACATACATAGATACACACACACTCAGACCCTAACCACAGTAGTGCCCTACGAATGACACAAACACAGCTGGCTAATTTTTAGCACTTTAAACCACACAAGTGGATAAGGATAACACAACCTTAGCACTTCAAGAGACTTATTTATTATCGGCACGAACAACATACAATGTTTTAAATAGATCTCAGACCAAAATATGACTTTTGGCCTCTAAGAAAATATTAAAACATACAAAGGTTCAGCATCCTTGACTATAAGCCATTTATCAGCCAAGAATGCCTTACTTTATGTACTGTTCCCTACTATTGAGTGAAGCTCTCACTCGCAGCCTTAATAAACCTCGCAGCACAGAGGTAATGGCAAACCTCCCGCCGCACCAGGTGCTCAAAGAAATCTACCTTATTATTTCAATCACTCTAGACATTAAGACAAAACATAGAAAGATGAAAACAAGTTACTATTTATTAAAGAAAAGTAATAAGCAATAGAAAATAAGATTGATAGTACAATCTGGATAAAATAGTCTTAAAAATGCTTACTGAAAGGAATCAGTGATGTCAAGGATGGAAGTCCCAGGGCGGCGTTTGATTTAGCAATCGATGTTCATGAAAATGCTGTTAACTGACGATCGGATGAAAACTGGTCATACGTGTCTTTGTTTTCTTTTCTGACGTCGCTCTTCCGTCATCGCTGTTTCTCTTCTGACGTTGCTTTCAAATGAGGCATATTTATTATAAATTAAAGTTTCATGCCGTGGTTTCATAACACATGATTGTTGCATGCACCTTATTGGCTGGCTGTCAATATGATGGATGAATTTTGCTCAAACTCTTTCTATGAAATCTATCTTTTCCCAGATAATAGTTTTTTTGACTGCGGTGGGCTGGTACCCTGATCAGGGATTGTTTCCTGCCTTGTTCCCTGTGTTGGCTGGGATTGGCTCCAGCACACCCCCATAACCCAGTGTTAGGATATAGCGGGTTGAATAATGGATGGATGGATGGATGGATGGATAGATAGTTTTTTTGATGTTGCCTAAAACATTGCCATGCCCTCCTTTCCCAGGCTGTAAACCAAATTGTTGTCCCAGATGTCCATCCATAAAGTAATCAATATCCTGAGGTATCAGCTCAGTCTTCCTTTCCCAGGCTGTAAAACCTTTTTAGCACTATGCTGTGAACAACTGTTATAAAGGTGAGGTGTAAGGAAAAAGGATATGCCTTTTTTATTATAATGCCTATGCAAGGGTCCTACATCTGAATCATCTTGTTATATAGAGAATAATTTGTAGATTTTATACACCATAACAGATGGAAACATTGAAATCTCTGATACTAGATGGGCTGTACACACACAAGCGAACAGGCACTATGCCAAAATTATCGCAATATTCAAAAATCCTTGAAGAGTACTGCACCTGGCGCCAACCAGAACCTGACACAGTAAAAATGAACAAACACAAAGTTGCTTTTCTGTGCAATATGTGCAATTGTGTTTTTCAGTGCTTTCAGAAGGTGACTGTTGCATTGTAGGAATAGGTTGCAGGCTTGCAAGATCATTTTGATGCGTTTGAGGACCATGACAAAACTAAGTCTACTACAGTCTCACACAAATACAAAAGAGACCCAGAGAAAAATTAAAGACTCGTCTGGTGTATTTTTGCTTGTGAAGGATAGACTCCATACAAAAAATTTATTGCAGGTATCAGTTACAGTATATAATGACCTAAATAACAGCTTCCTCAGCAATATTCCTGCCCTCTTTGCACAAAAACTAGAGGAAATACTCAAATAACATGGACTTGGACTTTGTGGAAGAGATCATCCAGTTGACAGGGTTTATAAACAGTGATGATACATCATTTGCAAGAAAGCTTTTATAGTGTCTAAGAAAAGGAACCCTGCAGACCATATTTTCAAATATGTATGTTGCTTTGAGGCTTTACCTAACATTACCGGTCACTGATGCAAGTGGTGACCACACTTTATCCAAGCTGGGACTGATGAAATATAGACTGAGATCCACTATGACACAAAACAGGCTAAACCATCTTAATATACTGTAGTGTCACTCGAGAGTGACCTGCTTTGCAACCTGGAATTTACAGACCTGATCAAGAACTTTGTTACGAAGAAATCTAGAAGATGTAATGTAAAGATAAGCAGCTAAATATTTTAATTCCTTTATGGATATAATCTGGATGGCTCCTGTATTGATCCTTGATTGTCGATGGTGTGTATTGTGTGCGCTATTGTGTACTTTGTGAAAAGAGACAGTGCAGGTCAAAAGACAGGCTGATATATTGAGGCTGATGGGGGGATCAGCTCGTTAACAGCCATGTGCAACTGAGAGATCGAAGTAGCTGCTCTTTGTTAGCTGCACTGGGAGTTACAGTATTAGGAGCAACACAGAGCAGGGATAGAAATGGGTCAGTTATTTGAGGTTGTAAGAGGAGATTGTAAAAGAAGCAGAGGCCAGCCTAAGTGATCTCAAGCAGCATGAAGTTTCCTCTATTTAGGTGAACCTGCAATAGGATCTTAGAGTCAGTCGAGTTGGTGAATCTAGATTAAACTCTGCACGTACCAACTGGAGGTGGCAGAGAAAGCTCTCCGTGGCTACAGACTGGAGGTGGCAGTGAAGGAGCTGGAGGTGTGGCCAAGTTCAGGGGCGAATAGTGTCAGGGCTGCTGACTCAGAGCAGTGGAGACGAGTGAGGTTCACTGAGTGAGGAGCTGAAGTCAGTGCGGCCTTTAGAGGTACATCATGAGGATGAAGTAAGCAGGGCAAATAATTCATTGCTTGTGTTTTTTATCAGGAAGGTGGTGAAACAAATGATGTTGTTTCTGTCACTCTCCACTAGTCCATCTTGGAACTTCTTCGCAATTAATTTTAACAATGTTAAAATGTTAACAGTGGTTTCTGAAGTTTTGTGTGACTCGACAGATGTACATAATTTTGTGCTGCAGTCATTCGTGACTAATATTATTTAGAGCATTTACTGAGGATAAGTTGATGATAGGCAGGCCATTTGAAGATTATGATAAAAAGGTTATACCAAGAATTTCTTGTGGAAAAGTGAAAGTATACACAAAAATAATCCTTATTGGTTAAGTACTATATTTTTAACTGTAAACTTCTGAGGGTTACAGTCCAAAAAGGAATCTGTCACATCAGGTGAAGAAGTAGGTTTCTTCTTTTTTCATAATAGTTTCAAGGCTAATATTTGTCATTTGTGATTTATTGTCTTGTGATGCATTACAAACTGGGGCAATTTCAATGACTTACTGTAAGTTACACAGCATCATGAATAGATGCCCTTTGGCACAAAAAACTGTTTAATATGAACAAACAATGTCTTCTTAAATGTATCAGACAGTGAGAAAGATGCAAAAAATTCAGATACTGGGGGCTATAATTTGCCATTTTTAAAAATTTGCACGGATGGTTCCTATACCAGCAAAAAGCCTGCAACACAGCATACCATTTTATCTTTGTCAATGGACTAAAAGAGAGAGTAAGCACACTTAAGGGAGATGTATAATACCATTTTTTTTTAGAAAACAACAATCTTTTCTTGTTTTCTTCGTATGAACTATTCATATTATAACATATGAGACAGTATTATTATGTCCAACATCCATTTAATAATGGGTTCATTTTCATATACTGCATACATATTTCTCAAATGTGAGAGACTTCAAAGTGAATGTAGTTATTTTGGCACTAACAAGACCCTCACAAAACATATTAGCATGCAGCTAGTACCATTAAAGCTAATGGCTTCCTAACAGCATGGTACAGATATGCTACTGAAATGGGTAAATGTAACTGTTATTTTCTCCATTGTAGGGCCCATTCGTAATATGACAAAGACGAGCTGCTCACATGAAGCCCAAACAAACTAACTAGGTGTACTGAATAAGCGTTGCAATGCCATAATTCAAAAGGTAACATAACAGCCCCCTGCAACTCTGAAGTGGGTTTTGAGAATGTTATGTCATAAATCAGAAAATAAGCTGCACGAATATACAGCACTTTTAAAAAATATGAAGAAATGTGTCTGAAATTATATTGAAGTCTTAAAAATCTAACAATTTAGGAATAAATAATCTTATGAAGGCATGATTGAAAAAATAAACCTCATAACTATGCTGTACATATAAAGCATAAAGGGGCATGGTGGCACAGCGGTAGCACTACTTCCTTGCAACAAGGAGACTTGGGATGCAAAATGAAACAACCAAAAATGATTGAGTGTCTCTTAAAGGTTTTATTTACCATGAGAGCTTGGTGATGCAAAATGTGTCTGACTCATTGTTTCCAAAAATAGCTTTTGACAGAGTTAGTCTGCCAGACGATGCAACCCCACCTGAAGATGGGAACTGAGGGACTATGTTAGCAAAAGTTGTAGCTGCAAAGGTTGCATTGTCAAAAGTGTCTGGCTGCCTGTGTGTTGCACTTTTTAGCCGCTCTGGACAAGCCATGAAAAGTGTTCTCCCTTTTGGTTACTTATATAGATGTGTATTACAGTAATTTTTGCCTCCTTCCTCTATCTTATAAATACCTCTATTATAGCAATTTTTTTGTACAGGTTAAGGCAGTTACATAGTTAAAATTCACAGATTAAAACACTATCAGGGCCTGTCTATAAAACCCAATTTGAGCCTAGGTACCCTCCAATCGTACCGTCGTCACCTATGGAACCCTGTAAGTTCTCTTCATAAAGGGCAGACAATAATGCGTAAGTGCGGTGATATTTAAATCTGGCTTGAGTTCCAGCCACCATCACCATCAGGAATTGCTCGGAGCGGTAGGTTGTTCCTGCTCTTTGGGTTCTTAGAAGGAGCACCGTCTTCTTGCTCCACCAGGGACCACTTCCCAACTGCTTCCTCCCACGCCATAACATCAGTCATGCTCCTCTTGTCCTTTTTTGATTTAACCTCTGGACTCTACGTTTTCATTCTTCCTTTCTCACTGTCTTTCTCAAGTCAATTCTGCTCAGGTTCTTTTATACAGATATGGGTGTACATACATCGATTTTGATTCCTGAAACGCTGATGAGGAACCCAGCAGAGCTAACCAGATCTGCACATGAATGTGTGATCAGCCAATTTCCACATCAATGCCCTGGGGCCACTCAGCCACACTATTGCAAGCACCTATGCCAGTTCCCCCAAAACTGAGCATTTTGTTTTTACTTAAAACCTTAATGCCCTTTGCCACAGTAAACTCTGCTGAAAACTGACTTCCAAAAACAAGGCATACTCCATAGTCTTGCATCTCAGCTCTCAGAAGTAACTAGTAGATGTGTCTCTGAAGAGCTGAACCCAAATTCTAAATGGCAGTGCATGGGTCATCTTGATATTCAAACCACAAGCTACATATTCTGTAAGGTATAAATAGAAGTCATGGAAGAAATGTAAATTATATTAATTTTGTTTACAATGTTAAATATTTTAAATTACGAAATTAAAGATGAGTAAAAGAAAAAGTGAAGGAGAATCAGGGCATGCCACACAGCTTATAAAAATCATGTAAGGTATGAAATGTCCTCTAATGAGGCAGCGATGCATGAAATATAAAGTACATTCTTTGACTGCTTTTATTTCCATAACTAGGCATTCAGTTGATGTTGAACTTTAAACATTCTTTGCACAAAGTGTTCTTTGCATCTATGATAGAAAAAAAATATAGCACAAATTATGCACATACTGTATATTGAGATACCCTGTTACAAGGAGAAATTTAATACATTTTTATTCTGCATTTTTGCAATCTTATAATTTGTGCCACCCTCTAGCACCAGTTCAGTTCTTAGTCATTGCTTTGGCACTATAATTCATTCATTCTCCTAGATTTTACACTGCAGACATTCTAATGTGTGCCATTTATTCTTCTTCACCCTTTGTGTTAGTGATCACAAGCCCTAATTTTATGAATACAGTTTGATTTATTTCCAGTATTATTTGTCACTCTTGGAGAAGCACTGATCTGTGATCTTCAGTTTTTGATTCTGCATATCTTTTTGATTGATTACTTTAAATGCCAGCCATTTGGAGTACACAGACGGGCAGATACTAGTCTTTAGGATTCAGCTAAAAACCTATGTAACTTGTCAAGCTAATTATTTAGTTTATGTCATGTCATGTCGTATATTGTATTTAAGGATCTGCTCCCCACAGTGTAGGAACTCCTTGTTACCTTTAAAATTCTTTGGGGGCAGGAGGAGATTCACGAGGGACGAGTGGGTAAGGAGGTGAACTTAAAATTAATAAGTCCACATGGTAAAGAAGGTTAGGTTATCTGGACATTTCAATTTGGTCCTGTATCAGTGAAGATGTTTGAGTAAAGTTAGTAGGCCCTGTGATGGTCAGGGTCCCTGTATTGGTCTGTTTTTTGTGTTGGACATAGTGGTGCCAGGATGAACTCTGACCATGAACCTGATTAAGGAGGCTTGCGAATCATACTTTACAATTGCACACTGGTTCTTATTATCTATTATTTTTTTCTCTGTATTTATTTCCTAGCAAGTTTGGCAACCTAAAAGTGCCTTTATTTCTCTTAAACTTTATTTTAATTTTATATCCCAAAGGAAAGCCTTGAAACTCAATAATGAATTAGCCCTTGGTGGGGAATGCAGGAGCAGCCATCGTAATCCCCTTTAATTCTATATGGATATGATTTGAGTAGTTCAAGTCTTTTTACTTTGCTTAGCCCAAGGATAGCTCTGTTCCCAAGATTATTAAGCTTAGAGTTTGTTGCTTAATTTTCTATAAAAAAGAAAAAAGCTAAAGTGAAAACTGACAGTTTTTAAAGTTAAAAGAAATCTTTAAGAAGCTGGATTTTCAAAAGTGGCCAAATAAGATGATATCGATGTCTTATCAATTATGGTTAACGTTTAATTCAAGAGCATGCTCGCTTCAATGAATAATAGTCATGTCAGGGTGCAACACAATATGCTATTGCAAATCTGCCTGAAAACAACTAATTAGAATTTAGATTATAACTGATTAGTGATAAAATGAACTAATAATTCATACAAAATTTTGAAAACCCAATCCTAGAGAATCCAAACATTACTGGCTATGATCTCAAGCAATAATATGGTATTTCCATACTTTACCAGATTTTTTTGTTTAATCTAATGCATTTTGTTTTTGTATGCATCATTTCTACTGTCAAAGTTATTTTTATTTTATTTGAGTTTGTTAATATGTGTTTCCATAATTTGTTACTTTATGTTCTTGCAATTCTTAGTTCTCCTGTGCAGTTACTTTAGAATTTTTCAGTAGCCATTTATGTTAACTGAAAGAAGTCTTCTTTCACATAATATTTTACGTTTCAGACTATTTAAACCGTAGGACCACCCATTTCTGCAAAACATTAATTTCACATGGCCTTGCCCTGGATCTCTTCACTTTTGAGATTTAAATCAGTTATTGTTTTGCCCATTGAGCACCTGTGGCTACTATTTTTTCTATATCTTTTTGAAACTCTTTCCTGCGGTACGTTTTAAGTTTGCTGACTCTGACAGTATTTGACTACACTTGACTACGGTGATTGTGATAGGGAAGAGACTGTTGGGGCAAGGATCTCTTGCTGCATTCACACTAGTAACAATAATAACCTGAATTATTTTATTAAAATCAGAACATCTTCTTATATAATATGCTACCGTGGCTGTCTGTTTGTCTGTCCAGGATTTTAAATCACCTGTAAACCGCTTTCGGGGTGATGATTGACCTCCAAGGTTATTCCTTTTTTTATTGTAGAATCACTTCTCGGCAGAGGCCAGCAGGGCAGCCGTGCAGCACATGCATATGGGTGCTGTTCTCATCCCTACCACCTTCGCCGTCACTTCCCCTACCTCTTTATATCTTAGATCATTCTTCAGGCAGATCGAAGAATTAAGTGCCAACTTAAGTGAAAAATTATGGAAAACGTACTAAGTAATTGCAACACAAACACTAACTTAATCAGTTTTAACGCAAAAAGATGCCGACAAAAGAAGAGAAGAAGCGGGCCGCTAGGGTGGAGAAAATAAGAGCTGCTCATGGAGCAGCAAGCTCATCGACCTCTGAGCAAGCAAATGTTAAACGTACAGAGAAAGAGTATGAAAACTATGAATGCTCAAGTCAAATGTATTCACTGCACGTTATTGTGCAGTGCGCCGTTACTGAATTATTATAATAGGTTTTTGACAGAGCTCCCCTTTTAATGCTCAATTTTTAAAAATGCCCAGCATATCTACAGTACTAGGAAATCACCAAAAGAACTGACAGAGCAAGAGTTCAAGGATTTCCCAAGCAGGGATCCTAGACTGGTTTTTGGAATGATAACCATTCCAATTTACTAGGTATTGCACTTTTGAACCTAATCGACCAAAATTAGAATTGTGTATTCTAGCTTTCAATTCACCAGCACCAATGGTGGAGAACCAACAAGGTGTGAAAATGACCTGTAAATAAACGTCTTTAAATGGGACACATGAAACACTGGGTGAATCATAAATTGCGCTGAGGAAATACGTTTGTAGGTCACTGACGCAGTCTTTTTAATTATCATACATGTTTCAGTGTATCTCAGTGCAAGAGACACTCAAGCAGAGATCTCACATAATGATGAATACTCTGTGTTCTATGTATAAAGTCAGATACACCTCTTCGCTTTTTATTAGTGGAATGTTTCACTGAGTTTTCTTCTCCTCAACTTGTCACCAGATATCCTTAAGCTGTGATAACCTGTCAGTCAAAATCAGAATTGAAGAGAAGGTCATAGTAATAGAAGGAAGTGAAGGCTAGCAACCATAAAGGCATCCAAGGAAATGGTCTTACATTTGTAAAAAAAAATGTCACTGTTGGCAAAATGTCTTTCCAACCAGACTGGAGGAAATCAACAGTACAGTAATGGCCAAAAGTTATGGCAGTAACACAAATGTTGTGTTTTGCAAACTTTGCTGCTTGAGCATTTTCAGTTTATTTTTCGACATGTTTCTAGGGTATACTGAAGTCTGTCAGTCAGTCAGTCAGTCAGTCATTGTCCAACCCGCTATAAGAACAATTATAAACATTTCATAAGTTTCAAAGGCTTTGATTGGCAAATACATCAAATTTATGCAAAGAGTCAGTATTTTTCAGTGTTGACCCTTCTTCTTCATAACTTCTGCAATTTCCTCTGGCATGCTGGATATCAGCTTCTGGGCCAAATCCTGACTGATCCATTCTTGCCTTTTTAGTGCTTGGAGTTGATCACAGTTTGTGGGCATCTGCTTGTCCACCTGCTTTTTAAGAAATGACCACAGGTTCTCAATGAGATTAAGACCTGGGGATTTTCCTGGCCACAGGTCCAAACTTTCAATGTTATGATGTTCGAGCCACTTCATAATCACTTTTGTCTTATGACATGGTGCTCCATCATGCTGGAAAATACAAAGATCATCACCAGATTGCGCCTGGATTTTTGGGAGAAGTTGCTCTTTGCTCTTGGTGGGTGTTTTGATACCATTCTTTATTTATGGCAGTGTTCTTGGGCAGAATTGTGAGTGAGCCCACTACCTTGGATTAGAAGCAACCCCACACATGGATTGATTCACTGCATGGCACAGGACTAATGGTAGTGTTCACCTTTTCCTTTTGTTTTCCGGACAATCGATTTTCCAGATGTCCCAAACAGTCGGCAGAAGGATTCATCTGAAAAAATAATTTTGCACCAGTCTTCTGCTGTCTAACCCTTGTACCTCCTGCAGAATTTCAGTCTGTCATTGATTTTGTTCTTGGAAGGAAGTGGCTTCTTTGCTGCCCTTATTGACACAAGTCCACTGTCCAAATGTCTTAGCCTCACTATGCATACAGATGCACTCACACCCATCTGATGTCTATACTGATCAACCTCTGCATGGGTGGAAACACCATTCTGTAGCCGACTCCTCCAGAGGAGATGGTCCTGGCGCTTGATGGACACTTTTAGCTAATCATTTCGTGGCAGGGCCAAAATAAGTAAAAATGGGTTTTTGTGATAAAGTTAACTTTTTATGCTAATAAAGCTCTTTGCAATTAATTAATTTGCATCTGATCACTCTGCATAATAATAAAAAACAATGTGAATTGCCACCACAAAAACTGAAACTGCAAATTTCACAAAACACAACATTTGTGTCACTGCCACTACTTTACATTATAAGTACATCTCGACATCTTGTCTACCACATTCAATATGGAAAGTAATGTTTGCCTTTGGTATGGAAATACCTTCATAATATTCATTACCTAAAAAGCTAATCCTCCTACAAGCACTGTTATACTGTAAATCTAAACTAATTTGCACTCTATGATAATCTTCTTTAGAGGAATATAATGAGTATTTTTTGTAAAATTGTCCACCACTAGTAAAATTGTTGTACAGCTATGTGAAGTAGTCTGGCTAGTCTGTAATAAGATTCATGGAAATTTCTTCCCCTGGTAATGGAACAGTTGTGATAACCTAGGTGGAGCACTAATGCTAGTTTTAGCACAATTACAGGTTGCACAAGCCTTTATATCCTCTTTGATATCCAACACAAACAGTTGACAATCAGAAACACCTAATGACAGTAAATCCTGGATTTTCTGCTAAAAGGAAATCATGAACCAATTGAAAGACTTTATTGTGGTACAAATAGCAACACTTTGGGAAATTTTACTGGTAAAGAGATGCATTCTAGTTTGTAACCTCCTCTATGACATCCTAATATTTGTTATTTAAAAAGGTATGTCTAGTGTCCAATGCTGTACTAACATAGATTTAGTAGAAATACTTTGTGTGTTTTGAAACAATGACTAACATACAGCCCACCATCACAATTTGAATGGTAGACATGTGTAACAGTAGTTTTGTGAGTGTCTAAGTTTTAAGAAAATATAAAAAATATTTTTAGTAATATTTTTAACAATCTGAGTATTATTAATTTAGATCAAGGCATAAACTTCACAAAATTATGAAAAATATTCACAAATTAATGGACAACAATCAGTGTTAGACAATCCATAAGACATTACCAAATGTTTGTAATGCCCTGAGGCAGTGATAAATGCCATCTTCCATTGATCACACCACCTTATGTGAATAACAGTAAAAAAAACTGTGCAGGTCAGTAGTGATAAATAGTGTGGCAATAGCCTTATTAAGCAGAGAAAACACAAGAGGAAGTGCTTTGTTGTGTTTTACTAAAATTTTGTTGAACTCCCTGTAGTCAATACAAAGCTACAAGGAACAATCCTACTTCTCCATGATGAGAAAAATGTCCATAACTGGACTGCATGATGGGCAAATAAAACCATTACTTATATTTTCCTTATATTTTTATATTTTTTATTTTATATTTTCCTTAGCCTTTTTCTCAAGTGTAATTAATACATTGTCACAAAAACCAGACACATGAGTCATAAAAAGGTTTGGGGCAGCCATCCATATATTGGTATCCTGGCTGCAAAGCTGCAAAAATGTACTGTATAACAGCACTGATGTGCACAAAACCAAGTCCAAAACAGAACTGAGGGAATAGGGAAAAGGTGGAGGCTTTTAAAGGGGAAGACAGGAAGTGAGATCAAAGGGGTCGAGCTCATGGGGGTATTCAGCCATAGGCTTGAGCCCGGACATGACATCACAGGGGCTGCAACAGGCAAGGTCTTCTTCCATAGGCTTGGACCCGGAAGTGACGTCAAAAGGGCCAGGTGGAATCTCCCGTGAATGGTCTGCAGGAAAGGGTGAAAAAGAGTCAGTGCACTCTACCACATCCTGGTCTGATTCGGAATTGCCCTTACTCAAGCCCTTTAGCTGCCTCCCATGTGCACGTGTGTGACAACATAAATCTTTCTTTTATGGAGGGGATTTCTAGGTAGACAATCAAAAGTAAAGTTATATGACCAAAGGGGAAGGAAATTGAGATTTCCTTTTTACTGAAAATGCCACTACATTCCATATACTCATGTGGTAAGGGTGTGACCAAACAACAAAAGTTGCTTTTGAATTATTTGTCAAACAAGAACACAAACAAAATAAGCACAATATATCAACCTTTTTATTATAAATTTATTTCTGCAATTTTTTGCACATTTATTTTGCCTTTTATATTGCTCATACTATTTCTAATTATTTTTTCAACATCAACCCATGTCATCATTCAGGAATCCCAGTGGTACCATGACCACTTTATTGATAGTTATGATTATTCAGTCACAGAAATTACAAATGATAAATAGTAAGCATGAAATAAGACCAGGAGATGAATTGTAATCAAACCAATAGTGGGTCAAGACCAGGAAGTCAAGTAAGTTTTCAAACATGATCAATATGTAAAACAAAAATGAAAAGTCAAAAATAGCCCTAGCCACAAGTCTGAAAACAAAAGAACTTTGTAAAACAGACACTAGAAGCTTTTGTATTTCAATACAACTGTCTATTTTAAATATCAATGAATAATAAAACATAGTAAAAATTAAAAATAAAAAATCTGAAGTAAAAAAGTTAAATGTAATAAAAAGTAAATAAATAATAAAAACATTAATGGCTCATCAAAAAAATATTATGAATTACTTTATCCTGTAACATACATTTTATAAACATTGCTTTTTTGCATTTCTGTTCACATATTATTTGAGATATTTTTCTCTTTCTTGTTTATTGGACGATTCTCTTTATTCTTCATTGTTATTATATGTAGCTCTTTTTTGCTAATTTTTTTTTCAACGTTCATTCTCAGCTCTTGCTGATCTTTTTCTATTGTGATCTAAAATTTGACATTCTTGAATAGATAATTTGCTTTTCTGCTTTGCCATTATAAGTGACTGCATTGTAGGGCATGTTAGCAGCACTGAGAGTGTCATTGGGTGATCCTGAGAGAGGATGTGTGCAGTAGGAGTAACGATTGGGCAAATGGTGTGGAGGGGAGTGGTCAAGGCTGAATATCGGGGACACAAAGGAAAACTATTCTGATATAACATATATATTGTCACACTCAAGTGTTTAGGAGGCAGTCAAAAAGCCTAAAGGTGAGTAAAATATTGCAAGACAAGAGGTTGTCACATGGTACTTACCCAAACTTCTCAATCTCTCAGCAGTAAAACTGAGGAGAAGTAAAACATCACACTTCCAGGTTCCAAAAATGGCCGCTGAGATGTCACTTCTGGCGCCAGACATGACGTTACTTCCGACCACTTCTGATGACATCATTTCCATTTTCTGTTATGAGGACGTCGCTTCTGTCTCGCCGTTTCGACGTCACATCCTGCCAACCATTTCCTGCATAAAAACGCCATTTTGTTCACTGAAATTCATAATTTGCTTAAAAATACTTTTGCTTTTGGTTTCTTCTTTTGTCCGGTGGACAATATATGGGGACGGTCCCCAAAACATCTTTTTTGTGAACCTTCTTTTTATGTACAAAGGAGTTTTTCCACAATTGGCGTAGCCGGCAGGATTTTCTGTTCAAAAATGACTGAGGAACAAGACCTGAATACTGTCCTCTCAACCATCATGGCCAAACTACGTACCTTAAAGGTACAAATGGGCGAATTGGACTCAACTCGCCGAATCCGAGGCTCATGCTGCAGCTGTGGTATGGACAGAGGTCTTTACCCACTCAGCTGACTTATTTAACTGAGGGGGATGATATTGAATCTTATTTTTTGATTTTCGAGTGTACCGCTTAGTGGAATGCATGGCCGAGGTCAGAGTGGGCATACCTACATGCCTACCCCCTACCTGAAGGGGATAGTGCAGAGGGCATACTATGATTTAACTGAAGAGCAGGCTGCTGATTATGACATCCTTAAAACAGAAGTGTTCAAATGCTACGACATATCTCCGGAACAGCAGGCGAGAGAATGGAGGGAGTGGCAATTCGACCCCAAACCGCCTCTCTGCACGCAGGCGTTTGAGGCATGGAGTAAAGTATGTCGTTGGCTAAGACCCGATATTAATAACTCCCATAAGATGGCCAAGCTATTAGTGTGCGAGACATTTGTGCATGCCCTCCCCGAACATATCGCCAAGCAAATCTGGAAACAAAATTTTGATAATATGGACACTCTGATGAAGATCGCAGAGCGTCACTGGGTGGCTTGCAAATCAGAGCAATCAGAACGGTCCTCTTGCCGAACCCAACAGGCACATGGGGCAGCCCCTGAGCCCTCTCGATAAGCTCCCAAGCCTGCCGTCCGTCAAAGGAACAAACATTTTGGCCTCCCACCGCTGTTTCAAGTGTGGGGAGGTTGGACATCTGTCACCAGCCTGCACCAATAAGCCTATGGATTGTTCGCTGGGGAAGGAAGAAAGGTACAGTGCTGTTGCCTTCAGCCTTTAAATCCTGGCTGAAGACTCACTACTTCAGTTTAGCATATCCTGATTAGAGCTACTGATTACCTGTACATATTGCATCTCTGTTGTTAGACATTAGCACTAAAACATAAGTAACATCACAGTTATAATTGAATACTAACCCTCACCTATTCTGTTTCTCTTCTCGGTACTCAAATGTGGCACATGGTGCCACGGCCCACCTGCCAAGTTGTTTTGCCTGCCTATGGTAAAGTCATTCCTGATGGAGGATCGCAGGAATCATGGGAAAGAGGGGTCCTTTCATCAGATTGGCTGGCCCAGCACTGTTTTTAGCTGTGGAATGGCCAAATGGGGGAGGCAGCTTGATGGATGAGGTCTCCAGGACTTTAAAAATACCCAAATCTTATTATATGATATCATCTACTGTTAAATTCTGCTCCGTACTTCTAAAATTTTTATTTTTAGAGGATTTGTTCTGTTCTGTGTATTGTATTGTATTGACCCCCTTCTTTTGACACTCACTGCACGCCCAGCCTACCTGGAAAGGGGTCTCTCTTTGAACTGCCTTTCCCAATGTTTCTTCCATTTTCCCTACAAGGTTTTTTGGGAGTTTTTTCTTGTCTTCTTAGAGAGTCAAGGCTGGGGGGCTGTCAAGGGGCAGGGCCTGTTAAAGCCCATTGCGGCACTTCCTGTGTGATTTTGGGCTATACAAAAATAAACTGTATTGTATTGTATTGTGATTAACCCTTTGTCTCTTCCTTACACAGGTGCAGTTCTGATAAACAGTGTGAAGGTAAGGGCAATGTTAGATTTTGGGAGTAACATTTCCATTGTTGCTTCTCGATTTGTTTTACCGCGACAATGGCTTAAAATTAAAATTAGCCTCAGGTGTATTCATGAGGACATCTGGTATAATAAGACTGCCACCTTTGTGTTAATGGTAGATCACATTATGAAAAAATTAACCATGGTGGTATTACTGGATCCCCCATTTCCAGTCATAATTGGGAGAGACTGGAAGAAAATTAACAGCGGTACAAACACAACTACTCCTGAAAAAAATTTGGGCTTAATAATGGAGAGTTCATCTACTCCGACTGCCTCCATGCCGTTTACAAAGACCACTAGGACCCATATGGGTACACAGTACGAGGCAGTCAATGTCCCATCATCCTCTGCAGGAGCTGGCACAGTTAACGTAGAGGACGTGGAGGCAGAGACTCCTCCCATTGAGGTCACCCAAGATCCTATACAGAATTTATCTTCCCAATTCTTAATTACCCCATCTTCCTTTAAAAGAGAACAATGGAATGATGATTCCTTAAAATTTGCAAGGAATGCAATAGTGTCAGCTGAGGGACATATGTCCATAGATCCCATGCCATGAATGCCTTTCTTTGTAATAAAAAACGAACTGTTATATTGAGTGGCAAAACACGGGGGTGAAGTGAGGACATTGCTACTAGTACCACGTACTTATCGGCGACAAGTATGTGAACTAGCACATGCCCACCTTCTGGGAGCCCATCTGGGCTCAGAAAAAACACTAGAGAGAATTAAACTCTGATTTTATTGGCAGGGATAAATGAGGAGGTCCAATGATTTTGCGCTTCTTGTCCCGAATGCCGACATCAGATGTAAGATTCCTAGGAGGGACCGTGCTCCTCTCGTCCCTCTTCCCCTTATTGATATTCCTTTTGAACGAGTCGGTATTGACCTCATAGGACCTTTAGAACCCTCATTAGAGGTCATAAATATATATTAGTTCTAGTAGATTATGCCACTCGATTCCCAGAAGCTGTTCCATTGTGCTCAGCTACCTCTAAAAACATTGCACAGGAATTAGTAGGGATATTCACTCGTGTAGGGATCCCCAAAGAGGTTCTTACGGACCAAGGGACTACCTTCACATCGGAGACATTCAAGGAGGTGGCTAAATTACTCAAAATAAAACATCTGAAAACATCGGTCTATCTTCTGCAAACAGATGGATTGGTAGAATAATTTAATCAAACTTTAAAACAGATGTTATAAAAAGTAGTTAACGATGATGGGAGAAACTGGGATCAGTTACTTCCACTCATATTGTTTGCCTATCAGGAAGTCCCACAGGCCTCTACAGGTTTTTTTCCTTTTGAATTACTGTATGCTAGACAACCCCGTGGGCTACTGAATATGTTAAAAGAAGGATGGGTAGAAAAGGTCCTTCCTACCTCAAATATAGTAGAATATATCGCTCAATTACACAATAGATTGGAAAAAATTGACCAACTGACCAAGAAAATTTTGAAAAGCTCAAGCAGCGCAGTCTCGTTATTATAATAGAAACACCACCATTCAGGAATTTGTCCCGGGTGATCATGTAATGGTGCTCATTCCTAGTTCCCATTCCAAAATATTGCCACATTGGCAAGGCCCTTACAAAATTAAGGAAAGAAAAGGACTCGTTGATTATTTGGTTAAACAGCCCAATCGCTGACCGAGTGAGCAAGTGTATCATATAAATTTGCTGAAGCCATGGAAGGAAAGGGAAATAGATCCCTTCTCCGGTCAGCCTTGCTTCCTTTTCATTTCAAAGCCATGCCCTAATTTCTGACCTGGTTTAACACCGGAACGAAAACAGGACCTAGAGTTGGCTATCCTGTCAATACCGGTAGTAGTGAACGAGTTACTAGGATGAACTACTCTGATTGAACATGACATCATCACTGACCCGGGGGTAATTGTCAGAGAAAGACCCTATAGGCTCCCGGAGTCAAAGAAGACGGAAGTAGAGTTGGAAATTTGGCTTTGGCTAAGATATGGTATTATATTTTATTTTATATTTTTCTCCATATACTGTAATGGACTTTAGCTCGATGGCCGTGGGGGGTGGAGCTGTGTGTGATATCATCACGCCTCCCACGTAATCATGTGAACTGACTGTGACCGCAGTACGTAGAAAAGAAGGAAGAGCTCCCAAAGAGCGCTGAAGAAAAACGCCGAATACTTTATTCGCGAGATACAAGTTTAATGAGAAGACACGAGGTATAAACGAGACTTTGGATCACTTTGTAACGGAGTTAAAATTGCTGTAGCGAGAAACTTTTAAGTGCCGTGTCTTAGCTAACATTAAACAAAGCCTTGGACATCGCAACATCACACAAGAGAGCAACTCACGTGAACTGACTGAACGCAGTACGAATGATCACTTCCATGCATCAAACCTGTTCAAAAAACGCATTACACAATTGACAAAGTGGGAAAAGAATATGCTCCGAGCTGAGCTCCACAGCTAACATGGTCTCGCGGAAGCAACTTCGTCACGCTGCCACCAAATACTCACAGAAAAATCCACAAGTTAATACACATGCTGTCTCTAGAGTTTCTCCACACTCAATGTATTCCTCGCATCCCCGTTACACCCTCTGATCTCCCATTTCAATTCAGATGCCTCCAATTTCCAGTAAGGCTCTGCTTCGCGATGAGAAGTAATACGTCTCAGGGACTGACCCTACAAAAGGTTGCCATTGATTTCAGGCAAGATTGCTTTTCTCCTGGACAACTATACGTTGCATTCTCAAGAGTGAGCTCGCACAGCTTTGTCATATTACAACCAGAGTGCTGAACTGACAACGTGATATATAAAGAGAACTATAATAATCGTAATAAGCGAACAATAAAACAGCGGAGAACCCGTGGATTAAATAAAAAGGCAGCTTCCTTGGCAAAGCAAGGAAAAAGGATGTCTTTATATGTCGTTTGTTTATAAAACAGCGGAGACGCTGTGTAAAGGCTGCTTCACAAAAAACCAGCGGAGCGCCTTATATGAGCAGGCAGTCAGCTAAAGAAGAGAATCAATAAATATCTATAATCATAATAAACGAACAAAAAATAGCGTACAAGCCGCGGATTAAATAAAGGAAATGGGTACCTAAACAGTAAAGTAAGTCTCGAATAGCTACACAATAACTATAACAATCGTAATAAACAAACAATAAAACAGTACAGAACCGTGAAGCAAGGAGAAACGACGGCCTTATATAGCGTTCATTTATAAAGCGGCGGAGAAGCTGTGTGAAGGCGGCTACACAAAAAAACAGCAGAGCACCATACTCTGAATGTATTCCTCGCATCACCGTTATACCCTCTGATCTCCCATTTCAATTCAAATGCCTCAAATTTCCAGTAAGGCTCTGCTTCACGATGACAATTAATAATTCTCAGGGACAGACCCTACAAAAGCTTGCCATTGATTTGAGGCAACATTGCTTTTCTCCTGGACAAAACTATACGTTGCATTCTCAAAAGTAATCTCAGTGTACAGCTTGGTCATATTACAACCGGAGTGCTGAACTGACAACGTGGTATACAAAGAGATCCTTAACAGATAGTTATTGGTATATTTTCCCTCAGTTTAAAAAGGTTTTCTTTTCTTCTTAATAAAAATTTAAAAGCAGTTCTTCATCGCTGCGAAGCGCGGGGATTTTGCTATATACAGTATATATATATATGTAGATATATATGTATGTATGTGTATATATATATACTGTATATATATATAGATATGTATACAGTATATATGTGTATATATATATATGTGGATATGTATATATATGTGTGTATATATGTATATATATGTAGATCTGTATATATATGTACCGTAGATCCCGGAATACAAGGTGACCCGGTATATTAGCCGATCCCCTTCTCTACCTACTAAATTACATATATTTGCCGATGACCGGTATTTAAGCCGACCCCCTTCTCCAAGCAAAATTTTCTAAATTTCCTTAAAAGTGTCTCTTCGGGTATATTTATAATGTTTATCGGCGAGAATTTGAGACTGCCGGCATTTTTGATGGAAACCAGGAAGTGATTGCGGAGAAGTTTGGTAAAATGGAACCTTTGTGTTGAAACTATATACGCAAATACGGTACATCGGCGGGTGGATTTCCGGAGACTTGTTATAAATTTGATTAACTTAAATACGCAATACAGTGGACCCTTGACTTACGAACTTAATTCGTTCGTAAAGGCTAACCCATAATGCGTTCCGAACCTCCCACTGCAACACTTACTTAACCTTTTCATAATAAAAAAGGGTTGTATAATGTGCATAATTTACCAAAACAGCAATAATTTTTCTAATGTACTAACCAAAAAGTTATAAAAAGTGTCTAGCCTACTTCGATTAAGCTAGGAGCATGGCGGCGCGCATGGTCGCAGCGGCTCAGGGCTCTCCTTTTCAGTGCACTTTTTTGTTGTTTTTGTACTTTTTTTTTTGTCCTTGTTTGTGCACGATCGGTTCGGCGAACATCCGCTACACCATTCCAAACCTTATAGACATCGGTGTCCAGAGCCAGACATCTGTTTCGAGTGTTTTTCATCACACACACAACATCCCAGACAACACAGCGAGACCAGCGGGCTCTCCGTGGATTGTTGTCGGGTCTAGGAGATGACACAGACGGAGGAGGGAAAGAAAGCAGAAGCGGGGCCGCAGATACGGCGTTATGTAAAGGCTAAAAAACAACCATACAAGCCCTATACAGAACTTTTTTCTGCACTGAAGGAGATGCTTTTAATCTCATTGTAGATGCGTATAGTGACAGTAAAAGGCATTCTATTCTAGAAACAATTCCATACTGTACTCACCATTTAATTTGACATCTTTGGGCTGCAGGAAGGGAGGAAGAGGAGATATTTCCACACAATGTCCATCTTCATTTCGAAATTACATCCACAAACACATGTATCTGGGCTCCGACTGACGCTACTAACGCTCTCAGTTGTTTGTTTACAATCGCGCAAGCGCATACACGTGACCGCATCCATTTCGTAACGCAAGATGTGGATCGTAAATCAAAATAAAAAAATTTATTTTAAACTTCCCAATAATTTATTATAAATTTTATTAATAAAATCAACAACTAAAATACTTTTTTGAATAAATTCTTTATTTAATTTAAAGTACCCGCATGCAAAGTTACTTCTTCATCTGAAAGATTGCTCTGTGGTTTTCGTCATTATTTACTTCCGTATTCATCGGCAAAACTGGCATTGCGCTGGAAATCTTGAATCTGAAATGTCATGAGTATATATGTATGTATATTTATCTGTATGTATGTATGTTGTGGTAGATAGGGGGCGCTCTCGCTCCCTTGAACCCCTGTCCACGACTCCAAACACCAGGTAAAAGTCCTCAAGTTGACTTTATTAAATTTCCACAGCGCACAAAGCACCTTCTCCTCCACAATACTCATATAATAAACACAAATACACAATAAACCAATCCTCCAGCTCCCAGACGCGTTGCCACCCTTCCACCCAGCTCAGCTCGCTGTCTGGGAGCTCCCACAGTCCTTTTATATTCCCTAACCTGGAAGTGTTCTCAATCCCCAGTCCATGTGATCCTCAATCACTTCCGGGTCAGGTAAAAGTTCTTTTCTTCACCCCAGAAGCCCGTCGCTCTTCCTATGACGAACTTCTGGGTCATAGGGCACAAATGAGTCCTCGGTCCTCCCTGCAGCACCCTCTTGTGGCCCCTGAGGTATCCAGCAGGGCTGAGGATAAAAACTACAGCGTCCATGATTCCCTGCTGGTCTTTGGGGCACCTCCATACTGCAGGGAGGGCTCCATCTGGCAGCCTGGGTGTATTGGCCGGGATGACAAGCCGGCCACATCTCACAATGTATACATGTATATGTGTGTGTGTATGTATGTATGTATATGTATGTGTATATATATGTTGATATGTGTATATATATGTAGATGTGTATATGTATATATATAGATATGTGACATATATATAGATATGTATATATATATATGACAGCAACACTCATAACAGTGACAAAACAATTACATTGACAATCATGTTACATTATTTTTAAAATGTTTCCTTTTCTTTTTCATAACTTCTTTAACACACTACTTCTCTGCTGCGAAGCACGGGTATTTTGCTAGTAATATATATATATAAAAAGTAAAGGAACACTTTTTAATCAGAATATAGCATGAAGTCAATGAAACTTCTTGGATATTGATCTGGTCAGTTAAGTAGCAGAGGGGGATGTTAATCAGTTTCAGCTGCTTTGGTGTTAATGAAATTAACAACAGGTTCACTAGAGGGACAGCAATGAGAAGACCTCAAAACAGGAATGGTTTAACAGGTAGAGGCCACTGACATTTTTCCCTCCTCATCTTTTCTGGTTGTTTTTTCAATAGTTTTGCATTTACTATGGTCAGTGTCACTACTGGTAGCATGAGGCGATACCTGGACCCTACAGAGTTTGCACAGGTAGTCCAACTTCTCCAGGATGGCACACCTGGCACATCAATACGTGCCATTGCCAGGTTTTCTTTGTTTCCCAGTACAGTCTCAAGGGCATGGAGGAGATTCCAGGAGACAGGCAGTTACTCTAAGAGAGCTGGAAAGGGCCGTAGAATGTCCTTTACCCATCAGCAGGACCGATATCTGCTCCTTTGAACAAGGAGGAACAGGATGAGCATTGCCAGAGCCCTACAAAATGACCTCCAGCGGGCCACTGGTGTGAATGTCTCTGACCAAACAATCAGACAGATTTGCCATAGAATACCAGAATTGGCAGGTCCACAACTGGTGCCCTGTGCTTTTCACAGATGAGAGCAGGTTCACCCATGTGAAACACATGAAAGGGTCTGGAGAAGCCATGGAGAACATTATGCTGCCTGTAACATCGTTGAGCAGTTGACCAGTTTGATGGTGGGTCAGTGATGGTTTGGGGAGGCATATCCATAGAGGGACACACAGACCTCTATAGAACTCTACAGGCTAGACAACAGCACCTTGACTGCCATTAGGTATCAGGATGAAATCCTTGGACATATTGTCAGACCCTATGCTGGTGCAGTGGGTCCTGGGTTTCTCCTGGGGCACCCAAAGGCAAACCCTTTATAATATAATCAAATCACAGGTTATAAATTCATTGAAAAAGAAAAGAAAATCTCATGTAGACAGAGTCTCCAAATTTGACTGTTTCAATATAGTTGAGCTTCCACTGATCAGGATTTCTGGCAGACATAGGTGGGTCCCAGCAGACAGACACCAGAAGTGACATCAAGGGCCATCAATCTTCCAGACTGCAGAGCGAGAAGGAGATAAGATGTTAGTTAATGGATTGCCCTCTTGTGTTCCGGCATAAAATTACCATTATCTGAGCCTTTAATATCCCCTTAACCATAGAATCCCTGAAGCCTATGAAAAAATCACAATGCTGGGCCAGCTGCGTGGGTAGAGGATGGGATAGCAGGCTGCTTGCTGCCTGATTTGATTGTAACATTTGCCAAACAAAGATACTGATGAAGAAGTGCGAAGGATTTTAAGTTGGCCGGGCATTATGATTTTTTTCGTAGGCTTCAGGGATTCTAGTGTTAATGCACATATATGTGATAGGACCCCATTCCCCAAGAGCATGGAAAGAGCCTTGATGATGAAGGACTTTAAACCAAAAAGGCTGCAGATCCAAGAACCACCCAGTAACTCAAGTATTCGACTACTTATGAAGAGCCATCCACTGTAATGGAGTATGGTCAGTCACTAGAGTGAACTCATGACCCAGAAGGTAGCACTGCAAATGGTTAATAGCCCATTTGATAGCCAAGGCCTCTCTTTCCATCGCCACATACCTGGTCTCCCAATCCAGGAGTTTACAGCTCAGAACATGATGGGGTGTGTTCAGCATCATTGACGCCTTGACTCAGCACTGTACCAAGACCTGTGTATGAAACATTGATTTGTAAGATAAAAGGAGAAAAAAAATCAGGTGTTATCAATGATGGTTCTGACATAAGGGCCTGCTCCAAGTCACAGATGTGGCACCTCCTTTGGTATCCTATGCCAAATGTTAGATGTGATTTGACTGATAGATCAATCAAGGGTGCAGCTCTCTCAGAAAAATGAGGAACAAACTAGCAGTAGTAACCCACTATTGCTAAAAAGGCTTGAACTTTGACACTTCAGGATGGCATCAGTTTTTGGCATATTGTTGACAAACTGTACCCTTACCCACCAAGTAGCCAAAATATTTTGCCTCAGTCAACCCAAAGAAACATTTCTTTGGATTGATGCGTAGGCCAGCTTTGCTTACTGTCAGGAGCACAGCATGAACCTGCCATACGTGTTCTTCCCAGGTGCTGGAATAGATGACAACATCATCGAGATAGGTGGCACTACAGGTATTGTGGGGCCGAAGCACTCTATCCACTAGACATTAGAATGTCACGTGAGCCCTGTGCAATCCAAACGGAAGGACACAATAATACCAGTGGCTGCTAATGGTACTAAATGTGGTCTTCCATTAAAGTAATTTGCCAGTACCCTTTCATCGTGTCAAGTGTGGTCAAATATTGAGCCTTACTGAGTCACTGAGACGTTTGTCTATCCACAGCATCAGATACACATTGAACCGTGAAACTTGATTAAGCCAACAAATGTTGCTGCAAAAGCACCACCTACTGTCAGGTTTTAGGACCAGAACAATGGGGCTAGACCAGGGACAAAAACTCTCCTTCATAAGAGCCTTGTCAATGTGTCTATAATTTAGAATGCATAGCGGGAATTAAAATCATTAATCAATGCCTGGGTTGAAACTCCCACAGAGTCATGCCAGGGTCATAATAGCGAGGCACACTCCATATTTTCTTTTAGGATCAGTCGAATTTTGTCAAATCCATTGCTTAATTGCACAATATATTCTAAAATGTTAGTGGAGGGGAGAGCCTCTTTCTCCCATCCCTCTTTCAGAATATCCCATACACCTATACAATAATTTAATTTGGGTGAAGTCCATAGAGCCTTGTGGGACCTTACAGTAACCAAAATGTTTCACCGCATTGAACTGCACTATTAACACTAGAATCCCTGAAGCATATGAAAAAACTTGTAAATCCCGGCCCACCTTAAATTCATTCCTCTCCATCAGTGTCTTTTGTTTTGTTAAATGTGTCGATCAGCAAAAGCAGCAAGCAGCCTGCTATCCCATCACCCCTTGACAGAGCTCAACATAGGTAAAAGTTTTCCCACCTCAAGCCAAGACTCCTTATCTGCATGTGAGGTGCCTGGAGTTGAATAGGGTAAATAATATATTGTCATTTGGAATACATACATTTTGTGTGTGTGTTACACAGTGATCTGTGTAAATGTAGGATGAAATGTGAGGCAGGAATTGTTGAACAAATAACTAAAAAAGGAACATCTTTCATATTTTAGTAATAATTGACAAAATGTAGACACAAAGTGTATAATGTATGAATTCCAAATATCAAATAAATACTTTTGCAAAAGGTACAAGTATAACAAAACAAAAGCACTTTTATTCAAGAATATAACCGTGGAAAAAGAAATCGGGTCAGGGTACAACAGTAACACGACAGCTTGGGTGGTGCAGTGGTAAGAACTACTGACTCATAATGAAGAGATCGCCGGTTCGATTGTAAGCATGACCGTTTTGAGCTGCCGATGTAAATTTATGGTAATGTTAAAGTTTACTTTTTTTTTTAATTCAGTTCTACTTTCTCAGTCATGTTCACGCCCCCCTGATCTGACAGTGCTGTTTTGAAATAAACACGTGTTATAACAGAGGTGAACGCAGATGAGGATGAAGCCAATAAAATTATAAGTTAATTTGTTGTAGTGTTTTTTGGGATCCTAGTATATGGGTGTGAGCAAGCTCACAAATCTGTTGTCAGTATCTTCATGGTACTAGCAGCAATTGAGCTCACCTCACCCTTATGCTCGGCTACACAACACAGTAAGTCATTATTAATTACAAAGTGCAGGCCTGGTGGCATGCCATAAGACATACGTTGGCCGCTAATAAGGACCACCGCATTCTTTGCAAACCTCATCATTCCACTTTTCTCCTTTGAAAGAAGCTGGAGTTTGCCTGAACTGAAAATGTCGGTAAGTGGATCTGGAGTGACCTTAGTGCGTGGAGCGATGCTCTGTTATGTCTCTGCGTCAGTCTCTGTAGAGACATGTATGTGAGCTGGTGTTATGTCATCCACATCATATTGGGTCACCACATGATCTTGTTCAGCTACTAATGAATGACATGATGTGGGGACAGCTTGCAACAGTGACTCACCATCTTTAACAACTGCTTCAGTGTAGAGAAGCAAAGGAGGGTTGACCATAAAACAGTGCCTTTCTCCTTGTGCCCAACTGTAGTCCATGGACTCATCAAATCGGGGGCAGCATGGGATGGTGTTGCTCAACTCCCCCACTTGTAGTAGTGTGAAGGAGTAACATGCATCTCCCGCGGTCTGACCACCTATTCCGTCTTGCGTCAGGTCGACTCAAGGGTCGTGATGTGCTCTATATGGGAATTATGCAGATCAGCAAGCTTTTCTGAATAGGCTGCACAATGACACTTGAGGGCTGTGATGAAGTAAATAAATCAAAGGCTTGGGAGCATATTGGCCACTCAGGGTCAAACTTCCACTCCCAACACACTCTTGCCTGCTGGTTTGGGCTGACGCCACAACTCTACAGCACCTCAGGTTTTACTTGATCATACTCTGCAGCAGCCTGCTCGTCAAGGTCATAATAGGCCCTATGTGCCAGTCCTGTTCAGAATGACACCAATATGTGTGCCCACTCTGCACATTCCCACTGATGATGGGTAGTGGTGCATTCTAACACTACAAAAAATTTCTCATCGTCATCAGGGTGTAACGGAAGCAATATCTGGGACAGCCCCAGTGCTTGTCCTGCTGAGTCTCAGTGAGCTGAGTCTGTTGCTCCCCTAACTGGACTTTCAATGCCCAGTTTTCTGCCATTAAGGCATGTAAGCTGGCTAAGGTGTCCAGTTCCTCCATGATCTAGTAATGTTTTAAAATCTTACCGACCTTGCCACTGTAACAAAAAGCACAAACAATTGTGAAGTGTTGGGAAACCTGAAGTCAAACCCAGTATAATATAAACAAAATGCAGGTTATAAATGGAGGGACTAAATATCTTGAAGATAAGACTGGCATTTTTGCTATCAACATATTTTAATTCTGTAAATTAAATCTGTAATATCCCTTATAATAAAATTTACTTTTATGTTCAAGCCTCAAACGATAAACATAAAAGAAAGGGAAATGGAAGAGTGCGTAAAAAAATAAGGTTGTACTTTGCATTTTTTCTCAGTCATTAGATCTTTCTACTGTTATTTATATGTGCTGCTACATAGCTTTCATATAACCTAAATGTTCATTTTTTTCTTTTAGAAAATAATTTCCCTTATTTATCTGAGTGATTTTTTTCATTATTAAGAGTGTAAGGTTACTGAAAATAAATTATTAAAAATGACAAGTTAACAGGAATACTAGCATTAGACAAATGCACAAAAGCAGTGGACATAAGAGACAAATTCAATAAGCCAAGAGTGAAGGTCAGGAGTTTGCTTAACTTTACAAGCAATAATACAAAATGGTTTTAGCTGTCTGCCAGATAATAACAAATGCCAAGCCAGAGCCAAATTACATATGCTGTAGCACATTTTCTGCCATAATACTGGCTGTTGTTGAACTTAAATGATATTTTTCTCTCCCTGAGAGCATTAAAAATGTAATTTAAACCAAACTGCTCTGAGTTAAAAAGTGACTATGTGAATTCTTTATCGCTCTTTAAACATAATTTGCGAAGTATGCACTGAGTAGCATGTAAAATATCCAAGTGGAAGTATAAACTGTTGATATTCCTTTTCACAGAAAAGTTAAATGCAGCTATTCAGTGGTGTTTTGACAGGTGACAAACATGTGAAAGCTATCTTATTTCAGGCGAGTTGGAAAAATACCTGGTAGTTTTCATGTATTCCACTGATTTTAAATAAACAAGCAATTTAACAATGCATAGAAGAACAAGGAATTCACAGTAGTATATGTGGTTTTAGTGGTATAAAGCCAACATAACCAAAGGAAAATTATAGTATGCTACCTCGCTAGTAAGAAATCAGCACAATATGCTTTACAGAGAGCCTTATGAAAGGGTTTTAAAACATGCTGAACAAGAACAAACAAAATCATAGCACTAATGTTTTTCATCTTTTGCTTTAAAAACAAGTACAATAAATTATGTTTTGTACATTATGACCAAACAGCCATATTTTAGGAGGCCTTGCACAATAAATTAAGCACATTTGGTGACTATTATGCAAATCATGCTATTCAACTACAGTATTAGGTTGGTACTTACAGGCCTCTGTATTTCCCATGCAAACTGCTGAACTATAGTCTCAATTATTGTTATTGTCACAAACTAGTAAGTGTACTAAAATATATAAAATATTATTTAAAATTATGGTCAATAAACAAGGAAGGTATTGCAAACAAAACAATCAAGAACACACACTCCTTTTTTATTGGCAAGCAAAAAGAACATTCTGACTTTCTGGGACATTGGTAAGATTAGACAAACAGGTACTGTTCATCGGCCTAGCAGATCTTCAGTACAAACAAATAAGACCACCGCTGCCTCTTGCTTAATGACAGCAGGATAACACAGGTGCCAGACTTCATCGATGATGGACTATACAGACAGCATCAAAATATGACAAGTGCCACACTGCCAGGAACACAATTAATTTATTTTTTGTTCTATCATTTGTTTGTAATTTTACTTTTATGATGGCTGAGTCACTATCTTCTACATTTTGTGTGTGTGTTTGTTTTTTTGGAGATGGTGTTTGCATGAGCACCACTGTTTTCTATTTCTGGTTGGTATGATGCTATGTTTTTGCTAGGCACTTGAAGCACATGATGTTTGACCAGTGATATGATGACAGTCATTTTATATAAGATGTACATGTGGTTATTGTCTGAAATTTGTTGCAAAATAAATGGAAGAGAAAAGTGAAAAAAATTGAGCAATATTTTAGCTGGAATTATCTTGTTTAAAATCAAATTTGGCTAACCACTTTGATTTAGTTATCTCTAAATTAGACAAACAGCAAGCTGTCCTTTTGTGTATCACATTTGGTTGTTATCCTTGTGTAATGTTGGTTTGATTGGGCAGATAAAAGTGAAACAGGGCAGACCACTGAGATTTTTTTTCACTAAGCTATGATGAACAGTTTAACTTAATGAAAAAGGTCAAAAACTGAAGAATGATTACTAAAAGGTAATCAAAAGTAACCAAGGTCAAAACATTATACAGTATATCAAGAGATTGATTACCACATTTAACTTATAGCACCAAGTTTAAAGTGAAACCAAAGGCTAAAGTAAAAAGTGTCCAAAAACATTTTTTTCTCCTCTGTTGGTCGAGGTTGACTGCAGCTGCCATCCTCTCTTGAACCTAGGGCCATCGATATTCATGAACTAAGATGAGGCAGAGCAATGAAAAGACAAACAAGCGTATAGTGCAAAGCGCACTTGTGCTTTTACTCCAATAATAAATAAGGTGCAAAATAGTGCAATGCTCCATCCATAATATATAACTAAACAATCCCAATAAAAGGTGTGCTGGTGGAGGTTAAAAATAACAATAAATAATCAAGATAAAAACAAAGGCTAAAATTGCTGGCAGAATCCGTTCCTATAAAGCAATCCCAAGCCACAGTGCTTCAATTTTAATACCAACATATCCTCTGCTTACTCTTTTCACCCAACAGGCAAAGTGAACATTTTATCCTAGCTTGGTCCCCGCCACCATCCCATGCATTCAGTGGGGCGATGCACCAAGCTTTGTTCCCTTCTCATGCCACTGTTCTTTGGCCTTCAGCTGGGAGACGTCTGGAGCAGTAGTTCACTCCAGCTCCATGGTTCACTCAGCAAGAGTGACCTCTGTTCCATCTTGAGTGCCGGCCACACACTGCTCACCAGGCACATTCCCAATTTCCTACTTCTTCTCCTTAACAGCACCTGCTCCTCCAAAGTTCTGCCTTTCCTTTATGGTTACTTTCATTTAAACCATCATTCATTCTCATTCTGTTTCTCCTTGTCAGCTCTGTCCTGTTCCATGTTTAGTCTCCTCTTTTTATCCTACTAGGGATGGAGGTTGCTGGCACTGATTACAGACCCCACAGCACAAATGACACAATGTACTGAACTGCACATCTGCATGTGAATGCATGAGCAGTCGATTACCTCATCAATACCCCAGAGATGCTAGATAAAAAAAATCAAAACAAGTTTCCTGGGTGTAGATAGTTCTTTTCTCAAGATTTCAAGTTCAGACTCTTGCTAGTTATATTGACTTCAACTCTGGTTAACGTTTTTTTTCTGGTGCTAACTATGGCCCATTTCAGGCTAGTGTAAGGCTGTCATCGCACGGTCCTTTAACAGAACATACCTTCTTTCTGCCTTTTTCTTCATTGTAGAACACAAATCAGCAAGGGTTTAGATGATGGTTGGAAAACTACAAAGTAAAAACAGAAATAAGGCAACTGTGGCTTAGATGATCAGAAGTGCACAGAGAAAACAGAGACACATCTGTCTGTCTGAACAGTGTCAGGAAGTGACATATTTTGCTATAGAAAACTAGAAGCTATAGTAACTAATGCTTCTCTTCTTCTGCATCACATACAGTACTATACTTGAGAACCTTCAGCCAGAAGTTAAATGCACCACAGTGTGCTAAGAGACACTACTGGGGTTCTTTTTCTTTGCACAACTACCAGATTATGTAATGCCTCCTGTCATGGTGCCTGTCTTAACATTGCTCAATTATAAAGGGTACACTAGCAATGAAACTGTATTTCTTTAGAAATGCCATACATACAATGTACTCTGTGTAAAGTGTGTGTATATATATATATATATATAAGGCTAGGGGGTGCCACTGAGCTCCAAACCCCAAACAAAAGTGCACCAAACAGTCCTGGGTTTAAGTAAAATGGGTTTTATTACGATGTACCTTGTATAATAATGACACAAGTGTTTCTTTTTCTTTCTCTCTCCCCCTCTCTACGCCGCACTGCCACTCCACCAGTCAAGTGTTGTCTATCTCTGCTCCCAGCTCCAACTCTCCTGTACAAGGCAGCATAGTTTCTTTTATTGAGGAACTGGGAGAACTTCCAGTGAGGTGACATAGCCAGTTCAAAGCATTTCCGGGTTATGAGAAAGCCAGGGAAGTCCTCCCCAGGCAGACTCTCTATCTGTCAGGGACCTCTACAAGGCTGAACCTCTGGACTCCAAATCCCATGCATTCCTGCAGGTGTCCAATCTGGAACTCTATATGAGGGACATTGCTACCTATTAAAGTTAGGGATGAACCGCCCCTGGTCATCTTCTCTTGCCGGTTCTTGAAATTTTCGGGCATCCCATTCAGGATATGGCATTAGCAAAGTACAATTTATCAATCTATGTGGGCCAAGCTCCCCAAGTTCATCTGTTTTAGGACAACCCCAGCTTTTACAAAAATAAGGAGCTAAATAACATACTGACACAGAGCTGGTATTGGAGGCATAAGTATCTTGTCTAAAAAATTAGCAATGTACTGCTTGTAATTCAGGCAGCATATATGTATGAATTCCCTTGTTGAATCACATTTTACTTCTCTGATTATGATTTAACACTTCTTGAATCCTCAGTGTTTTGATTAATTATGTACAAACGTATTATTTTTGTGTCATACATAATTAAAGCTAACTAGCCTGAATGTTGTCTTTGACAGCAGTATGATAATAGTAACAACAATAATAAGCTTTATTTATATAGCACTTTTAAAATAAAAAAATTAATAATGTGCTTCACAACAAATGAGTTAAAACCAAAGTAAAATTAAAACTAAAGAACAGTTAATTAAATGCAACATCAAATGAGAAAGTGTCATTTTTTTCTTCAAAAGTGCTGAGGTTCTTGATTGTTCACAGTTGTCAGGCAGTGAGGTCCACAGATTGTGATGATAATAACTAAATGCTGTTTTCCCACATTTTAACCTGGTCAGAGGAGTGACCAGCAGGGTGTTATTCAACAATCTAAGCAGGTGGGAGAGTACCTGACAAGCATGTCCCTAAGGCAAGCATTGGAAACACTTAAAAAGCAGTAAAATTGTTTTAAATCAGGTCAATGAAGCACAAATAAGGTCCCTAATGCTAATGTGGGTAAGGATTCTAGCAGAGACAACCTGGACTTTCTGTAATGGTGATATAGTGCACATTAGAGTGCTCAGAACTATAATCCAGCCCACTAAACAAAAAAAACATGAACACATTTTTGGTGTCAACTCTTAGTAAAAAAAATGCAATATATTACAGATATTGCTCAACATGGTATTATATTGAGATTATGAGATAATGTGTTGAGGTATGTCTAAATGTCTGTATGTTTAGCCTGCAAGTCTCATTGCTAACAGTAAAAACCTCAGTCTTATCTGTATTTATATACAAAAAGTATTGAGACATTCAGCCTTTAATGACATTAATGTGGCTAAACTGAGAACTAAATGAGTTATGGGCTCCAGGCAGGTATTGCTGAGTGTCACCAGCGTACTGATGAAAACAAACACTGAACCAATGAATAATGACAGCTAATGGCATAATATATAAATGCAATCGTAAAGAATCAAGCTCTGGGGGAATCACCGGACATCACATAATGCTTAAAAGAATAAGTGTCAAGTGCAACAAAATACTCAGGAAGAAATACATACAGTAGAAGGATTAAAACAGATATTATTACCTAAGTCTTCATTTACTCTAAAAAGTGCTATGTATGCTTTAAATGCAGAGTGGAATTTTTCATTAACATTATGTAAATCTACAGTAGTATTTTAACTGAATAGCTGGTATTTTTCCAATTGTTTTACCAAGAAAAGGGAGTTTAGAAACAGGCATGTTATTGCTCAGCACAGTGGGGTAAAGGCTGTTTTTCCAGTATCAGCTTAATGATAACAGTTTTAAGACAATTAGGAAAAAATCCCAGTTACAGTGATTGATTGACACTATTAAGGCCATTCACAGAACGAGAGCTAAAAGATTGCTGTTAGGCATGTGGGCAGAAGGCAAGCTAAAATATTTCAGAAATTACATGACTATTTAGTTATAGCGGTCTGTAGGGTCAATAGTGGAAAATCTAGACACACTACATGTAGTATGCTTAAATGTAGTGGGGAACAGCTGGATAAAGAAGATGAGTCTCCTACACTTGAGTTAGCTGAGGGAGACTTCTAGAATATGAAATTGTAATTTTTCATTCTTAAATATATCATTTAAAAAAGGTTTATAATATTTTTTATAATGTTAAGACTATTAATAGTTGTTCATAACAGATACCTAAAGTGTCAACAGTCTTTATAATGTTTTCTGTGATTACTTTAATCTTATTATTTAAAAGAAAAAACCTCATTACATTTTCATTGAGAGAACCTCAAAACAAACTAAACAGGCAGGGTTAACTAATCTGTCAATAATGAAAAACAGAAGCCTGGTATGAACATTTATTGTGTCACTACAGACACTGATTTTTCTCATTTTTAGTTTTTTACTTATGTGTTTTTTCTTGTTTCTTATCATTCTGGAGACACCACTGAGGTATCCTGGTCATGTTTTTTTTTTTCTTGGGATTCTCGTTCATTGCTAGGCCTGTGATTGGACGTCATTGTTAATGTGTGGAATCATACCTGAAAACTTATTTAGGAGGACTCCATATAATGCTTGTTATATGAAGTTTAGATACATTCAAAAAGAAAAGAATCAACAAACTTTTGAAGCAAAATTTTAGTGTAAGTGAGAAGAAATTACTTCAGATCAGTTAAAGGACCTTTTTCTACACATGCTTCATTTTTGCAGTTTTAATGAACTGTTTAAAATTAGTCTTTCTAGTGTTTCACACTCCTACTGCAAGAAAATGTGCTCTATCACCTGTTGCTATTTGAAAACATCCATTTCCTGGTCTGTATTCACTTATTATCACTCTCAGTGGGTTCCATGCCAGCATAAAGCTTACAAAAAACTCTCAGTATCTTTATAACTGTCACAAGGATTAGAGAAAAAAGTTATTTGCTTGATTCATGTTATCATTGTGTGTTCATAAGCTTCAGCTGTAGATATCATACTGAACAATTAGCTTGGACAGTTGATTTTTCAGTTGAGCAACAACACTGAAACATCCACTAAGCCTGGTGTTTAAGCTCTCAACAAACCTGTCAAATTATCTATTGTATGCAAGACAGTTATGTCTTTAGTGAAAGTAATAGCAGAGAGTACATCATCATGGAGTTTAGAAACTCTCCTATTATGAAATATTATTAGTATATGATGAAGAAGGCACAGTATGACCAGAGGAGACCACATACTGTTTGTTGTTTGTGTTACCTTAACATCTAGTTCAAGTGCAATACACACACATTACATGAGATCGATAGGAGTTTTGTAATCTAGAAAGGTCCATGTTTAGGAATTCAGTTGCCACATCTATATAAATGTTCTAAATTTCCAGTTAATATAGGATAAGTCTGGTACTTTTCAAATTTTGATGATTTACTCAAAAATTAAGCTTATTATTATTGTTACTATCATCATACAGCCGTCAAAGACAACATTCAGGCTAGTTAGCTTTAATTCTGTATGACACAAATTTCATATTGTACATAATTAATCAAAACACTGAGGATGCAAGAAGTGTTTAAATGACAGTTTTCACAAGTGTAGTATACATTACATTCCAGTGTGGAAGGAAACGTACTTGGTGTTGTAATAATGTATGGTTATACAGGTATGTTCTGCTATTTTGATTTTTTTTTAGCATGGGGAATCAATTTATGGAGATTTATAATCATTTTAAGGTATTTTGTTGTTTTTTTTTCAGTCCCATTCTTTGTTTACATGACAAAGGAGATGAGTCAATTGTGGCACTCCTTATGTCACAGGCAGTGATGGTATTAATAGAGGAGCATTTCTGGGTTTCAGTGTCCCTCAGTTGGATAAATAAACAAACATTTAGTGTAGCTAATTTCTAAACAAGCAAGCCAAGTGTTATATTTCTTTTTATTTTTGAATTTCCTTTCTGTCTTTGATTTTCAGTTCTCCAGTTTCCTTTTATGTCTTGATTGTTTGGTATCTCTGATTATTCTGGCTTTGACCCTTTTCTGTAACTCAAAACGTTCCCCGGATTATCTATTCTATTACCACAACAGTACCTGGAGATAAAAGTCTCATTACACTTGGTACCCGAAGCCTGACAGTGTCTTACTTTTATACTGCATTTAAACATAAACACTATTGAGTCTATTAAGTCATAAGCAAGAACATAACAGTGTTTTATATTCTTTATATTATGAAGAAATCCTTGGTGAAGTGTAATGAAGGTGTTTGAGAGTACTGTTTTACAATGTTTTAACACACTGGGATGTATTGTTATTTTTCCAAAATAAAATATTCAAAATTAGGCTTCTGTTATCAGATAATTCACTATTAGTCACATTTCTAGACACAGATTAGGCTTGGATAGCAATGGATGGCTTCATTAGGGTGGCAATGGCACCACAAAACTTTGAGTCAGTGAGCAGGTTGAATATCGTTGCCTCTGATGGTGTCAGTCAAATTCTAAGAAACAGCACAGTTTCAAATAGGTCTTTATTACAAGAAAGTTGGAAGCCAGAAGAAATGCGACATAACAATGTGATATGCTGGTGGCTACACTTCACATTGCAAAAGTTCTCTACATCCCTTAACTTTGTCTAAAGTTAATCAAGATGTGGCCAGGTTTGCAGAGCAGTATTCTAAATTAAAGTGCTTCAAGTTTTTCTTTCAATGGTAAGACAAACACAAATTTCAGTTTGCACAAACTATGTGTTATTTCTCTCATACAATCAGCAATGTTAGAAAGCTTGTCTTAAGTTTTAAACACTGTTAACAGCCAGAAGTTAAAGTAGTCAGGAGGTTAACATTTCTGTCTGCAAAACCCCTTTCACACACAATTTTATTCACAAATAATTCATCAGGAAAGGCTATGAGTAAACATGAGTCAAAATGTTGGAAAAGTTGATTCGATGCTGCAGTGGGCTGCAGGCTGCAAACATTTTCCTGGCAATGTCTTAACATGTATGTTTCTGGAAGAGGCTTAAAGGGCCATCACATTCTTCTTTCGGCATGTGTATGGACATTTTATTAGCCCAGTCAATAACTGACTGCTGAGGTGACTGAACTTTACCACAAAATGACCTAGAACAGCTATACTCTTCAGATGTTTTTAAACAGTTTTTGACATATAAATGGTAGACTCTGGACTTGCTGATGTAAACTGATCTTTTTCTTGGTATACAACGAGCCATTTTTATTGCAGTAACATTAGATGTAACCATTTGTGGCATAGAAAAGTAATTTAGCATAATGAGAAATGTGAAATCTTGGCTTAAGGATAAGTAAGTTACATTCACGTTTGTCAGGGCATTCATGATGACCGTACACCGAAAGAAGCTTCTTCGATAATGTGAATAAACTGTCGAAGTTACTAATAAGTTCAGACAAAATAAGTGCCGATTACACCTGCAGTTCAAGCAACAGCAATTTAACTCTCATATAATTGTCTTCTTTATTCAACCTCACAATCTGACTGTGTTATTCAGCTAGCTTTGGAAATTTCCTAAAACAATGGACCTCAGTTATAGTGCTGTCAGTTAATATTACAAGTACATGTGTATATGTCAAATTGTTTTGGTTGGATGTTAAAGAATTATTTAAAATGTTTTCAGGGGAAATAATCCAATTAAAAAAGGGACATTTTTTATGTAAAAGTGACATTAGTAATAAAAAAAGTTCATGTTAAATCTTTTTATTTTATTTGACAATATTTTATTCATAAATATAATTTAGCCAGAAAATCCCCAAGGATTCAACAATTTAAATGAAAATGGAACTTCATTTCAACACATCACATGGACTGAAAAATCAAAAAGCTGTACAGACATTATCTATATACTAGCAACGCTCGATTAATAGAATAACTAAAAATATTTGCTATCTCTTGATATTTGTGTACCTGCAGTGCCTTTCATCTGTATCTGCATGTCTCTAAATGTCTCTTCACTGGTACACCATCTCTCAAACGTGTTCCTGCAAAGCCTGCTTCTCCGACATTATTTTGCCTACTGTTCAGTTTTATCCTTGCTATCTTTAAAGGCGACTCTTTCCATGTGCCTTATGTGCCTTTACTCCTCCTTGTGCCACCAAAGCCAAAATGACCAATCAGATTGCTCTGAGGGACTGGACACGCTGTCCTTAAGTGTTTTATTATATAGTAGATAATATAGAATATATGTATATATTAAAGTTTAACTTGTGGTTTGATTTGAATGGAAAAATCTTTGCTTATTTGTATCCTGAAAAATGCAAGAACAAAAACAAAAGATAACTTCACTTTGAAGCAGCAAAGATCCCAAATTCAGGAAACATGCTTTCTGTATTGCTAAGGCATGTTTATGACAACAAAAGAGAATTGCAAGTAATACATTTTATTGCTGATTCCTTTTTCCTGAGATGAGGATATTGTTATGCTTCCTGTCAGCTCCAAATGTCATAATATCAAGACATTTACACAAAGATTAAACAAAAAGAAAATAAAAGAGTTGTACAGTACTAGCAATGGAAATATAATTTACTACCAAACAGAGAACTGGTAGTGCAATTGCCAGTGCTGCTTTTTCACTAATCTAGTGCCTTGGGTTTGAATTTCATTCCTGGTCATTGTCTGTGTGGAACTTGCACATTCTCCCAAGTCAGGATGGGGTTCCCTTCCACATCACCAAACACATACAAATTAGCTGAATTTGCAATGTCAAAGTAGTTTGAGAGGGAGTGTTCCAGTCTTGCTAGCTACTCTGAGTTCTGCCAACACTATCTTCGGCTACACAACTGAACAATTTCAAAACAAAACAGGTGTCATTTCATTTTAAGTCCTGTTTGGGTTGCTAGCTCCTTATTTTAACCCAGAATAAGTTAAAATTGTACCACTCAATGTATGCACCTTATCTAATTCTACCTCCTAACTCCTAGGCTTATTTCAGCATTAATATTTTATTCTGATGTCAGTGCTTTCAGGATATTCTTCAAGTTCAGCATGCAGATATACTCAAATCATGTTCCTCAATAGTTCCCTCTTTATTCTCAAACAATTCTGCACAAGAGATAAAATGATTTCAGGCTACAAGGGCAAAGAAAAGGTATGAGGATATAAACACCAGTGAAAGGGCAAGCAATGGTCAAAACCAGAGAGACTTTTATCTGTTTCCCAAAGCCAAAACATAGTCAAGGAATAATTTCAAAATGTCAAAACACAAGAAGATCATAACTAACAAACACCAAACATTTGAAAGAAGTTATCATCGTGCTGATTTATATTTGTCTGTGCTTACACACACTATCTAGCGACAAGGCCCAAAATGGTGGCATTTACAAGAAAACAAAAATGCATTGTAATAAACACAAAACAAAACTGAACAAAAAGTAACATTATTCTAAAAGCCATTTACAAGGAATCTAATGATTTTTTTTCAGCCTTGCAAAATTAACAAAAGACCACAATTAAATGCTGTGAAAAATTTAGAACAGACAGAAGAAATTCTTGAAGTTTGCAATAATAACATAAACATTGTGCCCTTTTTGTAAGCTCTTTTCTTCCTCTTGCTGGGTGTAATTGTCTCCTGCCACAATGAAGTATAAAAAGTGACTAAGCTTTCAGAAACACAACACAAAAGGCCATACCTGCTCTTAATTCTGGTTTGAGCCTATGAAAGGCCTCATCCCCAGGCTGCTTTGTCCCAAAATTCAAAAGGCAAGCTTTATATTACACAGGCCCAAAATCTTAAGGAAATTTCAAAAAGGTGAGAGGTATAGAAGTATAAAACCCTTCTGCCCAATGAAACAAAGCTCCCTGAATATTTTAAAATACTTAGCATAAAGAAGGAACACAAAAACACAATCCCGGAAAAAAGTGCATACCCTGGTGTGCCTTTAAGGCAAAGACCTAAAACAAATAAATCCAACTAGCAGTAAAACAATATCAGTACCGTATAATAAAAAACAGAAAATCTAACCAAGAATCTTATATCAAAAAAGGAGTCAAAAACTAGCAATTCAGAGCTACAGTTACAGCTGCTATTTGTGCCAGGGCTGCAATCCTGATTATAATATAGTACTGGGATATTATATGGCAACAGTTGGAACCCATCTTTTTCCCTTTGCCTTTTCTCCCTCTCTCCCAGGATATTTGGTCTGATCTGATGCCTGCGGTGTTCACAGTTACACAGTTTAGATGTGTTTCTGAGCATGTATATACACAGTTTGTGTAGAATATATTCACTAAACATCATACATCTAAAATGTCTGATCATGTCTGACTATGTGATCCATCCATTGCATAGCGGAAACTGGGTGTGCAACCTCCACTGTGATATTATCCTACATCAGAAAAACTGAATTACAACTAACATTCTCACAGAATCATTGTTGTTTAGGGAGAACGTGCAGTCACTTATGGAAACAAGTAGACATACTGAACCTGTTATACTGTGTTATCCTTAGCATGTAAAATATATATCGGCTCATGTTTAAGTTTCTTTATTTGTAGAAAAGAATTCCATATTGCCTGGCATCATACACACTACTCAGTAATGTTGTCCTGTTAAGCTCTTTCTCAACTGCTTGCATGCTTGAATTATTTGCTCTCACACTTCCCACGAAAATGCAAAGTAGAAAAATGTCCAGAGCACTTTTTATAATTGCATAGTATTATTTAGATCTTTATGTCTGTGACCTCTTAAAATCTCTTTACACAGAATCGTTACTATGTTTGGTTATTACTATATTAAGCTTGTTCATTATTTTACATCTTTTATAGTAAATCATAACATAAACATCTCTCACTGTATAATTTATCCATTATTTATGTCTTTCTAATTTCCACCTGAGAATGTACATGTATTTAAAGTATGTAATTTCAATCTTTACAGCAGCTGCAGCCTAATGCCAAATAAAGACATCATTATACAGTAGATGTTCCTTTGGTATATAGTCAGTATTTTAAGGCATCTGCATATGTCATATGTTCAGTTATTTCTTAGTAGTTCTAAATATCCTGTGGAAGGCATGAAATGTGGCAGGTTTTTTTTTTTTTTCTCACACTGCTGACATGCATTTCTGATAGTCTGGCACTATGTTTAAATAGCATTCTCACCTTTACTATCACAGTGACATCTGAGAGAATTTTCTTTTCTTAAAGGCATGATTCAGCTCAACTCTGAGAATCACCATGCTTTCACTTTAGAAAAGGTAATTTATTACAAGAAATTACAACTAACAAACTTCCGTGTATGCATATGTTCTCAAACTCAATTCAACTCAAGGTTCTAATGAGGTAAAGCCTGCCTCAAACATGCATACACCCTCACGGACACTAGGGAGGAATTTAGAGTCACCACTTAACATAAAAAATGTAAAAACAGTGACAAGAAAAATATTATGTTTCTAGTATACTATCATCAATCTAGATTAGATTATCAGATCAATAGCCCTTACGATAAAATACACAAAAAGATATTTCAATACTTATGACAGCTAGTGATAAGTCATGTTCTGATTCCTTGCGTGACCCCAAATAAATTTCCTAACTTGATTGTGCTGCAGCTGTAAAAAATATACAGTAGGTTTATAGGTGTATGTAAATAATTGTATGGTATCTCCATAAATGTAAAATACCCTATGATAGTGTTTCACTTTAGAAAAGTGTTATAAAAAATTAAGGTTGTTTATTTGCTTGATCAATTCCTCCTTTTTAGGGTTGAAAGCATCCACTAACTAATGGACATTCTAAGTTAACTATAATATTTAAAATGTTTTTCATATTTGTCACAGAGTATGTTATGCCTTGTCATTTAGATCATAACAATAAAAATAATTCAAAGCAAAGGCAGGAACCAGTTGTAAATAAGATGCCAGGCACATTCACCTTATTATTCTGCATTGTGTAAATGCAACTAACGTAAAGCTGTAATAAATGTATACGTTTAATATGTCATTGTACTCTGTGCAAATATATTTTATAAATCTGCCATTTTTTACTCACCTGCACAGTTTACACAGAGCCAGATTTAGCACAGAGGTTCACCATATAAGAACTGCTAGGCAAGCATTATAAGACAAGACAGTTAGGGACAACTGCAAAATGGGCAGTCAGACTAATGACCATTGTATACTATTTTTGTGTGTCAAAGTCAGCATGAAACTGTATCCTCTTTTGCCTTGTTTGGAATGGCATGATTCACTTCAGTTGGGGTATGCACATGAAGAAAGTGTATAAAGCCTTGGAACATTGCCCAGCACACCTTTGAAGCCGACAGACAGATGGAAGATAACATCGTCTGATCCTGAAAATCCTTTGACTGCACAGCGAAAATGGCAGACTCTACACTCCCGAACTGGGTTCTTGCCATTGGCTTCCTTCATCTATTATACTGTGTAAGCCATCATTAAACAAAGCTAAGTTATTTCTCCTATGTGATTTCTTACCGCCGTATCACTAAGGGTGGGGTATCGCCTTTTTATATTATATCTGTATAGATTTGGGTTATGTAACACGCCGCAATTCAAAAAGAACTCATTCCCGGGGAGCTAACGCTCTCTGCTGGATACAATAGCATAAGTTTGTTATTCCAAAAATGAACCATAAATAATACACACAGTAATTTCAATCTGTCATAATTTTCCAAGATAAAGTAAAATAACATTCTCAAACCAGCTTAATCCAGTTCAGAGTTGCACTGTACCCTATTGCAGCAGCACCAGATACAAGGAAGAAGAGATAGCCCTGGTCACGTAGCCTGTCCATCGCACTTAAACTCCTTTTTTATAAATGGTACCAAACATTCTGTTGTTCTTATAAAGAGTAACAGAATGCAAGGAGTTGAGCTAATAAAGGGAAGGCTGAATAAAACCATCTTCAAAGGCAGTTCTGCCAGCTGTGTATCACCTATAATTGATTTATTCCTGATACAAAATCATTTTGTACTACATACTTAAGTGCTTTATATTTCACTTGTGGTTTCTTTGTGACTAAGCTGAAGTTTGTTATCTTCCATTTAAAAAAAACAGACATAGTGCTCACATGGAAAGAGTATGAAACAACAGGATAGCAGAAGTGCGGAAAACTACACAATAGGAAGTGTCTGCACAATAATAAAAAATGAATATACAAAGGAATAGATTGACAGAAAGTTGATGAACAGCACACTTAAGTCAACAGCAGTGTGACAGGAATAGAAGAGCCTGTAAGAAAAGATAAAGTATCTAGTAATAATGTGACAGAGAAAATATGAGTTTTTAGGAAAATGTAATAGGACTGACTGAGCTATTTTTTTATCAATGTAGTAAACTAATGCTTCATTTAAATCTTCAGTTTCATCTGACCCAAATCTTATTTTTATCACACATGCATCCTGCGTGCTTCTCTTCAATGTAATCTGCAAAAATAGGAAACTCAGCCATTAGATTCAGATTGTCAGAATTTTCAAATTGTATTGAGCTTTACCATCCATTTTCTGAGCCCTGTTTGCTACAGTAGACCATCATACACATATCAACATATCATGTTCACTGTTGAGACAAAGAAAATGTTGAATTATGGTTAATCTTTGGATTTTGTCGGTAATGAGGGATATGGTGGAAAAAAATCAGTACCTGAAAGTCCATCTTATCCAACATTTACTACCTTACACTCCATTTGTTTGTCCCACTGAGATTTGTCATAATTGTGACATTGTCAGCATCAGTGAAAAACAAACAAATATTTGAACATATAAAATATGTGCTACACAAAAAAATCTGTAATATATTACATTGTAACTATGACTACAACAATAAAAGAGGTTTTGAGTGCTTTAATCCTGAAGTGTGGTTCATGCAGTGTTTACCAGTACTACCTCAGAACTGAAATCCTGGTGAGATCATTATATGTGCATAGGTAGCATGTGATGGACTAGCTCCCAGTGCTACTAGGACAGGTTTTTAACTCCAGATTGTGTAGTACACTGGTGCTTTATATTTTTCTTATTGCATGTACAAATTTGCCTTCTATGATCAAAACATTAGTCAACGAAAGTACTTGCAGATAACATATTTTGCCTAAAATGGAAAGTGGGGTTTTATTCCAATGCTTAGACCACTTACCCTTAATGCTAACCTCATATTTGTTCACACTGCCTTACTTTCAAAATTAAACTTAAAAAAATATATTGTTTACAATACATTTGAGCCACCAAAAAATATCTAATTTAGCATAATACACACATATCTTTTCAGACATGCTTAATCCAATGGAAGTGTCTAGCCCATCCTGGTAGCATCAGGCACAATTCAAGAAAAAGCAGTGAACAGGACTCCAGCCCATCACCAGATACACTTTCTCTTACACAAGGCTACTTTGGAACTGCCAGCTAATCTAGCAAGTACATCCTTGGGGACGTGGAAGGAAAATTCAGGCAGACATTTGAAGAATGTGCAAACTTCACTGAGAACACTGGATCTGTTGGACAGCAGTGCTAACTAGTATTCTTTTTACGTTTCATGATTTCCATGTGGAACTAGGTGCAATTCGAACTTAATGGAGCATTTTTATCATGTCTTAGTAAATTTAAGAGATTAAACTCTGTCATTAACTAGCCATACAGCATAAAGATTGGGAAAACAGGAAAACAAAATCAGAAATCCTCCCTTCTCAACATTCAAAAACAATTTAACAATGGAACTGTATAATATAATAGAACTGTAACTGTAGAATATAGAAGAGGAATGGAGAGCATGTACAAACTCCATCAAGTCAGCAAGCTGGCTGAGATTCAAATGTATAATTAATGTATAATTTAAAATGCAACACGTTTAAATAAATACACACAAATGATGTCTCCCTACATTCACCCTGGTGTAAGAAAACCTGTTAATCTTTGGCTGAGTGGAGAACTGAGCTCTATTTTTACTGTAAGCAGGCCAACAATGCAAGACATATTTTAAGCAGTTTATCAAGCTGGACCAGATGAGCAGAGCCTGTATGTTAGTTATCTCTTGTACCTACCCCTCAAAGCACTCAATGAGTTAACTCTTAATGTTGTTGTTATCTGCCTAGCTGTCCAGCTCAAGATGAGGCATTGACTCCTAACTCAAGATGCTTACAGCTTATACAGGCTCAACAAAACAAAGGTAGGACTTTAGATTGAAAAACATAGAAAGGGAGAGTGGAAAACCATGGAAAACCTCTGACCTTCAGTAACAAAAGTAAACTTCCTTAATAAAAAAAAGTTTCAAAATGATATGAATCAAAAAGCAAAACAAATCTAGCAAACCTATCCATAACCCCAAAGAATCTTAATCCTTTTATAAATACAAGACAAAGCCCAAAAATCAGAAAATGGAAAAAAAACAAAAACAATCTACCACTTACAGAAATCACAAATCCAAGTGTGTGTGAGAGAGAGACAATGAGCAGAAGAATACAAAAATATGAAAGATGCATCCTTATGGCTTTCACAGGCTTATAACGTTTGACAGGATAGTTCCACAGTTGCAGCATTAAGAAGTCCTCTTCCATCAGCATTAACATAAAGTGTTAGATAATAAATATACACATATATAATACATATACAAAAACTTACAATTAATTAACAAAACTGTTTTTAAAGAAATATTCTATAAAAAAGAAAATGTAGATATAAGAAATAAAAATATATACAAATAATTAAAAGACAACATACAAATAAAATATAAACAAAGAACACTTATGCCAGGAATAATACTCTGGCTGTAACATAACAAACAGAGCCAGTAGGGGTTTGGGAAGTAAACTCCTTGTGCTGAAAAATACACACACAGAGCAGCAGAAGAGCACTCGTGCAAACTGTGCCTTATCTGCTTCAGTATGAATGGACATTGTTACAGTACATGTAAGCATGCACAGTTCATATCCACTGAGAAGGTGGTAGCTCTAAATCTGATCCTATATAACGTTTTTCAGACCTTTGTAAATTATTACAAAACATCAGGGGCCTCATGCATAACACAGTGCGTAGAATTCACAATAAAACATGGCGTAAGGACAAAAGCGGAAATGTGCATAAGCACAAAAAAATCCAGATGCATAAATCTGTGCGTTCGCCAACTTCCACGTTCTTCTGCTCCATAAATCCCAGTCAGCATGAAAAGTAACGCACGTGACTGCTGCCCCACCCAGACTCCTCCCAGAATTACGCCTTAAGCTTAACGTTCTGTGAAAAGGCAATAGCAAAAGCACGGGGGAAAATAGAAGAATTTCAGCGACTACCAAGTGGAGTCAAGGAAAAATGTACTATTTTTTGGTATAGTTGGTATTAGTGGGTACAGTGGTATAAGCAACAAAAGGAAGTTGATTTAGTGGCATAGAGTGTCGGAGAAACTCGAAAGCTCAAGATCACAAAGTTGCAGAGTGCCTGAAATGAAAAAGAAGTTGTCAGATATCAAAGTCGCTGTGAAAAGGTGAGTCGTAGCCCTCCATCTGAGTGTCATATGAAAGCTTATTTAGGGTACAGAGAAAAGAAAAAAAAATAGAGACACAGTGAGAAAAAAGCTCGAAATGTCAACTCTAATCTCGAAATTTCCACTTTTGTATGTGTTTTTATATGTGCTGTATGTGTGTGAATCACTACGTGCTTCTTAAACGGACTTTCTCTTCCTCCGACTGGACACAGAATCCATTACATTCGTGATATTACAGCTCTCTGAATAATTAAAAGACTGAGATGTATACTTGACATAATTTTCATGATGATATGAGTTAAAGCATGTTATTAAACATGGGAACACTGTGGCGCAGTGATAGTGACAAGCTGCGCCCGGTCCAGAGATTGTTCATTCCTCCCGTAAGATGCTTGCTGCACCACTTGTGACCTTCAATGAAATAATTTATCGCAGCAGTACTGCCTGTTTCAGACGTACTAACATCCAATTCCTATCCTTCCTTTTCTTTCTCCAAGTAACCAATTGCCACACAATCAACTCTGTAATAGATGTTAAGCCACCTGTAAGCTTAGAACGCCGATTCTTCAAAACTTTTAAGTAACATTGAAATATCTTCGTAGTACATTCATCTATCCTTCCAGTGTCGCGCCAGCACCAGCAAGAATACAGCGTGAGGCAGGAACAATCCCTGAACTAGCTAGTGCTGTACCACCATGTGCTCACATGTTTAATTATTAACAATATAGATTATTTAGATGATGTTAACATTTTATCTGTATAATGTAATAAACATATGTTGCTGCATTTCATCTTAAAAATGATATCGTTATCATATGTAAATACGCACTTTATAAAGTGGCTCAGGTTGTGCAATATTATAACTGTATCACAAGTTTACAGTGAGGTAATTGTACTAATAAGTACAAACAGTTCTACAAGGAGCACTTGATGGACTGACTGAGTGAGTTCTTGGGATGAAACTGTTTCTGAACTGCAATGTCCCTACAGGAAAGGCTCTGAAGCGTTTGCTGTATGACAGCAGTTCGATAGGCAGCATGGCTGAGGCAGCGTGTGCTTGATGCTGTATACCGATAATTCTCTTTCCAATCAGCTGCTGTAGAGCTGTGATTCCACACTCAGATACAGTGATATAAATACTCCAAGTGGTGCAGTGAGAGTAATATGGAAAAAGAGGATCTGCTGTGGCAACTCCTAACAGGAACAGCTGAAAGAAGAAGAAGAAGGTGCAGTGAGAGTAACAACACTAAAGCAGCTATGGTATTTGGAATAGTTTGGCCATTCCATGGACCATTATATTGTTACAGGTTAATTACAATCAGATGCCTTAAACTAATAAACAATATGCAGTTAATTTCAGTGTATATGATAAAGCCGCATCAGCGATGTGGATCTAAAAAAGAAAGGGAAACCACACTGGAACAAAAGCACTGCTTTGACGCTGGGTGCCGCCAGTTTGCAAAAACGAGTGAAGAGCTTGCGTACACCAGGATTTTAGCTAGAGTGAAAATATGTGTAGCTTTATGCCAAGTTTAGGTTTTATACATCGCAATTTGAGCGTGTAAACAGACTTATTCAACATTTTTGTGCGTACGCACCATTTATACATGAGGCCCCTGGTGTTGTTTTGATAGGAATTAAGAGAACATATCTTTATGAATAGTGTATAAATCTCCTTGAAAGCAAATCCCTACAATATTTATCTCCCATAACGGTATTACCTATAATTTAAAATTTGTGCCAGAAAAGCCGAGATGACACATCAGTAAATCATTGGTGGGGTTTGGTACAAGAGCTGGGAAACTATATTCTGCTTAAGTTTAATGCAGGCACAGTAGCCATTTTCTGTCAGATGCAAAAATTTTGACGCACACTAGTTTTTTATTCAAGTGTTGAAGAAGCAAAAAAAAAAAAAATACTCAATTCTCAAACCCTATTAATTCACTTTAGAGGGCAGAGACAATGAGTAAAAGTTCGAGTTACAGGCCAATGTAAAAAAAAGTACAAGTCATTTATGTGTGCTTTTTACCCATTTACATCCAAAAACATTGCATGAAAAAAAAGAATGTTCCGATCTTTCATGTAGTTAGTTTAAATGACATTACCAAATTAAATGTTTATGTGCAATTGTTATTTCTAAATTCTAAATATTACAAACTGCTGATTACAAAATGTAATCCCTTCATTTAATGCAAAATATAAATAACAAGGCTGCTCTTTTCTTTTTTTTTTTTTTCTTTTTTTTTTATTAATTTTATTACAATCCATACAAAGCAATCAAGTTTTTACAAAGAGAAAAATTAAGAACAGATCGATCCCCACCCCTGAGAGAGAGAGCAAGCCAAACGGCGTTAAATTTAAGGCTTGTAAACATACCTAAATTAATAAATTCTCTGTGCCTTATGAACTTATTTTAAAATATTACTGATTAGATCCTGCCATGTTTTGAAAAAAGTCTGTACGGATCCTCTAACTGAGTATTTGATTTTTTCCAACTTCAAATAATATAACACATCGGTTTCCCACTGACTTAAAAGAGGAGAGTTTGGGTTCTTCCAGTTTATGAGAATAAGTCTACGTGCCAAAAGTGTAGTGAATGCAATCACAATTTGTTTGTCTTCCTCCGCTTTAAACCCATCTGGAAGAACACCAAACACAGCTGTTAATGGGTTTGGAGGGATTGTAAGTCCAAGGCTATCTGAAAGGTAATTAAAAATGTTTGTCCAGAATAATGTTAATTTGGTGCAGGACCAGAACATGTGACCTAGTGAGGCTGGGACTTGGTTACAACGTTCGCAGGTTGGATCATGCCCTGGGAACATTTTGGAGAGTTTTAGTCGAGACAGATGTGCTCGATATATAATTTTGAGTTGTATAATTGTATGCTTTGCGCATATGGAGCTCGAGTGAATTCTCTGCATTGCTACTTTCCACTCCTTTTCTGATATATTAATTGAAAGATCTTTTTCCCAGTGTCTTCTTGGATCTTTGAAAGGGAGGGATTGTAAAATGATTTTATATATTGTAGAGATGGAGTCTAAATCCTTGAGATTGAGCAATATTTTTTCCAGCATGGATGAGGGTGCAAGATGAGGAAAATCTGGAAGGTTTAGTTTAACAAAGTTTCTGATTTGAAGATAGTGAAAGAAATGTGTAGCTGGAATGTTAAATTTGGAATGTAATTGCTCATAGGATGCAAAGACGTTGTCTATATAAAGATCTCTAAGCAAGTTAATTCCAAATTTTTTCCAAATATTAAAAACTGCATATGTTTGTGAAGGTTGAAAGAGGTGGTTCTCTTGCAGGGGTGCCACAGATAGAAGCTTCTCCGTCTTAAAATGCTTTCTACATTGGTTCCAGATTCTAAGTGAGTGGAGCACAATTGGGTTATTAGTGTATTGCCGATAACGTGTGTTTATTGGAGCACAGAGCAAGGAATACAAAGAAGTACTGCAGGAATTTAATTCTATTGCAGACCAAGCCTGTGTATGTTCTTCTATTTGTGTCCAGGTTCTTATCGCCTGTATATTTGCTGCCCAGTAATAAAACTGGAAGTTAGGTAGAGCCATGCCGCCTTCTGCCTTTTGTCTTTGTAGGGTCGCTCTTTTGATACGTGGATGTTTTGAATTCCAAATAAATGAGGTTATTGTCAAATCTAATTGCCTAAAAAATGATTTATTAATGTATATTGGGATGTTTTGAAATAAAAAAAGGAGTTTAGGAAGAATATTCATCTTAACAGTGTTAATTCTTCCAGCTAGTGTGAGATGAAGGGTTGACCATCTATGCAAGTCTTGTTTAATTTTTTCCATGCAAACGGCGAAATTTTGTTGATATATAGCTTTATGTTTACTTGTGATGTTTACCCCTAGGTATTTAAACTGTTCTGCAATGATAAAAGGTAGGGTATCTAATCTAATATTATATGCTTGAGAGTTCACTGGAAAGAGTACACTTTTATTCAGATTAATTCTGAGACCAGAGAACTTTTGAAATTCTGTGAGTGCTGCTAAGACTGCAGGTACAGAATTTTCTGGGTCTGATATATACAGTACCATGTCATCTGCATATAATGAGATTTTCTGTTCCAGTCCTTCTCTGCTAATCCCCTTTATCTGATCAGTATTTCGACAATGTATTGCCAGTGGTTCAATGGCAATCGCAAACAGCAGCGGTGACAAGGGGCATCCTTGTCTAGTGCCACGTTCTAGTTTAAAGTAGTCTGAGCAAATGTTGTTGATGCAAACTGAAGCTTCTGGGTTAGTATACAGTAATTTAATCCATGCACAGATGTTTGGGCCAAACCCAAACTTTTCCAATATAGTAAAAAGGTATTTCCATTCAATCATGTCGAATGCTTTTTCTGCATCCAATGATAATAATATTTCTGGGGTGTTTGATTTAGTTGGTGAGTATATTACATTAAACAGGCGTCGAAGATTGGAAGATAAGTGCCGGCCCCTAATAAATCCAGTTTGGTCTTGTGATATTACCGAGGGGAGCACTTTCTCCATCCTTCTGGCTAAGATTTTAGAGAATATTTTAACGTCGTTATTCAGAAGTGAAATTGGTCCGTATGATGCACATTGTAATAAGTCCTTATTTTGTTTTGGAAAGACAGTGATTAGTGCTTGGCGAAAGGTTTGTGGAAGAGATTGGTTATCTCTGGCTTCTGTAAATGTTGCTAATAAGAGGGGGGCTAGCTGAGCGGAGAATTTCTTGTAAAATTCTGCAGGGTAACCATCAGGGCCTGCTGCTTTCCCGCCTTGGAGTGATTTTATAGCATCTAGTAATTCTGATAACATCAGAGGTTTATCAAGTTCCTCCGCACTAAAAGCGTCTATTTGTGGTATCTGTAATGTATCCAGAAATGCATTGGATTTTGTATTGTCTTCCTTAAACTCAGAAGTATATAGGGATTTATAGTAGTCTCTGAAAGTGTGCATTATATTTTGGTGTTCGACGATTTTATCTCCGTTCGTACTAGTGATTACTGAGATTGCGTTGCGCACTTCTTGCTTGTGAATTTGTTGAGCTAAAAGCTTATTAGCTTTCTCCCCATGTTCATAGTAATGATGTCTGGATTTGTAAATTAGTTGTTCAGTTTCTTTAGTTGTCAAGAGGTTTAATTCCGAAGGTAGAGCCTGCCTTCTCCTATGTAGAGTCTCGCTTGGTAGTCTGGCATGTTCTTCATCTATTTTAGTAATTTCACTTTTTATCTCTGCTATTTTCTTGGCCTCGGATTTATTTCTGTGGGAAAGATATGAGATAATCTGACCTCTTAAGAAGGCCTTAAGAGTTTCCCAGAGTATCCCTGCAGAGATCTCGGGGGATGTATTTGTCTCTAGAAAGAATTTGATTTGTTTGGATATAAATTCAGTACAATTCTCATCAGCTAATAGAAGCGGGTTGAGGCGCCATCTGCGGGGTGAGTGCATGGGGCTTAGTAATTTTAGCTCCAAGATCATAGGTGCATGGTCAGAAATAACAATAGCATCGTATTTGCAAGATTTAATCTTAGGCAAGAAGTTATTGTCTATAAAGAAGTAATCGATCCTTGAGTAACAAAAACACATGAGGCTGCTCTTTTCTTGATCCTTAGTTTAATCAACCAGGTAAGAAGCTGAAAACCTAAATGTAATGCATTTTTGACTGCTGAAATGTATTCAAGGAGTGAATGACAAATTTTAAAATCAATCACGTTTGACATTTTTTAAAAAGATTGGATTTCATGGGCTGTCAGCAGACTCGACAAATAGTTATTACTGAGCACAAAGAGATTTTCTTTATCAGAGAAGAATTGAAGAATGTTTCTTTGTCTTTGTTCTTCACTTCAAAGTAGTCTGTTTGGAATAGGATTGGTTTGACTCTTTAAATTCCTGTGGACGTTATTTGGGTATAACTGAAACAGTACTTGAATTTGTCAAATAGAAATCAGTGAAAATATACTTTTACAGATCTGTTTGTTTCCTTTATTCTAATTTAATTAGAATAATTTAATTAGTATTTGGTTGGTTCCTGTACTTGTGCATGACAAGGTTTTGACCCCTGCTTCCCAGAATTGGTTTTAGTATATGTGTCAGTGGATACATGAATTATATAAAGATACAATATGACAAAGTTTGTAAAAATATCCACTCCTTTATTTTCTGATATAGTCTCTGGTGAGTGGAATTCATCTAAGTATGTACAAAATTGATTGCCCGCCCTAGACAAGGCCAAATCAGTGGCAGCACAGACAACATGCAAATTAGTTCCATACTGGCTCACTATATAATTGTCAGTCTACTTATCTGCACGTTTATGAGAGATCATGAAAATGGCACACAGACAGGACCAGGACCAAGATTTGACCCAAGGTCTCTGAAGCAGTAAGAATCTTACTGCTGCATTTTGAACTTGTTGCAAATATTTAATTTGATTCAGCATTAACCCTTTCACAACATGACCCTTCGGGCTGAAGGGTTCCATAGCCATGCTGCAATACATAACCCTTTGGTCTGAAGAGTTACATAGCCTGGAAGCATATACTGGAGCAGCCTGGTATCCGGGAGAGGTATATACTAGTATGCTTGATGGTCCCTTGTTATTTTATTATTCATTTGCATTTGGTAAGAGCAGCACCAGACTGTTGCTGCTGTTATTACAAGCAACTAAATGAAGGAAGGAACCTACACTACATGACCAGCAAACACAATTCACATTCGTGGACTGATGCTCAAGTCTATGTTATTTTTGTGGATAGAGACATTGAAATAGAACACAAAATTTTTGAAATATGGCTAAAAGGTGTACAAGTATAACTGGAGAGGTAAGATATTAGAGCATGTTTATCAAAACTCTTACAGCAATGATTCTGACATTGACACTGGAGACAATGAAGGTGATAAAGACATAGTAACTGTTGAAACCCATGAAGACCACATGTCTAATGTTGAACCAGATGATACAGATGCTGCAATAGCCCAGATGATAATGAACACAGCGACAATGATGCAAATGCAGTTTAGCTTCAGATGAAAGTGCCTTTACTTGACTGCAGCTGGACGTGGATGAGGAGTTCAAAAGAACAAATTCAACCCAAGCAGCTAACTGTTATGAAGGAAGAACAAATCCTTGTTGATATGCCAAATGATCTGTCACTGTATGACTTTTTCAAATTATGTATTACTGATGAATTACTTGATATAATTGTTTTAGAAACTAACAGATAAGCAGCTCAGTGCAATACTGATATGACAAGCTCCCTGAAACGAAACTAGTTCATAAGTGGAAAGCTACTACAAATATGAGATTGCAGTTTTAATGGGACTAATGTTGCATATGGGTCTTATTTATAAACCATGACTTACCATGTACTGGTCCACAGACGAACTCATCCAAAAATCACTGTTTTCTTCTATTCTGCCGTGGCATCGATTTTTAATTTTGGTGTGTTTTTTGCATTTCGCTAACATTTCAGCTTGTGATGTGTGAGATCCTGCATGTAATCAATTACATAAATTTGACTGATTGTTGATTTTTTGAAGCAGAGATATCATGATGTTTACTTTCCTTCCTCTGACTTTTGTGTCTCTGGTGTTATTCAAGGCTCGCTTGCCTTTTCATCAGTTTATTCAAACAAAGAGGGCTACGTTTGGAATAAAAATGTATCAATGCACGAACAGTGGCATCCTTTTAGATTTCATGATTTATCATGGAAATGCAGGTAAAGAGCTCATACAACTGACAGATTTTATAACAACAAAAAAAATTCAGATCACCCTTCTGCTGCCATAATATTGTTTATTGACTATTTTATACTATGTGGCATATGGCTAATTTTTTTCTAGAGAATGGCGTAGCAATGGTTGGAAATGTAAGGTCTAATTGCAAAACTTTCCCAAAGAATTTAGTCTTGGCCAGCCTGGGGAAAGACAAAGCAAAATTCTTCTATGCATCATCTCAGGAAGTCCTGAACATAGTACAGATCAGTAAACTGCACACCCAAACACAATGGAAAACTCAGAAAAACATTATAAGGATGGTCAGGCAATAATAAAGCCTACTTGTATTTTGCATTACTACTATTCAATGGATCATGTGGCTCTAATGGATCAGCAGCTTGATTCATTGCTAGTACTGAGAAAAAATTATAAGTGGTACAGGAAAATTTTTCTGCATTTTGATTTTACAGTGTACCTTGATTAAGCACAAGTTATACAAGCGGAAAGGTGGTAAGCTCGACTTTATGTACTTTTTGCTCAGTGTTTACAATGAGTTATTCATGAGGTCGGCAAAAGTTAACCTAGATGTAAAAAATCTTGTCAATTTGTCACATCTTACTCGGCATAACCACTTTCCAGGTAACTGTCCATACAAAGAAAATGGCTTGGACAAGACATCAAAAGCGAAGCACTGCAGAGTCTGTTATGCTTGTTGACTTCATACCACTAGAGGCAAGCCCATTACAACTACTTAAATTTCTAAGTCTGTCCATCACAGCCTGGGCTATGCATTGAAGGCAGCTGTTTTAAAGATTATTACACAAAATTGGACTAATCATTACTGTAACCACAGAACTGTTTGGAAATGTTTAAGTATAAATGCACTATGTGTTTTTGTTGTAGTTTTTTTATGCTGGATAGTGTCAGCAATAATGACTGTTTTCAAGTGTTAGAGTGTGAATACACGTGGTGCCTACCTTTTACTGATGTGTAATCTGTTACAATAATAAAGACACTGTACACGTTTCTCAGCATAGGCAACCATTATATCAGTTACTTTCTTATTTCTTTCACACTTGGGTATAAAACTTTCTAATATTGACTACATACTAATTATGGAATGCAGGTCACTGAAAACAACATACTTTGATCAGAAATATCAAGAAAAATATATACATTTAGCAGAAATGACATATTGGAGAATTTCGTGTTGCCACCACCCCTCAGTACAGGGGGTGGGGGGTACCACAGTACCAAAAGGGCTAAACCATTTATTACACTGATCAAAGCAGTTGTCGAACAACAGAGTATTATGTGCCTCTTACAGGGACTTAAATGTCTCATAGAAGACCAAGACCCTGTATAGCTTACCATGAAGTCCCACCTCTTCCAGTTTGGATACATTTTAGTATATTTCTATTCACAAAACAGTTTCAGATCATTAATATTTTCAGAATTCCTTGCATTAGCAGCTTTCTTCAGATCATGCCAATATCAACTGGATTGATGTCTGGACTCTAACTTCTATTAATTGTCACATAAAAAAACCAATGTCTTGACATTCTCCAGCAAAATTTCTTAATACAATCTTGAATCCATTGTCCCAATGGCCAGCTGCCCAGAACATTGATACTTCTTCCACCATCCTTTCATGAACACCATTCTTGCTTAATGTTTTCTTATAATGGATATATGAACATATACTTTTTGCAAGTACTTTGCTTTAACCCAATGATTGTTTTACACCTCCCTCATCATTGTATGCTGCACTGTTTTCCACTTTGTTTGCAGGATACCCACTCCTAGGGAGAGCAGTAATAGTACGGAGCTTTTTCCATTTGTAGGCAATTTATGTTCATGTGGGATGAGGAACAACCAGGCACCTCCAGAATTGCATCTGTACAATTCTATGGTGCTTCCTTAAGAAGAGCAGATTGTCAGTAATCAAACTTTGTGTGGCTTTTTATAGGACAGGCATCTTCAGCCCACATCTTCTATCTCCTCTTACTTATTTTAATACCTGACTCCATTTAGCATTTGGAGAACTTATCAGCCTAGTGATTCGCTTACTTTTTCTGGCCTATACTCTTAGTATTTAAACAACATATTCAGTATTGACAACAAGAAGTACAATTTTTTGTGTGTTATAAGTTTAAGCAGATTGTGTTAATCTAGTTACCTAGTTGAAGATCAGACAATGATGTTATGAGTAGTTAACAAAAGAAATCGGTAATTCATGTGGCAGGTTGACAGAATCTTCAGATGCACAAGATTTTACTACTTGCAACGTCAGAATGCTTGTTAGCAGCTGGCTGAGAAAATTCTCCCTTTAGCTCAGCTTGTTAAATTAGGTGCTGTCTGATGCAGCTGCTGGTGCTCTGCTTGTAGGTCTCAGGGTGGGGGGGAGAGAGACAGGAGTGAGGAAGGGGGTTATGCCAACATCCCTGAGCAAATTTCTCACCAGTGATAATTCCAAAGGGTGCACAAACTTACTTTTGCAATTGTATATTAACTATTAAGGCAAATAAAGATTAAAAAGATAAATTCAATAATATGCAGGGCAGAAGCCTTATTTTACATAGCAGGTTGTGCAGTGCAGTGTAGAAATATAACCTCATTTTTAAAGCAAACTACTGGTGGCCTTTCCATGTGCCTTTTTAGGTGTTGTTTCTTATCAGTATACAAGAAAACAAGGAATTGCAAAGCAGTAAAACAATGTGCTGGACATTAGTGCTGACAGGCCATGTATTGAAAGTATAATCCTGAGGTATTATAGTTGGTCACTGTTTATTATATTTAGTGTTATTCAAATATGACGAATGAAATGTTCTGTTCTTCACACAAATATCTTATACAGCATAGCAAGGGTTTTTTGCTGTTCTGAAGCAGTTGTAAAGCACCTGTGATAACAATTCACATAAAATGCATAAATTACCTCTGTCACTTTTTCATGTGCATTCATATTGTTAAGCAAGAAGAAAGAAACAGTCAAACATCTATTATTGCTAATTCTCCACCCAGTTTTTGGCAAGGGCTTTCAGGGTGTCATTTTACATTGATGGAGAAGTCAGTAATAATAATGCATAACAGTGCTTAAGCCATATTGGCGAGATTACAATATACTTTAAAAATAATAATGTCTTATAAGGTACAGAATAACATAGTAAAACTTAATTAAGTACTTAATTAAAAGAAATGCTTAATCATTTTCTGTATTCTAATTTGGGTGTATAGTGTATTGTAATTATCCTGTGTGATTGTATATAAGAATGTCTTTTGTAATGCATATAGTAATAAAATGCATTTGGTCCAATAATTATCCCCATATCTTTAAAAACCTATTTGACCTATGTCTAACGATATCTGCTGTAAATATTGATTAATCTCACTGTGATTTTTACTATCTACTCATTTAGTTATGAGACCAGGCCTATTGATTTCCAAAATGTACTTAAATACACATACAGTGGTGCTTGAAAGTTTGTGAACCCTTTAGAATTTTCTAATATTTTCTAATTTCTTATATTTCTGCATAAATGTGACCTAAAAAATCATCAGATTTTCGCTCAAGTCCTAAACGTAGATAAAGAGAAACCAGTTAAACAAATGAGACAAAAATATTATACTTGGTCATTTATTTATTAAGGAAAATGATCAAATATTACATATTTGTGAGTAGCAAAAGTATATGAACCTTTGCTTTCAGTATCTGGTGTGACACCCCTTTGCTGCAATAACTGCAACTAAACGTTTCCAGAAACTTTTAATCATTCCTGCACACCGGCTTGGAGAAATTTTAGCCCATTCCTCCGTACAGAACAGCTTCAACTCTGGGATGTTGGTGGGTTTCCTCACATTAACTGCTCGCTTCAGGTTCTTCCACTACATTTCGATTGGATTAAGGTCAGGACTTTGACTTGGCCATTCCAAAACATTAACTTTATTATTCTTTAAACATTCTTTGGTAGAACGACTTGTGTGCTTAGGGTCGTTGTCTTGCTGCATAACCCACCTTCTCTTGCGATTCAGTTCATGGACAGATGTCCTGACATATTCCTTTAGAATTCTCTGATATAATTCAGAATTCATTGTTCCATCAATGAAGGGAAGCCGACCTGGCCCAGATGCAGCAAAACAGGCCCAAACCATGATACTACCACCACCATGTTTCACAGATGGGATAAGGTTCTTATGCTTGAATGCAGTGTTTTCCTTTCTTGAAACATAACGCTTTTCAGTTCTATTTTAGTCTCATCCGTCCACAAAACATTCTTCCAATAGCCTTTTGGTTTGTCCACGTGATCTTTAGCAAACTGCAGAAGAGTAGCAATGTTTTTTTTTTGGAGAGCAGTGGCTTTCTCCTTGCAACCCTGCCATGCATACCATTGTTGTTCAGTGTTCTCCTGATGGTGGATTCATGAACATGAACATTAGCCACTGTGAGAGAGGCCTTCAGTTGCTTAGAAGTTACTCTGGTGTCCTTTGTGGCCTCGCCGACTATTACACACCTTGCTCTTAGAGTGATCTTTGTTGGTCGACCACTCCTGGGGAGGGACACAATGGTCTTGAATTTCCTCCTTTTGTACACAATCTGCCTGACTGTTGATTGGTGGAGTCCAAACTCTTTAGAGATGGTTTTGTAACCTTTTCCAGCCTGATGAGCATCAACAACTCTTTTTCTGAGGTCCTCAGAAATCTCCTTTGTCTGTGCCATGATACACTTCCACACTTCCATGTGTTGTGAAGAGCAGACTTTGATAGATCCCTGGTCTTTAAATAACACAGGGTGCCCGCTCACACCTGATTGTCATCCCATTGATTGAAAACACCTGACTCTAATTTCACCTTCAAACTAACAGCTAATCCTAGAGGTTCACATACTTTTGCCACTCACAAATATGTAATATTCGATCATTTTCCATTGACCAAGTGTAATATTTTTGTCTCATTTGTTTAACTGGTTACTCTTTATCTACTTTTAGGACTTGAGTGAAAAGCTGATGATGTTTAGGTTATATTTATGCAGAAATATAGAAAATTCTAAAGGGTTCACAAACTTACAGGGGAAACTAGGGGCTTGGTGGCAGGACTGGCATTCCAGCCGCCATCAAAAACCTCACATTGTTCAGTGTGGTACTGAGGTGTCACCTGTTGCATGGCTGTACTCAGATCCTAATCCAGGTGGTTCGTTGTGTGGTCACATTCACACACACACTCAAGGAAATTTATAAGTGAAGATAGCGTGCTGTTTTTTTGATGACAAAGAGAAAGAAATGGTCACACACAAAAACATTAAGTCACTCCTGTGCCAATCTAGTTATGCAGCTTTTAACCCAGTGTATCTATCCATCCATCCATTATCCAACCCGCTATATCCTAACTACAGGGTCATGGGGGTCTGCTGGAGCCAATCCCAGCCAATACAGGACGCAAGGCAGGAAACAAACCCTAGGCAGGGCACCAGCCCACCACAGGGCCCAATGTGTCTACTTTTAAATTAAATATAATTTAAGATGTGTAATTTCCTGCTTATTTTACTCTACATTACTATATCTGTGTGCATAATAAATCTCTCTGTTATAAAAAAAAAACCCTGGGAGGGAGACTACGGAGACGAGACATGATCTTCTCGGAAGACAATTTGACATCCCACGAAAGACACTTTAACGTCATGCGAGACAAGGCAGTGAGACAACATTTAAAACAAGATCACGGACATCTAACCAAACAGTTGTTGGAATGTTTTTGGCAGACAGACATCATGTGCTCTCAGCTCTTAAAACAATGACAAGTGAGAAGCAGAACACACAGCTTGCTAGCAGCAGCAGGAAGCCAGCTGATGATCCAACTGCTTCTCCTTAGTGTGCATTGAGATCCTCCCCCCCCCTTTTACAATGCGAGTAGCATAGACGCGAAGTGGCAAAAGGACAGCTGCTGTACAGGCTTTGAAATGATCGACACAAAGCGCAACAACTAAAAAATGCAGCTTGCCAGCAGCACCAAGCCAGCAGATGATCCGACTACAACTCTTTAGCATGCGTTCAGCCCCCCTTCACAAAACAAGCGGCAGAGACACGAAGTGGCAAAAGGACAGCTGCTGTACAGGCTTTTAAATAATCGACATGCAGTATGACAAAAAGAACACGCAGCTCGCCAGGAGCAGGAGCAGAAAGACAGCAGATGATCCGACAGCATCTCCTTAGCATGCATTCAAACGTCCCTCCTTCACAACACAAGCAGCGTTATACATCCTGCAAGAAAGATTTAACCACGTCCGGGGCCGGAAATAAAGGACAAGTATTGTTTTTACAAAAGTTTTAAAGTAAAAGTGAAAATAATGCATATGTAACAATTCCCATGAAAATAACAATCTCTTTAAGTTGTATATCCAGTAAACCAAACCCAGGGGTGTGCGAGCGGAGCCCCCTAGTATTATATAAATTAATGTACTTTATTGTATGTATTACAGTACAGTTTTATTGTATTATAAAATCTTCTGTTGAGTTATTTTCCTGTGGTATAACTAAAGTGTAATTTACATGGAAGTACTGTATTGACCATTCTATAACAATTTTTACTCCATCAAATGGCGTATTACAAATATTATTACTGCTGTTTAGAATTTTACACCAAATGCTTTATAACAAAGTCAACAAACAACCCAATACTATAAAAAAATTAAGGAAAATTTAAGTGGAAACAAATTTGTGAAATTAAAAAAGAATCATACAATATTACATTAAATATTCTGGTGATTTACCTTTAATAATGTAGTAAAGTTCAAACAGGAATAAATCATGTAAACAAATGACAAAATCCACTAATATCTATAAAGAGGGCACACTGGCCTCTTAGTATCCTACATTCATACTATCAGCTTCATTTGTGTTATGGTTAATGGGCTCCAATGGGATTAGTATATTCTTTGACAGCCTATTTAATTTCCTATCATTTTATTTCTATTTCAAATTTCCTTTATTAGGTTATAATGTCATTTGTGTGCACCTTCTGCTAGAATGATATTAGTACTTGCGACATATGCCTGTGCACTGAGAATGGCGTCTTTGAGTGAGTATGTTATAGCTGTAGTTATTACAGACTTCAATTAAACTCTGCTGAATTAATTTCAGTTAGATTATACTTCTGAGATTAGATTTAAGCGCTAGACCAATACTCCATGATTTATCATGGACAGAGCTACCTAGTGTCTTTATAAAACCAATAAAGAATGATTTTACAAAATGGCATTAGCAATAAAAAAGATATTTTATTTTTAAGCACAATGCTTTCCTTAAAAGCTGATAAGAATATTGCATTCAATTTTCTTAAATTCATCATTCATATTTCTCAGGAGTTTCTGTGAGTATGACATGAATTAATTTAAACTTCATACACAATGGAAGTATCTGTACTTCAAAAGTGGTAAGAAGATGTTTATATGAAGCAAGTCCAACAACAACATTTGAAATTACCATATAATTATTTTCACTTTATAATTTACTTTTCAATTTATATAATTTCAAGTTTTCATTGTAACGGTTGTTTATGTGTAGCAAGAGAAAGAATTAAGCCCACATTTGAGGTGGTTTTAATTTTAGAAGCTACTGTTGCTTCATTCAAAATCTTCAAATCGCGATGTATAAAACCTAAACTTGGCATAAAGCCACGCATATTTCCACGGTACCTCAAACACTGTTGTACGCTCCGTTTTTCAGACTGGCGGCACCCAGCGTCAAAGCAGTGCCACGGTTTCTGTGTGGTTATCCTTTCTTTTCCTGACGCAGCTTTATAAATACACTGAAATTAACCGCATATTGTTTATTAGTCTAATGCATCTGATTGTAATTAACCAGAAATAATATAATGGTGCATGGAATGGTCAAACTATTCTAAATACCATAGCTGCTTTAGCGTTGTTACTCTCACACACCTTCTTCTTCTTCTTTCAGCTGCTCCGTTAGGGGTTGCCACAGCAGATCATCTTTTTCCATATTACTCTCACTGCACCACTCGGAGAAGCTGATTTAAAGAGAATTTTCGGTATACAGCATCAAGCACACGCTGCCTCAGCCATGCTTCCTATTTGAACTGCTTCTCATACGGCAAACGCTTCAAACCTTTCCTGTACGGACCTCGGAAACAGTTTCATCCTAAGAGCTCTAAACGCACTCAATCAGTCCATCAAGTGCTCCTTGTAGAACTGTCTGTACTTATTTGTACAATCACCTCACTGCAAACTTGCGATACAGATATAATATTGCACAACCTGAGCCACTTTATAAAGAGTGTATTTACATATAATGACGATATCATTTTTAAGATGAAATGCAGCAAAATATGTTTATTATATTATACAGATAAAACTTTACCTTCATTTAAATAATCTATATTGTTAATAATTAAAGGACACAGTGTTGCTAGGCTAGCAAGGATCTGGCGCTCCGCTCATGGATTGTTCCTGCCTAGCACTGTATGCTTCACTGGGATTGGCGTGAAGGATAGAATAATTAAACATGTACTACGAAGATATTTCAATGTTTCTTAAAAGTTTTGAAGAATCAGCGTTATAAGCTTACAGATGGCTTAACTTCCATTAAAAAGCTGATTGTGTGGCGATCGGTTACTTGGAGAAAGAAAAGGAAGGGCAGGAACAAATTACCAGGACCAGATAAAATGTATCCTCGTGTTCTTAAGGAGGCTAGTGAGTACATATATAAACCCTTGACACATATTTTTAGGAAGTCACTGCGCACTGGAGAGATTCCGAAGGACTGGAAAATGGCAAATATCATCCCATTATATAAAAAGGGTGACAGGGCAGATCCAAGTAACTATAGGCCAGTAAGCTTAACATGCATCACAGGAAAATTAATGGAAGGAATTATTAAGGATAAGATTGAGCAACACATGGCAAGGACAGGAGTTATTCTGAACAGTCAGCATGGGTTCAGAAGAGGGAGATTGTGTTTTACTAACATGCTGGAATTCTATGAGGAGGCAACAAAAGGATACGATCAAAGTGGAGCTTATGATATTATTTATCTGGACTTTCAGAAAGCATTTGATAAGGTGCCACATGAGAGGTTGGGCACCAAGTTAAAAGAAGTGGGAGTTCAGGGTGATTTTTTTAGATGGGTGCAGAATTGGCTCAGACACAGGAAGTAGAGAGTGATGGTGCGAGGAACCTCATCAGAACTGGCCGATGTTAAGAGTGGTGTTCCACAGGGGTCAGTGCTAGGGCCGCTGCTATTTTTAATATAAATAAATGATTTAGATAGGAATATAAGTAACAAGCTGGTTAAGTTTGCAGATGATACCAAGATAGGTGGATTAGCAGATAATTTGGAAACCGTTATATCATTACAGAAGGACTTGGATAGCATACAGGCTTGGGCAGATTTGTGGAAGATGAAATTTAATGTCAGTAAATGTAAAGTATTACACAAAGGAAGTAAAAATATTAGGTTTGAATACACAATGGGCGGTCGGAAAATCGAGAGTACACCTTATGAGAAGGATTTAGGAGTGACAGTGGACTCTAAGCTATCAACTTCCCGACAGTGTTCAGAAGCCAATAAGAAGGCTAACAGAATATTAGGATATATAGCACGATGTGTGGAGTACAAGTCCAAGGAGGTTATGCTCAACCTTTATAATGCACTGGTGAGGCCTCATCTTGAGTACTGTGTGCAGTTTTGGTCTCCAGGCTACAAAAAGGACATAGCAGCACTAGAAAAGGTCTTGAGAAGAGCGACTAGGCTGATTCCAGGGCTACAGGAGTTGAAATATGAGGAATGATTAAAAGTTTAAGCAAAAGAAGATTAAGAGGTGACATGATTGAAGTGTTTAAAATTATGAAGGGAATTAGGACAGTGGATCGAGACTTGTATTTTAAAATGAGTTCATCAAGAACACGGGGACACAGTTGGAAACTTGTTAAGAGTAAATTTTGCACACGCATTAGGAAGTTTTTCTTTACACAAAGAACAATAGACACTTGGAATAAGCTACCAAGTAGCATGGTAGACAGTAAGACGTTTGGGACTTTCAAAACTCGACTTGATGTTTTCTTGGAGGAAATAAGTGGATAGGACTGGCGAGCTTTGTTGGGCTGAATTGCCTGTTCTCGTCTAGAGTATTCTAATGTTCTAATTGGAGGTTAGTACATTTGAAAGAGACAGTACTGCAGGGGCGGCCTTAGGCATGTGCAAACTGTGCACCTGCACAGGGCCGCCAAATCCCAGGGACCGCCACACCAATAAATATTGAACATCAAACAGAAAGAGAAAATAACGACACAGCTAAAAATGCAGCGGCAAATTTCGGCAAAAGTTAAATGCTTGTGTCATGAGCACGAGGTGGCTATGCAGTGTCCGCAACGGACGTGGCCATCCGGCGTGCATAAGATACCATATTGACATTGGTGGGCGAAGGGGCCACTGATTCTTTCTCTGCCCAGGGCCACCATGGAACCTAGAGCCGCCCCTGAGTACTGCTGCAATAAATTATTTCATCGAAGGTCGCACACAATTACTGCACCACCGTGTTCCCATGTTTATTAACGTGCTTTAACTCCTATCATCATGAAAATGATATCACATATACATCTCAGTATTTTAGTTATTAAGAGAGCTGTAATATCACGAATGTAATGGATTCTGTGTCCTGTCGGAGGTAGAGAAAGCCCGTTTAAGAAGCACGTAGTGATTCACACACATAGAGCACATACAAGAACACATACAAAACAAAGCATTTAACGTGCTACTTTACTTACGATGTGATTTGAGAAACTAGTTAATTAAATGATTTTAAGATGAAGTTTATGATGTTCTACTTTAATGACAAAATAAACTACGTGATTAAAGTGGAAATTTCGAGATTGAAGTTGACATTTCGTGCTTTTTCCCCACTGTGTGCCTTTTTTTTTTCTCTGTACCCTAATAAGCTTTCATATGACACTCAGATGGTGGGCTACGACTCGCTTTTTCACGGCGACTTTGATATCTGACAACTTCTTTTTTATTTTGGGCACTGTGCGACTTTGTGAACATGAGGTTTCGAGTTTCTCCGACACACTATGTCACTCGATCAGCTTCCTTTTGTTGTTTATACCACTGTTTAAACTAACAAATAGTACGTTTTTCCTTGCCTCCACTTGGTATTCACTGAAATTCTTCCATTTTCCCATTGTCTTTTCACAAAACACTGAGCTTAAGGGCTATTTATATTGATTTGCTTATTCAAAGATGCGTAATTCTGGGAGGAGTTGGGGCGGGACAGCAGGCGTGTGCACGAGCGTTACTTTTCACACTGACCGGGATTTATGTAGCAGAAGAACGCGGAAGTTGGCAAACGCACAAATTCCTGCATCTGGATTTTTCTGTGCTTAAGCTTACGTCATGTTATAGTGCAAATTCTACACATGGCTTTATGCATGAGGCCCCAGAACTCCAAACTAGTACAATTTTCTATATCTATGGCTTGATCACATTTAAAAATTAAGGCAACAGCCTGTGATAATACTGAGAAAATGTAAAATATTCATAGGAATTAAGGTAGGGTTAGTTTTCAAGTAGATCTGTTATTATAATTGACAAAATAAATGTGATTTAAACCAATATGAATTAAATTATTCTGTAAACTCCAAAGAATTAAGGTTCTATGAAAAATCTATTGTCATATTTCAGTATTGGGCTTGCCCATAAGTTTAGCTTTTGGTAATCAGTAGTACTTTATCCTTGCATTATGTTTTATTTAAAATTTTATTAATTTGCTTTCTTTATTTGTTAATTGTTTTGTTAATCTTTTCTATTAGTTTAATTTTCCTCCATATTTCCCTTAATTTTCTCACCCCCTCCCAAGACCACAACTTCCACTCCCTATTCCTCTTACCCCAACCTAATGTACTGTACATTTAAGTATGGATCTGGTTAGGTACTTTGATGTAAACCATTTTCTCTGATCTTTCTGTGATTTCTATTTGTTGAATTTAGTTAGGAACAAAGTAATTCTGAAGTTTGTATTATGAATCATAGCTTTTGAATTTTTCCTTTCATTACATTTTTCTTTAGCAAGAATAATTTTTGTGCAGCCAGGTTTTTTGAAGGCTTTTACCCTTATGGCCAATATTCATAACTATAAGTAGCATGTGTTGTAACAGGCATAATAACTCACAGATGATAAAAATATGTTTCTGATATACTTGCAAAGGAACGTAGTTGCATTACATCAGAGAAAGTTTGATTTTCAGTGTATCTAATGAGAAGTCAAGATAAATTGCACCTTTTATTGGCTAACTCAAAAGATTCCAATATGCAAACTTTCGAGGCAGCTCAGTCCCCTTCTTCAGGCAAGACACATCCATAATAGTTAACACGGTACAACACCTTCCTACTTCAGAGTAACTTCGAGGATTATAGGCAGTGTCCCAGGGTTTGGAATGTGTACAGTTTTAAACATCTGACATTTCACTTGATTTCACTCTAATGTTTCTTATTTGGCTAACCCTTCATTAGTCTTTTCATTAAGGGACATGTTGAAATATAATCTACACCATTAACAATATTATACCTCAGCAATATAATATCAACATCATCATTTTTATTTTGTGTATAATATTACATAAAGGCTTTGAAAAACAACTGTTTACCTTGTAGTTTCTATCTGTATCTTTTCTTTCACTTCTTGGATCACAAAAATTGTTTATTCATTGTTAACTTATTGCTTGATAATGCTAGTCTTTTATACACTGAGGTTTAATCTGACAGCAACGTCAGAGCTGTGGATTCTATTGAGAGTAAGCTAATGGAAAAGTCTCAGTAAGATATGCAACAGCAGGGAACCTTATTAGCTGTACTTGTAGCAACAGCCAGAAACTGACCTCATTGAAAAACTCTAATGAAGAGATTCCATAATCACAGAAGAGAAGAGCACCTTTCCTTCAATAATGGTTTTGACTGACAGGTTTATTGTTCTTTCGCTAACATTTTGTGACTCTGTAGTCATTATTCAAGTTAAGTACATTGAAAGAAAAAAATCAATATTTGTTTTACTTAATTTATTTCACTGACCTGTTACACACTGAGATCCCAGGACCACCTGAAAGGAAGTGATTAATAAATGCTCAGACTGGGAGATTTCAGCATCTCATAAATAAAAAATTATCTCTTGATGTAAATTAAAGCAGTGAAGGATGCTTTAAAAAAATAATATTAATATATGATGAACAAAAAATGTAATTACCAATTAATATAAAACAGGCAAAAACTCTCTTCTTAATTAGAACATGGACCAATTTTGACAAGAACAGGCTATTCAGCCCAGATTGGCTTGCTGTTATTATTCACATACTATAACTTCTCCAGTATAATACTGAGCTAAGTTTTGAAGGTACCCACCATCCCATTGTCTACCACAATTCTGGTTACTTCATTACATGTGTTTGTAGTTCTCTGAATGAAGAAAAACTTCCCAGTGTTTGTGGGGAATCTGCCCTTAACAAGTTTCATTTATGAACTCGTGTTTTTGTGGAAGAATTTTTTAAAAGTAACATTTGGAATCTACTGTGGTAATTACCTTGGTAATTTAAAACTATTTCATTACATCACCACTTACATCTCTGTTTGTTTAGATCAAATAGTTCAACCTCCTCCAATCTTTCCTCATAGCTACAGGGACCAGTCTAGGCCTTTTTTTACTTTCTCTAGTTCAGCTAGGTTTATATATATACATATTCTAGAATGTAAATTATTAAGAACAGTAGTAAACAAAAACATAAGCACATTAAAAATATTAATACAAAACAAGGAAGCTAAAACCACTAGCTCATGGGCCTGTCTCTGAATATATTAAAATGCTTCAGCTTCATTTCCAAAGTCCTACCTGCTATGTAACTGCCCAGTAATTAAGGCAGATTATATGCATTTGGGAAGGAATAAGAACAGTCACCCAACACAGGGCCAAAACGGTCACACAAATTTAGCTAAATAAGCTGTAAAAGAAATCAATATAAGGGAGGAGAAAGTGGTGGAGTGTAGGAAAACAATGACACTGACCATTCTGCAGCTCCATTACTCATATCATCTAGTTAAAATTATTCTCATTGGTAGATAAAATTTGATATATATATTTTGTTCTGTCACTCTGGCATATCCATTGATATTTGTTGCTATTATTCATTGTCACTGTTACCTTTACTGATTTCTGTCTGCTGTACTTTGTTTGGACCATGTACTGCATCTTCACTGCATAGTGAGGCCATATTGTTTACACATTTATGAACGAAATGAAATAAAATGTTGCAAGAATACTCTATGCATGCCAGCCAAGTACTAAGGAATACTACATTAGGGCTTTCTGGACATCTGTCACTTGCACACTGTGTCCACAGATGAATAAATGGAACTAGCTGGCTGCTGAGAAGGTGGTTGTCCATATTCCAAAGACCTACAAAAGACTGAGGAGGTATAGAAATTGTAATGAAAGAAAGAAGCAAAATAGATAAAATGTATAGTTTACATTAGAAGTTATTCATTATTTTGTGCTTAGTATCCATTGTGTATACAGTATTTTACCATTTGCATCATTAACATTATGTCACTTTCAATAAAACAAATACTTATTTCTACATAATTTATGAATCCATATTTCAGCAAAGTGCATTTCACTGATCACTTAGAATGGTATTGCTCTTTATGTGTAAATTAATGAAGTGAAAATATTTTCAGTTATTTATTGTCTTAACCTGTTTTTCCATCACAGGATCACAAGGAGATCAGAGAAAACCAGCAGCAACATCAGAAGAACAAAAACTCTACACAGAAAGTGCATTAAGATAACCACTGTATCAGCCATGCACTGCAAAAAATGAAATCTAAGCAAGAGGAAAATTATTTATATCATGACATTAAATCTTGTTTTCCTTAATGTAAGAATTATTGACTTATCAAATAATCTATAAGTACGATGATTTAGCTTACTTTAAGACATCTTGTCAAGTAAATTTTGCTTACCCCATTGGCAGATTTTTTTGCTAAATAAAAGCAAAACTACGGATGAAAGTTTGTTTTTGTCTAGTTTTTTGCATACGCATTTTTTGCAGTGAATAATTACACCATGACACACATACATGATGCTATTTTCATATTCTTAAAGAAAAAGGGAGTAGAAAAGCAAAAGGCATAAGCACATTAATATAATGATTTTTACTTGTACTATACATGTTCTGTGTAGTTTAAATGATTTTGGTCAATCAGTATTCTCTACCTGGAAAGTTCATCAGTAAAGTTTTCCCAGAGACATGTATTTTGTAGAGTATGTCTACTTTTACGTTATTTTTGCTAAACATTTTGGTTAAAGAGACCTGAAAATGTATGATGTCTCATTCTTCTATTTCAGTGATTGTTATCAAGCTTATTGGCTATCTGATGTATCAACCGAGTTCATGCATATTTATATTCCTCTGACAAAGTAGCTAAACTTTAGTAACAGAGAAAAGGCCCCCAAACTACATAAGTTATGAACAGATATCTAAAATTAAAAAAGAAAAAAACAACACTCTCTTGGTTATGAATTTTAAATTACAAGCCTATTCTTCAGGGTACAATTATTCTGCTCTATAAAATAACCGTCTGTAATATTGATCAATTTCAGAGTGCACCGATTGCCACTAGATACTGTTGCAGTGACATCTATCCACTTCCAGAGGCTATTTAAAATGACCAATCTGTCATCATATCAGGAGTTTTATAACGATACAGAGAAACATGCATAATGTTTAGTGGAATGATGTTTCATGTCTGGAGTAAAGCAGAATAATAATTAAAGTAGGATCACAGGGTTTATGTAGCATCCCTACAGTTTTTTGCCCTGATGCAATGGCTCACCCATTTAACCACATCTATTACACCACACAACAACACATTTCTCTCTGTCTTGATTTCTCTCCTACTAACTCTCTATCAATCTTTTCTTTCTCTATTATCCACCAGGCCATTGACATACACTCTAAAGTATAGCAACATAAAGTGAACAAGCACCCAAATGTCTAACTGACCATATTTATTTAATATAAATTATATTCTTTAAGAACTACAGAACAGTCCAAAATATATTTATTGAAATTGATGTTTTCATTTGGTTTTAGCCATTTTTAACGTGGTCTTTTCAGTTCTGCCAAGAAAACTTATTCTATGAGAGCTGAGTGTTGCCTTGGCTACTCGTGTTTGGACTCGGATGCACAAATCACTTCTTTGACCTCAGTCCCACATCTGATGTAGCACAGTGGGATATCTGTGTGCTTGACCCAACCAGGAAGCAATTATACTCAATAAAGGTGCTTAACTTACACTTACCTGAACTTATCCTTGTATACATCATAGAATCTATACTCCATTTATGACAATGATTCTGGTCATTTTAAGCCCAAACTCCATTTTCAGCCCTAATGAAATTACGCCATATGATAAAATGTTGAAATGTATTAATCATTTAACAAAGCATTTTCAATATGATCTTGCTTCTTAACATTTTGTTACTGGAATAAAGCAGAGTATTATCCATCTTAGAGTTAGTAACTGATCTTAAGCTATTAACACCAAAACTGTTTTTTAATGAAATGTGAGTTGCTTGTAATTTTTAAAAAATAATGAATGTAATAGCTACCTGACTTTCATGTTATTCATAGCTAGATCCAGCTTTATTTCTGGGCTCGTCATTCAGTTCTATTTCCAGAGAGCTATGTAGTGTAATTCTGTTAAAAACTCATGATTATGTTTTCTGAATTTGCCAGTCCATTGCATAGTACTCTCACAAACACATGCTCCTCTAGCCGAGTACTTAGTTATAAGTTGACAGTTGCCCTAGTATGCATTTGTTTTGTGATAGGTGGGGTCAAATCCCACTTAAAATATGCCTTAACACAGAGAGAAAATGTTCATTTCACATAATAAAAGTAGATTTATCAAGCCTAGGTCCTTTAAGTTGTAAAAGAGTGATGATATCTTATACACTACCACATGTCAGTTCAGGTTGGGGAGCAGCATGTTGCCGCACCCACCACATGACAAAACAGTTCAGGATCCTGGTTGGCAACCCCCCAGGCAGACACATGGTCCAGTGCCACCCTCCGGCATTGACACTCTATCTGCCGCAGCCATGTGTTACGTATGCATCCCCTTGGCCTTGTCCAGCCACTTGGGTCCTCAACAAAGAGGATCCTGCAAGCAGATCACCTTTGGGGAAACTGACGTGCCCTCACTATGCAGGTAATGTGCCTCATTCAGAACTCCAGTGCGTACGCACAGAAATGTTGCGTAAGAATGTTTCCACGTTCAAATCGCGATGTATAAAACTTGGCGTAAAGCCACGCACTTTTCCACGGTACCTCATACCCTGTCGCTCGGTTTTGCAGACTGGTGGCACCCAGCGTCAAAGCAGTGCTACTCTTCCTGTGTGGTTACTCTTTAATTTCCTGACGCGGCTTTATAAATACACTGAAACTAACCGCATATTGTTGATTGGTGTAATGCATCTGATTGTAATTAACTTGTAACAATATAATGGTCCAGGGAATAGCCATAGTATTCTAAATACCATAACTGCTTTAGCGTTGTTACTCTCACTGCACGTTCTTCTTCTTTTTCTTCTTTCAGCTGCTCCCTTTAAGGGTTGCCACAGCGGATCATCTTTTTCCATATTACTCTCACTGCACAAATCGGAGTATTTATATCACTGTATCTGAGTGGGGAATCACAGTAGCAGCTGATCGGAAAGAGAATTATCGGTATACAGCACCAAGCCCAATCTGCCTCAGCCACGGCAAAACGTTTCAAAGCCTTTCTTGTACGGACCTTGCGGTTCAGAAACAGTTTCATCCCAAGAACTATAAATACACTCAATCAATTGCTCCTTGTAGAACTGTTTGTACTTATAAGTACAATTACCCCACTGTAAACTTGCACTACAGTTATAATATTGCACGACCTGTGCCACTTTATAAAGCGCATCTTTACATATGATGACAGTATCCTTTGTAAGATGAAATGCAGCAAAATATGTTGATTATATTATACAGATAAAACTTTAACTTCATTTAAATAATCTGTATTGTTAATAGTTAAACATGTGAGGACACAGTGCTGCAGCGCTAGCAAGTTCACGTATTGTTCCTGCTTCGCGCTGTATATTTACTGAGGTTGGCGTGACACTGGAAGGATAGAAGGATAGAATAATTAAACACATACTATGAAGATATTTCAATGTTCCTTAAAAGTTTAGAAGAATCGTCGTTGTAAGCTTACAGATATTTTAACGTCTATTGCAGAGCTGATTGTGTGGCGAATGGGTATTTGGGAAAAGAAAAGTAAGGACAGGAATTGAAGGTTAGTACGTTTGAAAGAGACAATACTGCTACAATAAATTATTTCATTGAAGGTCGAAGGAAAATAAAGAGTAACCACACAGGAACAGTAACACTGCTTTGATGCTGGGTGCTGCCAGTCTGCAATACCGAGCAGAGAAGGTATGAGGTACCGTGGAAAAGTACATGGCTTTACGCCAAGTGTAGGTTTTTTACATCGTGATTTGAACGTGGAAAAGTTCTTACAAAACATTTCTGTGCGTACGCATCGTTCATACATGAGGCCCCTGGAGCTTCTTCCTTCGTCCTTACCACTGCTGAGGTAAGTAAACCTCTCGACAAGAATACACTACCACACCACATCTTACTAGATATGTTGAACTGAATTCTTTCCATATTTGTTTTCTGAATCTTTTAGGATCATAGATGTTTTGAGTTTTAGATTAACCTTTGTAATGTATGTACAGTATAATGTCTTTATTGCTTATGTAAATATACAAATTATTTTTTTGCCATGGAATATATTTTAAAATAATTTTGGATTGCCCCATTAACATAATGATAAATGTGGGACAGTCAGTGTAACAGGATTTTGCAATCATTATTAACATCTATGTTCCTTTTACTTTTTTTTCCATTCCATACTTTATTGTTGGAATGAAAGTGGATGCTCCAACTGTCGATGAGATCCATTGCATCAAATCTTCTAGGATGAAGATTAAGAACAATATGAACTACTTAAATATATTATATTATGTTATGTTGTTCTTTCTCAAGCCACCATCTAGAGTTTTTTTTTATTTTTTCTGTTGCCCTGAAACATTTAACTATAGCATCAGACTTACCATTGATTTATGTTGATTTGCTATTTTTGGCATTTTATTTATTCATTGTTTTTCTTTATTTATTTTTTTCTTGTAGCTTTTTCTTTGACATCTTGTAAAGCTCTTTGAGCTGCATACCTTGTAAGGAAGTGTGCTGGAGAAACAAATGTTGTTGTTGGTTGTGTGCATGAGTATAACCTGTGAAGAACAGGTACCCAGTCCTTGGCTGGTCCTTGCCATGTTCTTAAAACTGCCCAGATAAACTTTGGCTCCTGTGACCTTCAACTGGATTAAGTATTGTCAGTAAAATATGGATTATTTAGAATTTATGGAGTACTTATCTAGTAAAGACAAACAAACAAGCAGCTATATAAATAAATAAAAGAACACATAGAGAAGACGTCAATACAGTGAAAGGAAATTATAAATCATATGTACTGAATTTATATAAAATTATCTTTCATGTGCTTTGAGATGGAGCAAAATTATATGGCCAGAATATTTGAATTACTTATGTCTCTCATTCTTCCATATATGCAAAAAAATCCTAAACTGAAGATGAATTTCAAGTTTTCTGTCATGTGTACGGTGTTCATTGAATGATACTGAGATATGAGTTTTGGAGTTGATGTAATTAGCAGTATGACATAAATTCCAGTAGTAATACATAAATTATTTCTCTAAAAAAATCAAATTTTAATTTATTTATTAATTCATTCAGTCTGTAGACTTTTTGACAAATGTTGCATCAATAATTAATTTATATGTAATGCATGCAAAAATAATGTGTTGTGCATCCATGACTTGAAGGATCAGTCATTAACATCACTGACAAAATTAAACCATGTTTACCAGCGCTCATCTGCTTTGTCAGGAGACAAAGAGGACAGTGAGAATATACCGTACACCATTGCATTGTACAAGATAAACTCTTTATCACTTTAATTATATTTTATTTTCAGTTTTACAGCCATAATCATATTAAAACATAAAAAGTACAGAAATAGAATTAGATTTCTAGTCCCTCCTTACATACAGAAATTAAAGTCAGCAAAACCAGGAATAAAAAAAAAAAACACAATATCATGTTAAAGATAAAGGATGAACCTAGCATCTCCAGGTAAAAAACAAATCCAAGGAGACTGCCGAACAGTGTCTTTGAATTAAGCTGAGACAGGAAACAACAGGTTCAGAGTGAATGAGTAATCTACGCCATAAATTTTTTAGAGTATTCCGTGAATCTGTTTTGTTGGTATTTTGGTCATTTTGAGCAGGGAAATAATTGACAATTTGGATATTTATGAGTTCAGCAAAGACTATTACGGACAAAATAAGCATAAACAGTGTGGTGGAGCGATTTCTAGTATATAAGTTGATCAATATTTTGGATGTTTTTATTTGTAAGCAAGACAAATGATAAGAACAGCAGTTCTTTGATGTTTACCTAACCATCCTCCACAGGAGCATCAGACCAGCTTGGCAAGGGTATCTGAGTTTGGCATAGAGCCTATAAGCCATCCACCTCAGGATCCACTTATAGGCGGAGTGGTGGCTCTGAGACTAGGGATCTGCACTGGCAATCGGAAGGATGCCGGTTCAAATACCGTAAATGCCAATAGGAACTTTGCTCTGTTGGGCCCTTGAGCAAGGCCCTTAACCTGCAATTGCTGAGCACTTTGAGTAGTGAGAAAAGTGCTATATAAATGCAAAGAATTATTATTATAAACTGACTAAACAAAGCAGCTGTGGGATGAGTTGTACCTGAGAGCCTTCATTGGTAACTGGTTAGGAAAGAGATGGAAAATTAATTTTGTTTATCTAATATATAGCTGTTAATGATTGTAATTCAGAATGGCTTCTGACTCAAAACCAATGTCCCATTGGTTTATGTTTTGTTGTAAGAATGGTATAAAGTTTGTCACCTTGCCTTTTACCTATCTCTCTCACCATCACCATTTAGAGGCCATGATGAAGACACCTCTTTCAAAGCCACCACATTTTGAGATAGGCATGTGGCCTCTTTCAATACCCTATTCAAATTTCATATGGTAGCAAAGCAAGCTAGACTAAAGATAAGCTGAGAGCCACCTATGGATGCAAGATGCACTGCTACTTAGGCTGTAAGGGTATGGTTTGCCAAAATTCACATAGTATTCTGCTTTCATAATATTTTGTGGCATTTTTATCAAGAATACATAATTAAATGTATAACTTAAGTCCTGCTTGTTTATTTACTGTTTAATTATCTGAGGTTACAAATGTTAAAAGGAAATGGGGGGAGTGCTGAAGTATCTAGTCGCAGAGCGGTAAGTGTATTGGATTTTATTTTATTTATTTTTTTAACATTTTGTTGATTTTATTAAAATCAAATAACATTCCATACAAGGAAGTCAAGTTTAACAAAACTTGATTTGTTTCTAACCTAGTGTATTGGATTTTAGATATTTTATTAAGGTTTACACAGTAAAGAGTATAAAAAAGAAAACAGGGCCACCATAGGGAATTCCACGATTCCACTAAGAGAAAGTTACATCTTACATCAGCTACATCAGTTTCTGCTACAAAAACTACATTCCAACAAAAGCAATCGTTAAGTTTAATAACAACAAGCCATGGTTTTCAAAAGAACTGAAAAATGTATCCATCACTAACATATAAAAGTAGAGATAAAAGTATATACAAAAAGTGGGAAATTAATGCTAATTGTAGATATTAGGACAAGCTTGAATTGTATTTTACTCACTGTTGATTGTTCCTCTGCCATTAAACACCTACAGTTTGTGGATTACAAATGAAAAGTCTTCTGTTTCTAAGTGATCATTGTCTACCTATTCAGCTGAACAAGTTCTACTGCCGACACCCTTCTGTGACACAGGACCCTCTTAGGTCATCTACCTAACTTATCTTTCATTCTGGTTCTTCCTCCTCATCCATAACACTGAGAATGCAGTAAATTTGCTCTTGAATGTCACCTTTCCCTTCAAACTAAGCCAATGTGCAGATGAACGAACTATTGGCTGTGTTTAGAAACATTTTTAACAAGTCTTTGTTTGAATGAAAAATTCCTCACTAATTCAAGTTAGTCACAATTTTCCAAGTGTCCAAAAAGCAAACCATTTCCTAACTTAAAGATTTTTTTTTTTATTAACACTATCACTCACAATCTGAGCTGGCATGAAAATATAACTTATCTCACAAAAAAGCTAAAGAGTAAATTTTTTGTTTCCTCAGCAGCTTAAATAGTGTAGCACATTCAAATCAGTACTGATTTAGTTTTATAAAGCAGGTTTTTGTAAGCAACTCCACTCGATAATGGCGTAATTTGGCAGTGTGCCCGCTCATTCAAAGCTGAAACAGAAACTAGACTCGATTAAGGACATTTAGACCATACTCACACAGGTCACCATCTCCTTCAATTATTACCATCATGAAAATGTTGCTAACTACTAAGTACATAAGTGCCTGCTTTCCTGCTCCCTATTCTGGTCAATCACAACATATGTATGTCCATATTTAAAACATACATCCATCTAGCTTTTTACTTTTAAAGATTCATATTATATACTGCATGTATTCACTTTTATGTATGGGCATATTATTTTAAGGATTTGTTGGTTTTTTTTGCATATTATATTATCTTTTCTGATGTTGTATATAATGTATCTTGTATTAACTGTTATATTTTACCATTGTAACATATCTATGGCTGTAAAACCAAGACAAATTCCAAGTAACTATGTTGCCTGGCAATAAAATTTAATTTAAAAGAACTTGGCTATTAATATGCAATTGTATTTTCTAAACAGTTCTTAATTTGACATAAGGCAGCAGGATTTAACATGAAGGGAAAAAAAGATGATTGTTCTTTTAATATGAAACAAGATGAGGTTAGAATAAATGTTATTGTTTATTTGCACTAGTCATGCATACATTTACATTCTAATAATATATGTTTTCATGTTGTGATAAAATAAAGAGCTATTTTTGCCGTGTTTTTATAGGATAGACTTTATATTTCGATATATTTAATACAATTGCTATAGTGACATGTAACACTGTGAGGCTATGACTCTCAAACATTTCCTTAATGCAATTAACTTTAACACAGTTAAATGATTATTTTACAAAATTTAATTTACAAAGCTTGTGATGGACTATCATCCCATCCAAGATGCATCCCTCTGAGAACTGGCTCACCTCCGCTGGATAATCAGTTTCCAAGAAAGTATTCCTTATACATATTTGTAGCATATTTGCTTTATTTACCAAGAGACAGTAAGGGTAATTTTCTAAATTGGAGCCTGTGTTGCTCTGCTACAGAAGCTCAGTCACCTGAACAGCATCAGTGTCATACATTCAAATTACCATTAATATTAGAAATCATCCTACCTTATTTGGCATTGGATAGAGTAATTCTAAAATTACAAATATGTAAGAAATAATCCTACAGAAAGAATACATGAATTTATTTATTAACTTGTACAATACATGCTGCATCATTCCTATTTCGATTTTCAGTATATGCAGACCACTTTGCTACTGTAACTACTATACATGCATCTGTTTTCATCTGCTATGAAGTGGCAATTATATTTTTAGATTTTGGAGAGCCTAATTAAAAAGGTTACTGCAAACATTGTATTAATGCTAATTAGATGTCCCAAATCATAATAGCAAAGAACTGACTTATAATTACATGTGTGTGCTTAATGTCTTATCTTTAGGCTGACGAAGCAATAATTATTATGCCAAATGTGTCTCTGTATTAACTATGCGTGCTGCAAAAATGCACATTCATTTTCAAATAATTTGGTAAGGCTTTTTGTTCTTTTGTTTAAAGAAGATTACTTATTATAATTACATTGTTAAATCAAACTAGAGTAGATCATTTTGGGGAAACAGAAACATAAAGCACTTCATGTGGGCCAAAGTTAAAAATGGTCCTTGGTATGTGTTACAGAGTTGTTCTTTCTTTTTCTTATCATCTGTATACAAATAGTATGGGATTTAAACCATAATTGTGCTCAGCTAATGTTGTCAGTTGTTTTCCTTATTTTTTTTTTATCTCAGAAGACAGAATTTCTCTTTTTTGATTTCTTTCACCCTTGTTGATTTTTTTTTTCAGTTCTTTCATTTTTCATTGGATTGCATGAGCAGGTAAATCTTTTGACTATGTTCATTTACATTTGGAGGGTAACTTTATAATAGATTGTGATGGCAAAGTTGACTCTTCTCCCTCACACACTAGACAGTTACTACAAGGCTGTAGCTGCTAGAATAATCCAACAGTCAGTCTCATATTTCCTTTGTCTTTGCTAATGAACAAGATACTAATGCATTTGAACGCCTCAAATGGGGCAACTGTTCCCTTATAAGGAGAAAACAAATCATTCTTTGCTGGCAAATAGTTAAATATCTAAAAGGATAAAGCAAATAGAAGTCCACCAGAGATAACGGTCAGAATTAAAAAATCTCTACCAATAACCAGTCCACTAGTCTTCAATTCAGTTGCTCCATAAAACTTAAAAAAAAATAAAATAAAATCACATGCACAAAAAAACAAAATAAGACAGCAGACAAGATGTATTAACTTAATATATTCTTCCACTTGCTTAACCCAATCCAACACCATGCTATCACTGCAAACATTTGACCAGATGGCACACAATACCAGATCTGGTACCCCATAATTCCAAAGTCATTCCCAAAACACTTTCTGGTGTACATGGACTTAACCTGTCATGACTAAAACACATAGGACAAGAGCATGTGATGAGAAATGTGTGTAGGAAAAATACACACAGCGACTAATGCACTCACATTCAGCAATGCGTTACCCACAGCAGTACATCACTGTGCTGAAAAGTGTGATGTGATGATATGCCTGCTGCTTTTGAATGACTTGTAGAGATATCCCCTCCAGAGCTAGAGGCATCCAAAGCTAAATATATCCGGCTTAATCACTTCCTGCAGATAGTACTGACATATGGATGGATGCTGCTTTTAAACTTTTAGTAAGGGACTGAACATAATGTGGCATTGAAAAATTGGACAGTTTGGTTGCCCTGTTATTTACATGTTTTTTGCTCCATTTGTATATAGTGTTCCTTTTTGCAGATTTTATTTACATGGTTGTCTTCTTTCATGGTCTTTCTCATCATATTATATATTTTGTTTTGCCTGTTTTGTACATTTTCATCTTTTCATTGTTTCTCATAAAAATAATATTTCCAGTAAAGACAAATATCTTATCAATGGTAAAATTACACTTTAGGAGAGGCTTTTATGCCTTAAGTGAAATTGTATTTATATATAAGAAGTGTACATGTAAAGGAGAAATTACAACCAAGGCAGGGGGGCCAACCTTACCTTAAATGTTTAAATATTTGCACATGCATATGTCCTGCACGCATTCCTCATCACATGCTCTATTTCTGCCATGCATACTTTTGCTAGTGTGCACAGTCTTGAGGTTTCTACAAATTCAATTTAAATCAAACTGGTAAATTTGAGTAACTGCTAAATTTTTTTAAATGACAAAGAGGTACACCATGGGAAGCCAAGTGATTTTTTTTCATTATTGATGCCTTTGCATTAATGGCGTTGAAATGGAATTCCTGTGGCAAAAGCATCAATTATACTGAGCTTTCAACTTTTAATTTGCATTGAGGGCCTTAACTACTTAATTGTACACCAGTCTGTGGGTATTTTTAATCACTCTGTCCAAAAATTACTATCACTATCCACATCGAAACCTTCATATTCTGAATCTGCACCCAGAAAAATGTAAAAAAAAGCATGTGCATGCACAAGTAAAAAGTTTACAGAAAATACAAAGAGCTCGCTGCAGGCAGTATAGTCATAGGGCTGCATTTTAGTGCTGTCACTGTTTAATAGTGTTATGTTTATGATATTTTACTATTTTTACCTCATTATTAAATTATTGTTTCATTATTAAATGTTTGCTTCGTTATTAAATGAAAAAACATTTACAAAGAAAGTGGACAAGAAGAGTAATTAAGCATCCAGCATCCCTTCCTTGAACCACTCGAATGCACTTCGGTTTTTAGTTGGAAAGGAATCGTTCTTTAAAAAAGGCCTTGTCTCTTTTTTTGCTAAGCATTATACCCATTTATTATGTGTGTTAAATGATTATTTATGTCACTGTGCTTGCCCACTCAAGCATAGAAGGAAATGTAACTGCTTTCAAAAAAGGAATAAAATTGTGTTAACGTTTGTACACACATACACAATTAAGTATATGAAATGATAAACAAGTAAGTAATTAGTGTTTTAGATGCTTAATATTATGCAGAAGCCACTCTGTTGGGCTGTAAAGGTTTTTCTGATTGTGTGGGCTTTTTATTAACCCACTCATTAACTGGTTTCCAAAGCCACAGCAGCAGCTTGAGTACAGAGTTGACCAGTGGCTTATGTCACAGTACAGTATACATAATGCTATGATCCCTCTCGAATAACACTGAACTTTCTTGAAATTAATGCAGGCAAAATGAAAGCATTACAGTTGTTTATGACTGCTTTTTGATATGTATATATCAGAATTTGGATAATGTCTTCACCTAACTAGTATTCTTGAGTGAAAGGATGAACTGTGAAAGTTATGAATAAGTTTGGACAAAATAATTGCTGGCTGCATCTGTTGTTCAAACAACAGTGATTTATCTCTCATATAATCAAAGTGGGATTAAGACTCCCATCTCACTACCTTCACCAAGATGCATATTACTCAAAAATGATAAATTATGCAAATAATAAAATTAATCCAGAGGACAGCGCTACAATGAACACTAGAAACATAGGTAACTCAACTTCACAATTTTAGACTTTAACGATTTATTAGAATATAATATCAAGTGGAATGATTATTGTAAGAAAGGCATTTTAAAATCAAGAATAGATGTTATTTGGGTTTACTTTCTAATACTGCTGTTTAATATTATCCATAGAAAGTGTTTACCTCTTTCTTTAGTTCTATTGGTTTCAATTAACATTCTTTAATTTTGTGACTCACAAAACATTTTTTACCCTTGCAAAATGTTCTGCAAACACCCATAACTAAGGCTGCTCTTCCTTGTTTTGAAGCTCAAATATATTTTTGCTTATTTATTGTTAAAGGATAAGGTTGGTATATTTCAAGTCAAACTTATTTCTTAACAAACATTGTTTATATGGATTAGTCATGCAAAATTGTATTAAAAAATTATGCATTTTGTGTTAATTTTAAAAAATATTTTGCCCTCAAAGGAGCTTTACAGTATAGGCAAATGGGTATGAAAAACAGGAACTAAAAGCCTAGGCCTATATATTTCAGTAGAAGAAGGGATGAAATCCATGTTTCTGATGCATGTTTTTGACAACAAAAGGCATCTGGAAATAATCATTTTATCGCATATTCCTTTTTTATTACGGTGAGTATATGTTTTCTATTCACTTGTGTGAGTTCTCACATAAATACAGAAGTAAATCAAAGCAAAACCAACCATGTGGTACAAAAATTTTTACTGTGACTTGGTCTTTCAAAAGTAAATCACATACCGGGGGGTGAAAGATTATTGTGGAAGAAGACAAACGCTGAGATAGCATTCATAGCTGGACTTTTTTAAAATGGCCAAATCTCTTCATTTTGTTTTTTTGTTCAAAGATGGCATGTATAAAGTTTTTTACAATGTGTGTGTAAGTGCGAGACGCAGATCAATACACAACAACTGTCCTGAATGCATTCAGCAAATTTCTAAGCCTTTATTTTTTGGTGATACACCGTGCCCCATTAGCCTCCATTGTAGCTCTTTTGTTTCATTTGTTGGACCATATTAAAAGTGGGGTACTGGCACTCCAATATTTCCTGTGGGATTTGCAGTGCCTCATTTCAACCACAAGATATAAATACTAACACTATCAACAGCTTTAAAATACTGTTAGTATTTCCATCAAGTAGTTACCCAGCTGTCATTTAAGTATAAAAGCATTGGCATTCATAAATATCAAAATAAAATGTGTGACAGAGATGAGGATCCCCCCCCCCAATAAAACACATTTAATAATCTTACTGCAGAACAGGGTTTATAAAGAATGATATACCTTGAACAACCTGATTTATATCAGCATGTGCACATTTTAAATGTATTCTCTGATATTTCCTCCACAGAACAATACTGCTTAAAATCAATACTAAACATAAAAAATTCAAACATTATTATATATGTACTGTTGAATTAGTGAATCCCAAGATAATTCAGGATATTTCAATTTAAAGCTTTAAAGCTGTTTTTGTAACATGCTTTTAATGTCTGGTTTGTCAGAGAACCAATCTGTTGGGTTTGTCACATTTGTTATTTTAAGATATATTTGCATCATTAGCTGGTTAAAAAATATTACTAAAGAGTAATATTTAACAGATGAGTCAAATACATTACAATTTTAAATGCCACAAGCTTCTCATGCTTCATTTTTTCAAACCTGTAAAGAATGTAAAGAAATCCTTTTTTCTTTACATTTGCCCAAACTTTAAAGCTTCCTGTGTGAACTGACACATTTACATTATCCCTTTATTTCAGAACTCCTGTTATTAATCTACATACATTCCACTGAGTGTCTCGGTTAATAAAAAGTGACAAGTGAACCCTGGTGAACAACAAACAGGTGCTGATAAGTGATGCCTGATGAGCGAAAACTTAGAACTGAGGAATGTTGTGTAACAAACAATAAGTGAGCAATAATGCATGATAACTGCGATGGGATGGCTCCCTGCCCAGGGGTTGTTTCCTGCCTTGCGCCCTGTGTTGGCTGGGATTGGCTCCAGCAGACCCCCATGACCTTGTAGTTGGGATATAGCGGGTTGGATGATGGATGGATAATGCATGATAAGCGACTCCTGAGTAATGATGAGTGGTGAGCGACTACTAATACATGATATAGAGTAATAACAATATTTCATGACTGGAAAGCTGAAAGTGATATTGTCCTAAAATTGCCGCTGTACAGAAGCACAATGTTTACCCTCCTGCCTTATGAATCCAGTGTCCAGTTTTTGAATCCCAGGTCTGGTTATTGTCTGTGGGGAGTTTAAATATTGCCATGTTATCTGTTCTGAGTTTTCCAAAAAACATCCTCAAGGATATGCAAGTTAGGGTAACTAACAATAGCAGATTGGCATTGTTTGATTATGAGTGTGATTATGGATGTGCGCGTGAGTGAGCCCTGCAATGGACTGGTGGCCAACCTAGTGCTTCAAGAATAGGATATATTCTCTCACAACCCTTAGTCATATATTGTAGGTTTGAGACTGTTATCTTACACAGTATAACTTCTACTTTGTCACTTTAGCTGTTGTTTTATGCATAGGTGCAATAGCCCTGGAGTGCTGCCAGCTAGACCAGGGGAACTGTAAAATCTATGGAATTTTCCCCCGATTCATCCCACCTGGAACCTCAGTCCTATGCCTCCTATTACAATCTATAATATGTGATTATAGGCGTAGGCCTTTTCCCATTTAAAAAAAACAATCAGGAATAGAAATCATTTGGTCTGAGCACTCATTTTTACATCAGTTTGAAAATTAAAAACAGATTGGTCTTTTTGAAGTTTTAATAAATTAATCCATTGTAAGACTTAATAGTCAGTGAGTCCTTTTCTAACCCACTTGTCCTGAACAGGGTCACGGGGATGCTGGAGCATAGACAAGCTAGCTTTGGGGGCAAGGCGAGAACAAACCCTGAACAGGGCACTAGTCCATTGTGGAGAGATCATGTACAAACACACATATACCCCAACCACACCCTAGGGGCAATTTAGTATCACCAATCCACCTAACCCACATGACAGTGGGTGGAAACCCATACAGACAAGGGAGGAACACACAAATTCCATGCTGAGAGGACTTTAGACACAAACCCTGGTCTCCATACTGAGAGACAACTGTGCTGCCACCTCACGACTTAATGGAAATTTTTCAATATTTATGTAAAATTTAGCACATTGTGTGATTATACTTTATTTAGTTTTAATATCTAACATTAGTAGCAAAAGATTAAATATCATCATTAATAATTGTCACATTGTCACTATGCTATGAACCGTAACACTCAGCCTTCTTCTTAAATGGCCTAATCATTCAGTGCAGTTTTATTGCTGGCAGTTAAAAATAAAGCTTCAAAAAAGGACTCAGTGCCATATGGGTCTGTTTGCGGTTGAATAATCATTTCACCTCTGAATGATAGTGACTTTATTTTTAATAGCTCAGTTCAAAGCAGGTAATATCACAAAGTGTTTCATTTTACATTGCGAGATTAAAAAAGATTTACTATCCACAACCTTCCTAATAACCGCTTATAAAAGACACTTGTTACCACCGTATCACAAAATCCCATAATAACCCCTACAGTGTTTACTAGCAAATTGCATTTCACTTTTTTGTCACTTAAACTGCCAAATCAAACCTGTAATAACAGTTGATCCCTTCCAGAGATTAATTTTAAAATTAGGTCATAATTATGTGATGCTTTAAAATTATTTCTTTAAGGAGATCGACATTTCACACTTTCAATTTTCTTTATTGTGATTGGATTTTTGAATTTTCTGAATACTTCTTTTCTACCTAAGCAGGAGTTTATTAGTTACAGGACACCCTGCTGACAGCATTTATAAAGGAGAAATGTCCTGCGCAGTGGATTGAATAATGATTCCCTTGGTGAAAATAAGCTTTTCTTTGCTAAGACTCTCAGTTCAGCAAATACACCTTTACACACTTAATGACTCAGCCACAGCTAGGAGGGTGTCCACAGGAGATTGAATGAGTTTGGCTCAGATGATGTTGATAGTTTTTCATCTTTCTTCTCTTGCTTTAAAGCCCAAGAGCATTATTGTGTAAAGAGAAAAAAGGCAAACCATCGGACCCATTAAAGTGACACTGCCTAATCAAATGGCAATGCAGATATACAACAGAGAGTGCTGATAAAACTGTTTAACCCTGAGGCTTCTGAAAACAAAGTTAAATTTAGCTCTCAAATAATAGGTGTCTACTTACATTTACTTGCACGACACGCAACATTTTAGCATCTACTAACTAATATTAGGAGCATGTCATGATTTCTGTTGACTTTTACCTTAAAGAATATACCATAGTAATACCACACCTGCTGAGGCATTACAAAAGAGATATTTACTGATTTTATCAGACCCACCATCTTTCATTTCAAGAAAACATACAATACATAATATTAATATTTTACCCAATTAGTCCCCCTGTTGACCTCTTTCATTTTATAGGATGTTCCTCAGGATTTGGGTTTCCTGTGAAATTATTCATTAAACCTTAATACTTCATACGGTGCATATAAGGTGCAGCTCCTTTACAGTATGTCCAATGTATGGAAGTAATAATAAAAATGAAATTGTCCTTGGGATTAATGTCAAAAATCACTAAACCGTTATGCAATGTTCTTCAATGAAAAGTGTAGCGATTTATGTTTTATACCTTTAAAGAAATAAAATTTGAAGATGTTAGGAGAAAACATAGTCTCTTCCCCGGCTCCAGCTTCAACATAATGTTTGTCTTTGCTTTTGCCCATCAGCCTATTTTGCTTTTAATAATCAATAAAGCTTCATTCATGTGATGAAAGGGGCAAGGGAATTAACAAGAGATTACTGACACTATTCAGTGCATTAAACTGAGACCTTTCTCTGCTTTTCTGAAAGCCATGTGGTAATTTAAATAATGCTTAGCTGTCATTGGTTAGTATTTTGAGTTTTTATCTTTTTAGGTGCTTCTCTCCAATGTTTCTCAGACTTTTACTTGTGGTTTCCATGTTTGTGATTTTTACCTTGTGTTTTGGATTGTCGAAGTTCTAATAATATTATCTGGTTTGTCACATCTTTTTTTTTTTTATTTAACATATCTGTACTTTCAAATCAACATGTGCTGCTAAGTGAGATATGGTATCACCCATCAGTCTGATTTTAATAAATAATGCTCTCTTTTATTTTATTATTTTATCATTTTTACTACTTTCCACAAGTACAGGATGTTGTGTTTTTATGAGTAAGGGCAGAGATTTTTATGAAACTGACCCACGAATCTATGCAGCAGCAGTTTTACAAATGATTCTGGATTGGGTGCTATGCCCCTGGGTGAAGCTGTTGATTTACCAGTCATTCTGTCTCTCCAGGTATGGTGACAAGCTCTGGGTAGTGACTGAAAGAAAGAATAGAGGAGTCAGCTGAGGTGGCTTGAGTGTGTAGTTGGGATGCTCCTGGATACTTTCCTTAAACATTGTAAATTGGGAGGACACCAAGCACCAGACATAAGAAAAGAAATAATAATTACCTGGTAATTAATGAGAAGGCAGTAAGTATGGTGATGTAGTGCCTTATATGTCCAACTTTCTGAGTGTGAATTTCATATCTGGTCATTGTGTATGTGGAGTTTGCATGTTCTCCCAGAGTCCACATAAGATTTTATTTTGGCTCTCCAGTTTTCCTCCCACGTCCTCAAAATCTATTGTGTTATATTCAGATATTATTGTTAATTTGTCCTATATGGATTTGTGCATTAATGAACCCTGTGATGCACTGGTGCTTGGGTTAATAGCAAGTATAGGCTCCATGCTCCCTGCAACCCCGAACTGATGCAAGTTTTAAAATGTTATTTTATGTGTGGCCCCAAACACCAGACACAACTCAGCCAAACATAGATTCAAGGTTAAATAAAGAGTTATTTATTTTACAAAATCATCTTCAGAGGTTTAAAGCTGGTCAAACAAAATAGCACCTCCATCTTCTTGTATTCCACTGCCTCCTGACTCTCGATCATTGATGCAGATGAGATGGCATCTTTGATGGCAGGCCTAGGAGTACTTCCAGAGTCTAAGCATTGCACATTGAAAGCACTTCTGGGTCAGGCAGAAGTCCCTCAGACTAGGGATAGCATTCCACTGCAGCTCCCACTGATGGCACCCAAGTACCCCAACAGAGCTGTGTCTCAGGATTACAGCTCTGCAAGATTACAAATGGGAGTTCCACCAGAGAGATGCTGCCACCTTTTGTAAAGGAGAAATACATGCCCCTTAAAGCAGCCTCCATCTACATTGGGATGACAGTGCCACCACTGCAGCATTTACATATATAAAATAACAAAGCTAAGCACCCTTTCATAGCGCAATCCTAAAGACACTCAGATAGACCTGAAATATTCCCAAACTATCCTTTATCAAACACATAAAAGATAGAATAAATTATACAATATACATATATTATTGCATTAATATTTGGGGTAATAGCTATTTCTAAGCAGAATGTTTTTGGATCACTTGAAGCAAATTTATGTATTTTTTTTAACCATGCTGCACCAGCACTCTAAAACATTGATTCACGTAACTATTGAAAATGAAGGCTTTAGCATGCTGCACTGTACCCTAATATTAAATGGCTGTTGCCAGGATACTAACAAAGCCAGCTTGCCATAGGCGGCTCATCAATGAATACATGTGTTTCAAGAGGTTCATAACAAATAGGAGCCCTTAAGAGCATGGCAACAGAAAAGGATAATACTATTTATTAGTCATGTTATTTATTTATGCTTTTGTATAATTATGAACTTGTTTATTCCAATCATCTATCTACTGGTTTAAATCTTTATACATTTATAAATTATTTTTTTTCCATTATGCTAGTGCATACCCACATATAACCAATAAAAATGTTTTTGTTTTACAATTAACAACTATTTTCCTAATATGGTTGATTATTGTATGTTTCATTATAGTCCTAATAATTAAATACGGCCAAAGTTGTGTAAAGATGAAGTAAACTATTTAAAATGGTAAAAATCATGAAACACAAGGGATTTAAAAAATATACCTAATCATGATTTATTTATTTTGCTAGCTAGGAAAGGCTCCAGCAGACCCAGACGACCCTGTTCAGGACTAAGTGGGTTAGAAAAAGACTGACTGACATTTTACATGTTATTCAAAGCAAATTGCACATTTCTTTATGTTGTCCACCACTGGAACACTCGCCAGATCAATTTTGCATTAAATTTCTTACTGTTATTTATTAAGATACTCATTTCTTATCATCTTCAGTTATTGTTTTACTAATGAGGTGTTGTGTGTATATAATGACAGAAATGTATTTGCCTTGCAAAGGTTTTAAGGGACATGCTCCCTTTTGTTAGGTGCATTTGAATGCATGTGCTGTTATGTGACATCACTATGGCCAGCTGATAAATGGAAGATCTTGACATGCAGAGCTTGGCCGAAGTTTGTTAAAAGGAATAATTTATTGAAGAAATATATTTCTGAGCAATTCAGGATTTTAACATGGATCATAATTGATTTGCCCCTTGAATTTTAATTAGTGATTCCATTTTAAAATAGAATCAGCCAGTCAGCCTGTTCTACTCCCCATTTCTGTGCAGCTTGGCTCACTATTGCCTGTCAAGTCAGTACACAACCTTGGGGTGGTGATTGATGAGCAACTATCCTTTTCTGACCACATCTCCTTCATGTAGGTTTATGGTGTACAACATCTGCAAGATCAGGCATAATCTGACAGAGTATGCAGCACAACGTCTGGTCCAAGCTTTAGTCATGTCATGTCTGGACTACTGCAACTCGCTTCTGTCAGGCGCATCAGCATGGGCTATCAAGCCACTGCAGATGGTCCAGAATGCAGCAGCCTGTCTTGTATTTAATCAAGCGAGATGGACACGTGTCATTCCTCTCTTCAGGTCGCTACACTGGCTTCATGTGCATTAAGATCAAATGCCTGATGCTTCCCTACAGAATAGTCAATGGGTCAACGGGAGGATATGGAAACACTGGTGAAGCCCTATACTCCTTCTCACCCACTTAGGTCTGCAAGTGAACAGCGTCTGGTGATGCCACCTCTGCGTGGTATCAAGTATCAATCCAGACTCTTTCCCTGTGTAAGTTCCTAGTTGGTGGAATGAGCTGCCCACATCCATCTGTACTGCTGACTCCTTCAATGCATTCAAGAAGCAATTGAAAACCCATCTGTTCTGCAAATATCTTTTCTCTATGATATGTTATATTGCTGGTTAATTTGTTGTTAGACTAAATGTAATTACTTTATTGATTGTAATCCATGATTGTATATTTATTAGTTATTACTTGTGGCAATCATATTTTTGTTACCTGTCCTATTACACTTGCTGAACAAACAGACCTTAACCTAATGTTCCTCGATTGTTTACCTCTTTTGTAAGTTGTTTAGGATAAAAGCATCTGCCAAGCAAATACATGTAAATGTAAAATACCTAGGCCTAGCCTGTTATTTGACATTGGTTTTTCAGGAACATGGCATGTATGTTTAAGACCAACTAAAATAAAGAAAAAACTGGTAGGAGTTGCAGTTACAACCAGAAATATGACATTTCTTTCAGTTTCCCCCAACAGTTCAGAAGTTGCTGACCTGGATCCTTGACTTAGACCTAGCTGTACCCCCTTTAAAACAGGACTACCATTTCTCCTTCCTGCTCTCTGTCAAGAAACCTGGATGGATGCAACTCTTTTCCTCACTTGTAATCCACGCTATAGTTAGTAACTATCATGAGCATGCTAACAGAGCCCCTATAAACTTGCTCATTCTCATCAATAAATAACATTTTTTCCATCTCTGACCTCAACACGTTTTTTTGTTTGTTATTTACACCTTAAAAGAATCATTTTCATTAAACTCCTCCTTAAAGTAGAGATCTTAACAGTCATGCCAACTGGGCAAAAAGCTTAAACAAGCCTTGAATAATTATAACTGAAAATGACACACAGTATTAATTATTGTGCTGGGAAGTAGGTTTATTTCCGTTTCTGACAGTGTTAAATGCCAAAATCATAAACTTATTTTTCATATGAAGTGCACTAGTATATTTTCAAGGACTGAACTTTATCTTAAAATAATTTACAGCACAATTATTTGGGGTCATTAGAAATATATGTAACCCACCCTGTGTGTTAAGAGAACTATACTGGAAGGTTGTAAACTATCTGGACCTAAAGCTATTAGCAATGGGTGCCCAACTCCAGTCCTGGAGGGCCACAGCGGCTGCAGGTTTTCATTCTAATTATCTCTGTAATTAGTGATCAGTTGCTGCTAATCAACTTCTTTTGCCTTATTTTTGATTGACTTGACTCAGACCCCTGAATTATTTCTCTTCTTTTTCCCTTAAATTGCCGCCAAACAATACTGAGACATCAAATATGCCAAAACACGACCCACTAACTTGTGCCCATCACACAATATCTGAAAATAAAGAAAGGTGAAGGTCTCAGTAAGGCTTATCTTCTCAGGTCACCAAATATCTTGAATGTGTTCTTAGAAAAAAAAGAAAATCAATAGTTATGGGAATGTCTGCTGTGGCATAATGAGAGCAGCAACAAGCCATGGCATTAAATACCTGGTTTAATCATCAACAAGAATGGGATTCTAATTAAGAAATTGGTTGGAGTTTGAAGCCCCGACTTAGCTGATCATCTGTAGGTTCGCTTCATATCTCATTTCTGTTTGGCTGCCATTTAATGAAGAAAAGAATCAATTCAAAGGACTGAATCATTAAAAACAGGGTTATTAAAATGAAATGAAAAGAAGTTAATTAGCAGTGAAAATTTGTCACTGATAAGGAAAGGGTTAGAATGAAAACCTGCAGCCACTGTGGCCCTCCAGAAAAGGGAGTTAGACACTACTGCTATATGCAAAGCTGACTAAGCAAGGTTCTACACAGCCAAAATACTACTTGTATGCATGTCTGCTCAGGTTTGCCACAAGAATACAATTTTGAAGAAAAAAAAAAGCTTCCTAAATTTGCCTCACTAATTGCAAACAAAGCCAAGGTTCCAAACAAAAGTGATTTATTATTTAATAACTAGACATTAAGCCCGTTACAATAATGGGTGCTAGAACAGTAGTGCATAAACATTAGTAGGAACAGTCTATATTAAATGGCAAGGAACCATGTATGTGGCTGTTATATGCGTCCCTGTATTGTGTGCCTTTAATTTTCTCTCACAGTAATACTGGTTTGTATTTCCGTAAAATGCCTATAATTTTCTCTCACAGTAATACAGTGGAACCTTGGTTCATGACCATAATTCATTCCAAAACTCTGGTCGAAACCCGATTTGGTCGTGAACCGAAGTAATTTCCCCCATAGGATTGTATGTAAATACAATTAATCTGTTCCAGACTGTACAAACTGTATGTAAATATATATTTTTTTTAGTTTTTAAGCACAAATATAGTTAATTATACCATACAATGCAGAGCGTAATAGTAAACTAAATGTAAAAACATTGAATAACACTGAGAAAACCTTGAACAACAAAGAAAACTAACACTGCAAGAGTTTGCGCTATAGCGCTATGAACCGCTCGCTAAAACACTTTTTTTTAATGAGTTTTAAGCACAGGGAAAAAAATGAACATTTGAAAAATCCGTAATTTAATAAACAACCAAGAAAAGTAACATTGCAACAATGCACGCGCGCGCCTGTGTGTGTGTGTCTCTTTCTCTCTCGTGTGTCTGTGTCTGTGTGTCTCTCTCATGCGACTGTGTGTGTGTGTCTCTCTCGCGTGTCTGTGTGTCTGTCGCGCACGTGTGTGTGTGTGTGTGTGTGTCTCTCTCTCTCTCTCTCTCTCGGAATGCACAGGGAGACACCTGGATGCACACAGGGGTTTTATTAAAGAGGATAATAGGAAGAGGTAAATGAACAAATCAATAAAATAATAAATACCAGATGCTACTCTGGGCATGACTTTCATAGGACAGAACCCTAATGATCTCGTTCAACCTACATGTTTATGAACTGCAATCCAAGCACTGAACACACACATTTTCATCTCTTCTTCCAGTCTAATTCTGTGAGTTAGCCAGTCCTCCGTGTTAAACTGCTTGTCTTCAGAGTCTTATAGGTATACAATTTTGCACGTAACCTGGATGCTGGTAAACCACACTGACTTGTATACAGTTAGATGAATTCTAAATGGAAACAAGCGGGGCCAGCATATTTGCTGCAGTGATGTTCTATTAACTTCAGAGAGATCTTAAAGGAAAAGAATAAAATATAACATAAACAGTACAGTGGTGTGAAAAACTATTTGCCCCCTTCCTGATTTCTTATTCTTTTGCATGTTTGTCACACAAAATGTTTCTGATCATCAAACACATTTAACCATTAGTCAAATATAACACAAGTAAACACAAAATGCAGTTTTTAAATGATGGTTTAGGGAGAAAAAAAATCCAAACCTACATGGCCCTGTGTGAAAAAGTAATTGCCCCCTTGTTAAAAAATAACCTAACTGTGGTGTATCACACCTGAGTTCAATTTCTGTAGCCACCCCCAGGCCTGATTACTGCCACACCTGTTTCAATCAAGAAATCACTTAAATAGGAGCTGCCTGACACAGAGAAGTAGACCAAAAGCACCTCAAAAGCTAGACATCATGCCAAGATCCAAAGAAATTCAGGAACAAATGAGAACAGAAGTAATTGAGATCTATCAGTCTGGTAAAGGTTATAAAGCCATTTCTAAAGCTTTGGGACTCCAGCGAACCACAGTGAGAGCCATTATCCACAAATGGCAAAAACATGGAACAGTGGTGAACCTTCCCAGGAGTGGCCGGCCGACCAAAATTACCCCAAGAGCGCAGAGACGACTCATCCGAGAGGTCACAAAAGACCCCAGGACAACGTCTAAAGAACTGCAGGCCTCACTTGCCTCAATTAAGGTCAGTGTTCACGACTCCACCATAAGAAAGAGACTGGGCAAAAACGGCCTGCATGGCAGATTTCCAAGACGCAAACCACTGATAAGCAAAAAGAACATTAGGGCTCATCTCAATTTTGCTAAGAAACATCTCAATGATTGCCAAGACTTTTGGGAAAATACCTTGTGGACTGATGAGACAAAAGTTGAACTTTTTGGAAGGCAAATGTCCCGTTACATCTGGCATAAAAGGAACACAGCATTTCAGAAAAAGAACAGCATACCAACAGTAAAATATGGTGGTGGTAGTGTGATGGTCTGGGGTTGTTTTGCTGCTTCAGGAACTGGAAGGCTTGCTGTGATAGATGGAACCATGAATTCTACTGTCTACCAAAAAATCCTGAAGGAGAATGTCCGGCCATCTGTTCGTCAACTCAAGCTGAAGCGATCTTGGGTGCTGCAACAGGACAATGACCCAAAACACACCAGCAAATCCACCTCTGAAGAAAAACAAAATGAAGACTTTGGAGTGGCCTAGTCAAAGTCCTGACCTGAATCCAATTGAGATGCTATGGCATGACCTTAAAAAGGCAGTTCATGCTAGAAAACCCTCAAATAAAGCTGAATTACAACAATTCTGCAAAGATGAGTGGGCCAAAATTCCTCCAGAGCGCTGTAAAAGACTCATTGCAAGTTATCGCAAATGCTTGATTGCAGTTATTGCTGCTAAGGGTGGCCCAACCAGTTATTAGGTTCAGGGGGCAATTACTTTTTCACACAGGGCCATGTAGGTTTGGATTTTTTTTCTCCCTAAATAATAAAAACCATCATTTAAAAACTGCATTTTGTGTTTACTTGTGTTATATTTGACTAATGGTTAAATGTGTTTGATGATCAGAAACATTTTTTGTGACAAACATGCAAAAGAATAAGAAATCAGGAAGGGGGCAAATAGTTTTTCACACCACTGTATATGTATGTGTGTATATAATAAAAATTTAGTTTGTGTGCCTTGCATTTTATACAAGGACACAAGGGTCATCATTTCATTCAGAACTTAATTTACAATTCTGAGGATGAGCCAGCAGCAAAATCAGCAATCCAGAGTGTCATCAAAACATTCTGCAGGAGCTACTTTCTTAAACAGCCCAGACTCCAGCTAAAGTAAATGATGGCAGTGTCTCTGCTGATAAATCAGCCAATAACAAAGCATTCACAGCCTGTCAGGTCACCATGGAAAAGTACAAACCTGCCCCCTGGTAAGTCCAATTTCCAAAGTGTTACTAGGAACTCATGAACATTCTCCCATTCATGAAAAAGGGTAAATTGCACAATCTTCATAGGAACCGTCCACAATCCACCATTCTTTCTTCAACACTAAAGACAAGCTACAAGAGGGACAAGAGGGTTAATATTATCTTTGTTTTTCTGTTACTGAAAAACAGGAAAAAAGCATATGCTCAGTTAGTTTTGCCCACTTTTACATTATTTTAGTTTTTAAGTTTTAGCATAGAATGCAAACAGTTTTCTAGCAGCTTGTCCATTGTAACTACTTTCATGTTTATTCTTCCTCAGAAAAGTGCCGTCTACTCCAAGTTAGTGATGCATATTCAGATATGCTAATATGTGACAGCTTTGGCCTTTATGTTACAATTTCTGATTTATAGTTCTTATTCTGTAATGACTAGCAGCTCTTACTACATTAATTTTATCACTATAATTGACACAAATTGGATTATGCAGTTGTTAACAATATTCATTTCTTTTCCAACCCATTAAAAATTCATTATTCAGGCACAATAACTTTGTGTTTTAACATTCCAAGCTAAATATTTAAGGGCTTTAACATTTGTAAACAGCAGGTAGAAGCTATCTAATTCTAGTTTAATAGATGCGAGAAGTGGTATAATAATAAGTGTGAAATTGCAAGAATGCCATGCATAGCTTAGCCTACTTTTTTCGTGCTAAAGATGGCAGATGCAATTTTATATCACTGGTGTGCTGTATTACTATTCTGCACATTTAAGGTGCAGCTCATCAGCATGTGAAAGCATAAGATATCACAATACCTGAAAAACACACTACAAATCAGTCCAATAGACACAAAGTTTTCCTTAATGATTAAGTAAAACTCAAGGGAAATGCTTCATGGCTTTTTAAATTTAACTGACTGAAATATAGGTATATTTTAGTCACTTATTAATGCTCAAATGAGCATAAACAGTAGTATAATAATAATAATAATAATAATAATAATAATAATAATAATATTATTAATAATAATACTTTAAAAATATATATGCCCAAAGAATGGCTTTAAATCCCAGTTTGCTCAATATTTAGATGTTCTCCACGTGTCCAAATATAATTTCACTGGGCACTCCAGTGTTCCTCTATATAATAAAGACTTCATACTGGAAATTAATTTTAGCTGTAAATTTTAATTTCTTTGTGAGTGTAATGAGAAGTCAAGCAAAATGACACCTTTTATTGGCTAACTAAAAAGATTACAATATGCAAGCTTTCGAGTCAACTCAGGACTTCTCACTACATCCATAATGGCTAACATGGTACAACACCCTAGTACTATTTGTGAGTGTAGCAATATTTCATTGAGCATACCCATTAATGAACTGGAGTCCAGCTCAAGGCTGATGTCTTCCCTGACCAAAGTGATGATAAATCAGCAATGGGCTCCCTGCAAGGCTAAAGTTAGATTAAATGCATTTAGTAAATGGGTTAAACAGATGGAAGGATTATGAGACATACAATTGCCGCTCACTATAATCTGTAGGAGCTCTATTTGCATTGTGCCATGCTTAAATAATTTGATAAAAGTAAAAAAATTGTAAAAGGGAAGTTTGTTACCTAAAAACAGCTAACCAGCAACATCATGTATACAGTAACATAGGGACAAAAGCTGAGAATACAAATATAAATTTGCAATAAATGAATGGGAGCACTAACTAAATTTGAAAACAGAGCCTGTGCAGTTCCCCCGTATACAAATTAGGAATCTGTTCAGTCTGGACAATTGAGAACTGGCAGTTAACCTAACATGTCCATCTGTAGGATTTGGGAAGTAAAATAGCATTCCCAGAGAAAAACCCCAGGCAGACAGTGGGAGAATGTGCAAACTTCGAACAAACAGCAACCAACTACAGGATTTGAATTCAGAGAACACTAGATCCATGAGGCAGTAAAGCTGATCACAGTGAAAGTATCCTGCCATACAACAAGGACTATTAGATCCATGTATTTTACAGTTATTTTACCAAAAAAATCTCTAATAAATGTAAACATTTTCCATTATGAAATCCTAACAGCAATAATAAAAGTAAAAATAATAAAAAGTTTAAGCTGGTGAATATGTAGAGTGACTTACAGACCAGTATGTATAAACCACCCTGTACCAAAGAAACGCATTACAAAAAAATTAAGGTTGGAGGAACACAGCCACAAGATACAGTCTCGTATATTTAAATATTGTGTATTTATTATTTTTAAACCTACAAATGGTGTTTGCTCAAATGGAAAATAAATATGGTGGTAATGCTAAATCAAATAAAAACAAGGATAAAATGAGTATCAGAACTGGTTCCTCCCAACCCATCCCCAGAGCTTCTTTAGGCGCCTTGAATTTGAAGGGTGGTTTGCACCTGTTGTGAAATGTTCCTTGGTTCTTTCTCTCTCATTCCCCCAGGCTTTCTCTTAAATCTTGAGTTAATTTTCCATTAACAAATTTCTTGATAATATTGACAACAGTGGTCATAGGAACAGCAAACTCTTTGAAGATGGTCTTGTTGCCTTTACAATGATCATGCTTGGCTGTTACCATCTCTCTTTTTCTTGTATTTCCTATGCTTAGTGTGACAGAAAACAGTTGATTGAATTCTTTCCTCCATTTAAACTGGATGTATGAGTGACTGCAAGATTGAAGGCACACATCATAATCATTTAAAGACATTAGTCTGCTTCAGAGGTGGGTAGTAACGAGTTACATTTACTCCATTACATTTACTTGAGTAACTTTTTTAAACAATTGTACTTCTATGAGTAGTTTTACTGCACCACACTTTTTACTTTTACTTGAGTACATTTGTGAAGAAGAAATGCTACTCTTACTCCGCTACATTGGACAACACTCGACTCGTTACTTTTTTTCATTTACACATTTATATACGCTATATTTTAGTTGGAGAGAAGTCGCAAGTGGATCTACTGAATGACTGTTTCACCAATCAGACGTAGCAACAATAATCACATGACCCCGTTTCACCAATCAGACGTAGCAACAATAATCACATGACTCCGTTTCACCAGACACACGTAGCAACAACAATCACATGACTCTGTTTCACTAATCAGACGTAGCCATGCAGTCACACAACCACACACAAACTTCCTGCGTCTGCAGCCTGTGAGAGACTTTTTAGTCATTCAGGGCTCCTGATCACTGCTAAACAGTCACAGCTTAACTGCAGGAGCCTTGAGAGCCAACTCCTGCTGAAGCTTAAACATCACTTCACTGAATGAAGAACAAGCACGTTTTAACCAAAAATGCATAGACACACACAGTCAAGGTAAAGTGAGACTTCTTGTACGTGCAGAAGCTGCCTTGTTCTAATGTTATTTTCTATCAGCTGTGCTATTTGGAGGGAAAATGAATATGCAGTATTATACTATTAGTGTACAGTATATCTTGTCACTGTAAGTAGTTTGCACTGTTCAAACATACATGTTACCTACTGTAGGTATTGGCTTCAAAAGCTTTGTTGTGAAAAACTGAGATTTGGAACTTTGTGTTATTTGTGTATCTTTATTTTGTAAAGATGTTATTTATTTGTAATCATTTTTTATTTTGCTATTTGGAAATAGCAGAATTTGCAACTTATTTTATATTATTGTCTGTCTTATTATATTTCTAAAAAATAAATAATTTATTATGATCAAACAGTTACTCAGTACTTGAGTAGTCTTTTAACCAAATACTTTTTTACTCTTACTTGAGTAATTTTTGCATGACTACTTTTTACTTCTACTTGAGTAATATTATTTTGAAGTAACACTACTCTTGAGTACAATTTTTGGCTACTCTACCCACCTCTGGTCTGCTTGAAGGATTACTACAGCCTAATGTCAGAAAGCTTATCTCAATTGCAGGTCATAGGTCCTACAGATGAATAATGTACCCAAAATATATCTCAAAAACCAGCCAGCAATGGAGAAGAAGAAAACATTGGACCATTCTAAACTGGCATGCTTTAAGTCCTGACCTTAATCCCATTGAAGATCTGTACAAAGAGCTGAAAGTCACAGTTGGGAAAAGGCACCCATACAACCTGAGAAAATTTAAGAAGACCGGGCTTAACAACCATCCAAGATATGTAGAGATCTGACTCAGGGCTGCAGAAAACATTTTATGACTGTTATTGCCACCAAAAGCCATAATAAAAAATATTAGGTTAAGGGTATGAATATTTCTGTTCATGCAATTTTATTTGTTTAATTATTTAAAATAATATGTCTAGTCAAAAATCAAAAGCAAGATTTCTATTCTAATAAATGTAATACAAACAATTGTGGATACCAGATATTTTCGCCAGTTTTACCTTAGTTCAGAGAAAAATGTGAGGTGTATTTTTAAGTGAAAAGATGCCAATGTTTTTGGCCCTTCAGAATGCTGTGGAATATGTATAAATAAATAGTAGTGCGACTATCCTTTACACTGAAAAAGTATCAATCCGTCATCTTCTTGTTTTTCATAAGAGAGGTATGCAACATAGGAAGAGATATCATACTCTGAAATTAAACATCTTTTGAAATCAAGCATGAGGAATTGATGTCATTTGGAACCTGGAAGTTTAAGCACTATGTTCTTCTGTGTGATTTTTTTAAATGTATGGAATATGATTTGGTTAAAGATTAATGACTTAGCAGGAAGTCAGTACTAATGAAAGTATAAGACCACTTATGTGGCTGATGCATGTACACCAGGTGATATGTAATGTTATTATCTAAAAAATAATTAAATTATGAGTTGCTTTAATACCGTGAACGTAAAGAATAATCAACTCACCAGACATTCATTTTGTCCTGAAACTTACTACATTTGCAGTTCGTGAAATGTGTGTATTAAAAAAAATAGTTTGATTCAATGATTTATCATATAAATATCATTTTCTGGAGAAGATTAGTATGTTTTCCCTTTTCCAGTAAATGTTCTCTAAAAAAGCAGTTGTTCTTGTGACATGTGTATAAGGTGGATTTTATTAGCACATTGAAGTCAGAATTATTTTTGCTAAATATTTTAATAAACAGAGTAACAACAACAACATCTATGTATATAGCACATTCACACACAACAATGTAGCTGTAAGTGCTTTACAAGATGACATAGAGAAAGAAAAACAAATAAGATTAGTCAATAATATTAAAGAATTAAGTAACAACAAAAAGGGTAAGGTCAGAGGGCCAGGATGACAGAAAATAAAAACAAAAAAACTCAAGTCAGGCAGGAAGGAAAAAAAAACAATATCTGCAGGGGTTCCAATGCCAAAAGACCACCCAGCCTCCTCTGGGCATTCTACCTCATATAAATGATTGTAAATTAAACCCCTTTATTTTTATGCTTCACATGATAGGATTTGATGAAGTTGGTCTCGTGGACAGCTGAGACTCCTGTCTTCATTCCATCATCCCAGGGGGCTGCCTGGTGCCTTGATCAGGTGGTGGTGGCGCAGATCACCACCACAGAAGAACCAGAAAAAAACAATAGAGAATAGTGGGGATTAGTACAGATTGTGGGTCCCTGAAGAATATAATAATTTTATGTCCATGCAGTCTATTAGGAATACAATTAAAATGTTGCTTACAAAAAAGCCATATTAAAATAATAGGGTTTTAGCAGCTTTTTATAATGTTGCACAGCACTAGTCTGGCAAATTTCTATAGACAAAGAATTCCAGATTTTAGGTGCGTAACAGCAAAAGGCTGCCTCACCACTTTTTTTAAGCTTAGCTCTTAGAATTATAAGCAGACCTCCATTCAAAGATCAAAGGTTACGACCTGAAGCGTAGCGGAACAGGAATTCCAAAAAATAAGTTGGAACAAGATTATTTAAGGCATTATAAACAATTAGTAGCATTTTAAAGTCATATCTGAATAACAAGGCTAATACTGGTGAGATGTGCTCAAATTTTTTTATCTAGTTAGGATTTTGGATGCTGTTAATTGTGACTAATTCAAATAACAATATGTTATTTACCCTATTCACCTCACACCCAGTCAAACAAGACTTCAGCTGAGAGAACATTTTGCCCAAGATTAGCTGAGGCTGTGGAGGGATGGAATAGCAGGTTGCTTGTGCTGATCGACACATTTACAAAACAAAAGACGCTAATGGAGAGGTGAGAAGGAATTTAAGGTGGCCTGGGATTACACATTTTTTTTAAGTGAAAAAATGCAGTCCTAGTAATCTGATTAATGTGCAAGTTAAAGTTTAGGTTCAGAGTGAATGATTACCCCTAAATCCTTTACCTCTGCCTTTATTTATAAACCTGAGGGATCAAGTTTATTTCAAATGCACTCAATATATCCATGTTTGCCAATCACTAAGATTTCTGTTTTTTCCTTATTTAGTTTGAGTAAAAGGAGATCCAATCAGGGGTGGGGTTGCAGATACTTTTATGGTATTAAGAACAAGGGTCCAGCTATAAAGAACCTACCTAAAGACTGCATTGGCACTGATGGTGTGTAAATCTTGAGACAGAGGTTTTTGTCCAATTATTTGTCACTTTGCCTTGTGTTATCCAGTTTGTTGTCGTGATTATTTTGGTAAAAAAAAACACCTCCTTTATGTAAAGACTTACTATGAGACAATCCTCCATGGTCTATTACAAGAATATGGGAGGTTGTGTTCCTGCCAGGATTAAAACTTTATAATTGAGCTTTTGTTATGCATCCAGGTGGCAGCAGCTTACCTAATCCAACTATTCTCCTTCATGATTTCTAGCTGAAGTTTTCTGCTCTTTCCTTCTCCAAGGTTAATTTTAGAGCCCAATTCTCAAGTATGTGCCCCCAGTATACCTATGCCTTAAATATATGGCACAAGGTAAAAATGTATCTAGGTTCTTGTCCAGTGTGACAAACATAAATGTTAATCTTACAAATGTCCTATGAACTGGAGGCTGTCTTATTGTATACAACTATGGCATTACAGAGGTATCACAGCTCTTGGTAATATATCTGATGATAGGCTTGGGACATTTCAGTCATTAAGGATTTGCTTTTTCATTCAATCTTCTTCCTTTTTTATAATGAGTTCATAAAGAAGATGAAGTTTAACTAAGTATATCAAATAAAAGTTGAAGCTTAGATGGGTGCTTAAAATATGGATAGTTCATTTTGCTGACTATTATTACCTGTTGCAGTATTTATGCTCAGGTATTAGAAAACAAAACTTGTGATTACAATCTCGACAGAGTAATCTACCTTATATCACAAAAATGTAAAATGTTATTCACTAGGAACAGATAATGCAAGCTGTGAGAGCAACATACAATAAACTTAGGAAGAGCAAAACAAAATGCTGTTTATTGTTGGGATTTATTATAATAGGATAAGTCAGCCTTGAACCTGTGACAAAATCAATATTAACTGTTTAACAAAATAGATTTAAAAAGTAAATGTAATGTTACCACACGTCTCACAGAAAGTAGAAAATAAAGCTTTTATACACTTGGATTAAGCTTACAATTGGTAAACATATCTTCTTAAAATAAAGTAAAAACTTTTTAATAATATTGGGGAGAGAGATAAATTCTGTTTTTGTTTTAACACCTTGTACTGTCATAGCAAAGGTTGAATGAGACTGTTAGGTTAGAATATCTATTGAAAGCACACAATCATTGACATGACAGGATTAGATGACTTTTGTTTTAGTGCCACACTTAAAAAAATAAGAAGAGTGTAATGAACTGTAAGAAATTTAATTATACCAATATTTAATTGTTGGAAGTTTCATATCAACAAACCTCAGTCAAACTCAAAAGTATTTCAGTTACATTGCATTAATCATGGCAAATAATAATATCCACCCATCCATCTTCTAACCCAGCTATGGAGTTCACTGTCATATGGGGACACAGTGACTATTATGGCAGTATTGTGTATAGCACTGGAATGGATGCCAGTTCATCACAAACTGTTAATTATATGCCTTTTTTTAAAACACTGATTTTCTATTAAAATATTTCTGGAATAAGTCAACTTCACTTACATGTATCTTAATACAAATAAAACATGAAATGCTTATGACCTTTTTAACCGGACAATAAAATCTTTTCTGTTTTAATTCCCATGAGTTTGTAACTGGATTTCAAATCAACAGGAATATTTTTTCCTGTAAACATTAATGTATGAAACTAAATACCTTTGCAGCTTGTGTCAGGTTTGTTGTTTAGTGATAACAAGATGGTTTTGCTTCTTAGAGACGTGAAGATGAGAACTACCTTAGGGTAGCTGTATGTAAATCTGTGAGTCACCTTAAAAAATGTAGACACGGTTCCTGTGACCATGAAAATTGGTAATTTAGTTTGACAGCAGGCAGTGCAGCATAATATTAATGTACCACAGCCAAGAGGGCTGATGATCACTAGGATTAGAGAGATTTACTAAAATAATCTGATTTAAATGAGAACACAGTGCTCTGCACTTGCAGTTTAGAAACCATTCATTGCCTTATAAATCTTCCTCCCATTTACTGATTATCTTTAGTTCCCATATTTTTGGAATGGATTATTTGCCAAAACTATTGAACAGGAAAGATCTATTAGAAAAAGTCAGATCCATACCATGGGCATTCTAAAAAAAATCACAAAATATAAAAAATTCAACATTTTTGGCATTAAAGATTAAGATTTGGCTTTTTGTGGTGAAAACATTCTCTGCAAATAATAATAATAAAAGCCTTAATATTTTGTGTAACACCTTGTCTAAACAGATGCTTTTCTGAAAGAGATGGAGCACATATGTTGCCTTTGAAACATGGAAAAAATACAAAACTGAAAACTTGCAGTTATGTTCCTTTTAATACAGACATTTTGCAGACCAGGTTTACATTCAACATCAGATTTCCAGTTTGATTTTTATTTTGAATTATTGTTTTGAAATTGATGCTTATCTTATCTAGGATTTAAAAGGACTTTCCTTTTAAATTGCATTATATAAACCTGTTTAACATATCTAATTAAGAAAAACCAGCAGAGAACATATTTAACATATTTACTTTATAACTCAGATGTAAGATCTGAATACAGTGAAAATTTATTAGTCAGTCATCTCATCTGTTACGTATACCAATTATTCTTCCCCAATTAAATCAATAGATTAACTTTCCATAGAATATCTGGTGCCCCCCTTCATGTTAGACAACATGTATCAGTGTGTTCACCTTTTTACAAGATTCAAAGTTGTTAATATATTAATGCATTTACCTTTTTGCATTTTCCCCTTGTACTTCTTTTACATCATTCCTAAATTTGAATAAAACTGTCAAAAAATAAAGGGTGACATAGTAATACAATGGGTATTATTGTTAAGATACTTAACCTTAGCATATTCCCCATCAAACACACAAGGGTGGTAAAATGTTAGATTTAGTAAAGAGATGTAACACTGATGGGATGCAAAACCTAGACATGTGCATTTCAGATGACTACTGCATTTTTTTTTGACATAATAATATGTAAAACTAAAACTAAAGAAAATAATTTTGTAGTATAATTAATAGTCAGCCAGAATTCATTACTATTTCTAGTATAGCTGACACTGTAAATAGCCAGGTGGACAGGTTTAATACTAGGTTAAAGGCCAAAGATGAAATTAGGGTTAGGGTTATATATATACAAGTATACTAAAAAAATTAAAAATAAACTACTATCACTATCCCTGAAAACTAAAGTAGTCTATAAGCTCAAAAAAGAGTGCTGAAATGCTGAGCATAGATGAAAAAAAAAATTAACAGTAAATTGTGAAATTCTTAGAACTCACATTACTAAATACAATGTGGCAGTCTGATCTGAGAGTCTTACTTCTGCAAAATAATTCATGACAATGTAGGGAATCCAAGAGTGCGGTTTTCAACTATTAAACATCTATTAAATTTTGCTCTATCTATGGGGTGGCTAAAGAAGACATTTGTGAATAACAGGAAACATAAATAATATAAAATCTAATATAATAAATTACACCAAGAACAGAATTAGTTGAACCTTCTTCCACTCAACATATTGAATTGAAATATCTAGCAAAATAAACACAATTGAACTTCATAGAATAATTACTCAACCATCCACCTACATCGTTGATTCAGTTCCTACAGGCGTTTTCAAAAAAGACTACTTAATTAACTGGCTACAGTACTCTGTTTTTGATTATTTTACACTTATGCCTAACCTATCTTATTCTTTCCTGAATAAAATAATTTCTTAACTAAAGCCTTCCACTTGTGTCCTTGACCCAGTCTCAACAGTATTTTTTAAAGAATTCTATGATGTGCTAAGTGATACTGTATTTGATATAGTTAAGCCATCATTAGGTACTAGGGTCGTCCCAGAATCTCTAAAGACTGATGTAGTTCAAGTCAAGTCAAGTGAAGTGGCTTTATTGTCATACCATCCATACAGAGCACTGCAGCATACAGTGGCACGAAATTACATTCCCCAGGACTGTAGTGCACAATATACATAAACACAGGACAAGTGCAAGAGAGGTAAATAACTATAATATAAAACATTATACTATAATAGTTAAGTAAATAATTTAAAATAAATGATAGGTAAGTGAATGAATAATAGTAATTAGAAATAGATAGTAATAAATAAATAATAACAGTAAAACTAATAATAAAAAAATTCAGTGACATGTTTATATATAAACTGACCACTAGTGGCAGATCTGAGGACTGGGGAGCAGCACCCGATTAGAAGTCCAGACAAAGAAGGGACAGAAGCTGTTAAAGTACCTGGCAGAAGTGGTTTGGATGCTACAGTACCTTCTACCAGATGGATGCGGGATACAGAGTACATGGGAAGAGTGGGAGCTTTCCTTCACAATGCTTAAAGCCCTTCTCAAGTAAAATAATCTAGATTCCTATAATACTCTGTATTTGATAACTTAAAGCTTATTTCTGACCTGATTTTGTAATGTAAATTCTAGAAAAAAAAAGTTTTTTCAGCAATTAAATGACTAATTGAACATATATTCTGTTCTTGATACATTTCTTTCAGGTTTTAGAACAAATCATAGTACAGAAACTGTATTGGTTAAAGTAGTAAATGCAAACACAGGCCACATATCTGTTTTTGTTCTCTTAGACCTGAGTGCACAATTGATACCATAGACCTCATTATTTCATAGACTGCAGTATTCTTGGACCTTGGACAATGTTTGGGCCTCTTGGGCAATTTCTTAAACTGGTTTCTGTCTTACATAACAGGTAGAAAATTCTTTGTTAGTTGTGATTGTAGTTTGGAGTTCCATCATATTATATATGGTGCACCAAAAGAGTCCATTCTGGGATTGCTGCTTTTTTTTTAATCGACATACTCCCATTAGCCCAGATTATCTCAAAATACAAGGTGAACTACCACAGCTATGCAGATGACACACAACTTTACTTATCTATAGCAGCTGATGACCATGAAGCGCTGGGTTCTTTCACCCTATGTCTTAAGGCCGGTTTATACTTCACGCTCAGAACATCTACATGTCCGCATCATGGCTGCCACGCGTTCCCAGCGTTCATTTCACGCGTCCTCTGAGCAGGTCCTCAGAAATTAACGTGACGCTTGCGCAAATTGCAGTACCAGCAAAAAGTCGGGGGGCGCAGTGTGCTAAAAGTTGTAACGTGACGTTAGAGTCTTTGTTTACTGTCTACATGTGACAAAAAGCCTCTATGCAGATCCTACAAGATCAATGTGCGCGCTTCGATGTTTGATGAATGGTTCCATGGTGAAGCAAAATGCCAACATAAAGATGCATTCGTGGTGCTTTTATATTCAAGTGTCGCATATTCCTGATCGTAATGACACAAAACATTTTAAAAGTCTCACATACCATCTTTTGTGCTGTCTTTTTTTTTTTTTGCAGCTTCACAACAGCAACATAATGTGCAGCGCTGTATTTGAGCCACTTAGTAAAAAAATTAAGGACGTGGTGAAAATGTGTATTTTGTGATTAAAGTGGAAATTTCGGCTTTAATCTCAAAATGTCCACTTTAACCTTGTAGTTTACTTTATCATTAAAGCACCATCGTGAACGTCATCCCAGTTTTTAATCGCTAAGGCAAGCAATAATAGATCACCACACAGAACACATTAAATGTATGATATTCCAACTCTCAGCACATTTAGAATCTTTAGATTTATACTTGATATCACTTACAGTTACATTTAACAGATAAATTGTTAATTTCATTTAAATAATGAATACTGTTAATAATTACACACATGGGGGTGACATGGTGGCGGAGTGGTAGCACTGCTGTCTCGCAGGGAGTCATGTCGCTGGTATTCCCTGCTTGGATTCCACACTGTGCTCCAGTTTCCTTCCAAAGATATGCAGATTTGGGGATTTGGTGCTGCTAAAATGACGCTAGTCTATGTGTGTACTTGTATTCACCTTGCGATGAGCTGAGGCCTCGTCCAGGGATTGTTTCTCACTCATGCCCAATGGTTGCTGGAATGGACACATCCCTAGATTTAATCAATAAACATCCTTTTCAGAGATATTGCGGTAAGGTATCATCGTAATTTTATGGGTGTTCTAAGCAATTCACAATACATAGAAGCCAAACATGTTCTCACCGTGATAATATCTCGCACTGCCACCTGGTGGATTCCCCCAGATTTACATAAAGTATGCGCGCAAGTATAAACACTACAACGCTTGCATAGCAGGAGCATCCGCTGCAGCATGCGTCGCGTGAAGTATAACCCCAGCCTTACTTGTATTTCTGAATGGATGAGATTTACTTTTTTCAAGCTAAGTAAGAAAATGAAACATAAATCTTAGTGGTTGGCAAAAATGAAAATAGTGAAGGTTTTAAAAATAAACTTGACAACTTTGTATTAAAAGTAGAGGCAACTGTAAAGAGTGTAGGTATAACCATTAACTCTGACCTAAAGTTTAAATCACACATTAAACATGTTATTAGAAATGCCTTTATCCATGTAAGGAACATTGCAAATGTTTAGGCATGTTATAACATTGTAAGATGCTGAGAAATTAATTCACATTTTTGTTTTAGTTGACTAAATTACTGTAATGCACTCCTAAGTGGACTACCTAAGAAAGACTATTGGTTAGCCCAGAGTGCAGCAGCAAGAATTTTAACCAGATAAAAGAAAATTTGAGCTCATCTCACCAGTTTTATTGTTGTGTTGTTGGTTTCTGACACCCTTTAGAATTGACTTTAAAATACTACTAATGCTATATAAAGTTTGCTCCTTCCTATATTTTGGAGTGCCAAGCTTAGATCTTCTAATGGTAGGCTCCTTATTACTCCAGGAGCTAGGCATAAAAGAAGTAGCGAGTAGTGCCAGTGCTAGATTATTTGGCGCCCTAGGTCAAGCTTATTAGTGCACCAACCAGCTGTTCAGTAGTTAACTCATGCAGCTTAGTTCTTCTCTCCTTATGATCTGCGCCCTAGCTGGATGCCTAATTCACCTTAATGGTGGCGCCAGCCCTGGTGGTGAGACGACCTTTTGGTGATATTCATTAATAATCTGGAATATTTTACCAGTAGAGATAAACCAGGCTAACATTAAAAAAAACTGTTTAAAGTGCCCTTTTTCAATTTGGCTTTTTTTGTAGCTACATTTTAGATGTACTATAATTGGACTACAATGCATTGAATTATAATACTCTTCATGGATTTGAAATCGGTACTAATCTTTACTTTTTTCTGCTTTCTTTTCCAATTTTCCAGTGGTGGTGTTTTACGCCACTACCAACTGAAAGAGGCTGTGGTGTTATGGTTCCACAGCTCGTTGAGCAAAGGCCATTTTTTTTAAATAAATAATCACCACACTCGAGGCGGCTTTGTGAGGGGGCGTAGTTGTAGCATGCCGCGGGGTGATCTGCGGTGTGGGCGTTTTTCACCGAGTGCACAGATGGGGAACTGCCCACATTCATGATTGCTCATGCAGCTAATGGGCTACGGCTGCTATGGCCCCTCGCATTATAAAAAAGAAGCACGAGTCGGATTAAGGAAGAAGAAAAAAGAAAAGGAAAAGAGAGACGGAGGTTGGGAGCAGGAAGCAGTGAGGAGAGAGAGAGAGAGAGCGAGCAAATCGGTGCATTAGGAAGCGGGCGAGTGCTCGCAGGCAGCTGAGGGCAGCCTGGGTGTTTGGCCAACACCTGGGAGAAGTGGTTGTGGTCGCCCCCGCAGAAGTTTGTTTTGTAGGGCGGGAGTGACCGGGAAGGCGCAGGACTCTCCGCAGAAGGTAGCGGGAGTTGGGCCTTGGGACGCGGTGTCCCTAACGTGAGAGCCTTGGCCGTTAAGGGATTCCCAAGTCACTGTCCGGAAGAGCCAACCGGAGCCAAGGATCGGTGAGGCAACTGACAGCAGTAGCAGGTGTAAAGAAGGTCAGCTGCAGAGGTAGAGTGGCTCCCCTGTTGCGAAGCCTGGACAGGGAGAAGCAGGGGAGTCACCAGTTAAAAGAAGGCACCAGATTTGTCATTTTGTTTTTAAAGACTGCTTCCTGATCATTTTAACCTCTGGTTTTTAAGGATTGTTTTTTCTATTGTTTTTAACCTCCACGTTTCTTAATGGATTGTTTATTTATTGAAGAACTTTGAAGCACTGCACTTTATTTATTTGAACACTGTTTTTGCTGACTCTTGTAATAAAAGCACTTTTCACTTTTTACCATCCCCTTGCTTACTTGTTGCCTTCACTGACTAGCTCACTCGGTAACATTATCGACGGTGTTGGGTTCAAGGGCTTCCGAATATCAGATGGGAGCGTGGAGCCAGAACCCAAATCGTTACAGAGGCACTGTGTGGTCACTTGTGATACTCAAATTAAAGCAGCTGCCTAGCTATCCATGAGACCCACTGCATTAAATCCTCACAGAGGAAGCTCAGAAACAATGAGGAATGACTTAAGAACGTTTATTTTAGGTAGAATTCCAAGTGGAGGCTGGATGGTCTTTTGGCCTTGGAACCCCTGCAGATTTCATTTTTTTCTCCTGGAATTTTTTTTTCCTCTCCGGCTATCCGTCCTCATCATCGGACTCAGCTTTAGAAACTTAGATGATATTATATATTAGGACTTTACCTTTCTACTAATTATATATCTATTTTACGTAAGTCTGTGTTGACCTTTTGTTATGTATTCATTTTTGTTCTTACCTAATTTTAATTTGTTTTTCTTTTCTTGTAACTTTTCCTTTCAAGATCTAGTAAAGCACTTTGAGCTATATCCTTTATATGAAAATGTGCATAGAGACAAATGTTGTTGTTGTTTGTTTCCAGCGTGAATAAAACATCTTATTCTTGAAAAGTACCGGTGAGGTTTTCAGTCAGATCATAACAAGGAATCTGCTTCAATTAAAGTACTTAAATGTTTGCAGCTAAATGCTGATGTGAATAACATATCATTGTCATGTCAAATTCTAATCCACTTAATCCAGACCAAAGTTACGGAGGGTGCTCCAGATAGCATAGTGCCAGTCAATCACAGGGCAAACACATGCTCATACACCAGGGCCAATTCACCTTACCTGTATGCTTTTGTTCAGTGGGAGGAAGCCAGAACACCTGGAGAAAACCCATACAGACACAAAGGAAACATATAAACTCCACACAGGGAGGACCTGGGATGTAAACCCTAGTCTCCTTGCTGCAAGGCAGCAGCACTACCACTGCACCACCATCCCACACTTCACTGTGGTTCTCTTTAACCTGAGTGCTGTAAATCAGTGCTTACTTATAAATCAACTTAGGTAGGTGGTTAGCCTTTCTGATAGTGGTTTAAACTGATTCCAAAATGTAAATAACAATGAAAAAATGGTTTCTAAGTGTTGGTGACTATACATTAAAAAATCATGATCTTAAATATTATGTACTTGGGTATCGATTCTAGTCCCTTTATTATTTTCACTTTAGATGTTTCAATTAGGTCATATCATTTCTAAACAAAAGGTAAAGTACCATAACTATGTAGACAACAGACAACAATGGATAGCTAAGTTGCCAGATTACACCGAGGCTTTTATCTCCCAGGTTTAGTGTCTTAATTAAATTACAGAATAGATGATAATTTAAATCAGCTAAACAAGGAAAACAGAGAAACTGTAGCTCTTGGCTGTGGTAAAAAAAAGTGAGAATCTTGGAGAAAACATGATCTTCTGGCTTTGCAGGTCAAGTCAGAAGTAAGGAAACTTGGTGTCATTATGGATTTAGAAGTAAATTACTATCCATCCATCCATCCATTTTCCAACCCACTAAATCCGAACACAGGTCAGGTATTAATTCAATTTTTTATATCATTGAAAGATGCTCAAAAACGTACACATTTCTTTGTATTAGCCGATTAGAATGGAATAGATTTCTTTCATTGCTGCCAAAAAATATTTTAATATCTAAATCAGCTACACCAAGAATCATAACGAATAAGAAAAATATTAGAACATATTTCATATATGTTAGCATCATTACATTGGCTGCCTGTTTCCTTTAAGCCTGAATTTAAAATACTTTCGTTTGTCTATAAGACTCTCAAGAATCTTGCTCCCTCATTCAATTCAGCAAGTATATCCAAACACATCTTAGATCTTAAAACGCTGGCATCAAAGAACTGCTGAGGCGGAATTTTGCTTTTATGCATTTAAAATCTGGAATAATTTACCAATAGGGATATGTGAGGCTATTACATTTCAACAAACTTCTTAAAACATACTATTTTAATTTGCCCTTCTCATAATTTATTTCGAGGACATCTAGGTGTAAAAGATTGAAATTAATATTCCATAATCACATATTTTAAGCTTTGCATTTATTCACAGAAATGAGTGTGGCTGCTTTCATTTGATTTAACTATTAGACAGTTCTATTTATTTGCTGTATATCTATTTTTTCAATTGCTATTAACTTCCTTTGTCTTTATATTCATTTTGCAGTATTTAAGGTGGCGTTCTGTGACACTGCCACCTGGCCAAAGTACTCAGTGGTTTTTGTTAGATGCTAGAAAGTTTATGATGATTCTGCAGCATCTCTTCTGTAGGACTTTTCATCATATGTATTTAATATTTATTTATTTTTTTTTTACATTTAAGACTCGTTGCATGCTTTAATTTGGCTTGGTAGCCTTTTGGCTTTGGAACCTCTAGATGTTTATGTTATATGGCATTCTCATAACTGGGGTTTTTTATTTCCTCTCTTCCCTGGATATCTGATTATAGCATGTATTATAAAATCAGACATTAACTTCTACCATTTTAACCGTCAGAGACTTAAGCTAGGGATTCTTCCATTTTACCTTTTTTACAGTATATGTTTATTTGTTTTCTTTTATTACTTGTAAAGCAATTTGAGATACATGAATGTATGAAAATGTGCTATAGTAGGAGCACTTGGACCTCCGGTCCTCAAAAAAAGGTTGTGCAGGCATTTTCACGAAACACAGCACCATAAGTCACTCTGCTAAGGTTACTGTAATGCTCTTTACTGCCATCAAATGTCACCAAGGTTGTATGCTCGATGAGTCCCAAAAATACCTCATAAGATGCCCACCTAACCATCAAACCCTGAGTAGTAACGAAAAGCTCAAATGTAAAACTTTATAAAAACAAAATACTTAAAATATTAAAAAATGCTCTGTAGCACAAAAGCTCCAAAGCGCACAAAAGGCAAAATGTGTTGGCTAAAGGGGCACTCCCGCAGCAAACAATAAAAAGAATAGTCAAAAAAAAAAACAGAGCAAAGTGGTCAGAAATTCAAAAATTCACATAAACATGAAATTAATCAGAAATCCAGCACCAGCACATTTAATAAACCACAAAGGACTGTGGGAATTGCTCAGCGTTGATGGGAAGTTGTTCTCACCTCTTGGAGGACCACCCACAAATCACATGACACAAAGAAAAAGATACATAATGTACAGTATATAGCAAATAAATGATCAACAGTGCTAACACAGAAATGAACTAAATAGATATAAATGAGAAATTTGGGGAGCCCTGGCTGAAACATAATAGTGCAATAGGAGGCTACACCACCAAATCGCCAAGTAATTTGGTTTTTGTACCTCACAGTCTTAGCAGACTGTGTTTGCATCCCTTCCCACATCACTTTCTGTTTGCATATTCTCTCAGTGTTTGTTTGGATTTTGGTGTGAATACTCAGTTACACTCCAACATTACAAAGACGCGTTATGTTAATTGTTGACTGCAGCTTATGTGCGTGAGTGTTTCCTTTGATGATGAACTTAATAGTTGCTTATTCATTTGCAATTATTCAAATTATAATTTTTTTCTAATGCTTGACTAGTTCATCATTTATTATCTGATTTGAGGGCTGAAGATATGAAAAAGAAGTCATATTTCAGGAAGCACATGGCCTCTGCAAAATCCAGACATAAGCACCTTGGTAAAGAGGATTTAAATCTTATTGCATTTCATGTGATTCACAACTTCATTGTCTTTTTTGGAGACCAATTTGCAATGTCATAAGCCTTTATTCCTGAAAGGCAGCAATCTTTCTGAATGCATATTAGCAATAGACATGTGCAGTGCCAGTCAAAGCATATTTGGAGCCCTAGGCAGAAGAAGGGAGGCATCCCTTAGTGTCCATAGCAAGTAGTCAGTATTAGACTTCAACAACCCGGTCACCCTTGGTGTCCATGGAGCGCGTGCCCTATTAGTTACATAAATGTCACAGCTCTGTGTACCTAACACAGACTTTACAAAGCATGCAACCATAATGGCACCCCTAATGGGTTGACCAGCTCACTCTGTAATCACTCTGTAAGATGCTGTCCTAGTGTTCTGATTAATATGCAATTTAAAATTTAGGTCTGAGTGAATAATTACCCCTAAATTCTTTACCTCTATCTTGCTTTTAAGCCTAATGGATCAAGTTTAGTTCTAATATCCTCATTATATCCATTTTGCCAATCACTAAGATTTCTGTTTTCCTCTTTTTTATTTTGAGAAAATTATTACTCATCCTCTCAGAAAAACAAGTAAGACATTGGGTCAGTGAACCCAGAGAGTCAGGGTAGTCATGCGCTATTGATAAATACAGTTGTGTGTCATCAGCGTAGCTGTGCTAGCTCACATTATGCCTTGAGATAATCTGATCTAATGGAAGCATGTAGATTGAAAAGAGAAGTGCACCCAGGATATATCCTTGTGGAACACCATATAGAATATCATGTGTCTTCGAAGTATAATTACCACAGTTAAAACATTTTCTACCTGTTAAGTAAGACTCAAACCAATTTAAGACATTACCAGAGAGGCCCACTCACTGACTAAAGCGATTTATAAGAATATTGTGATCAATGGTATCAAATGCAGCACTCAGATCTAAGAGAATGAGAGTAGATAAACGCCCTCTGTCCGCATTTACCTGCAAGTCATTTACTACTTTAACGAATGAAGTTTCTGTACTGTGATTTGTTCTAAAACCTGACTGAAACTTGTTAAGACTAGCATGTTTCTTCAAGTGATCAATTAGCTGCGTAATGACTGCCTTTTCTAGGATTTTACTTAAGAAAGGCAAATTAGAAATAGGTATAAATTTTCAAAAACAGAGGAGCTGAGATTATTTTTCCTGAGCAGGGATTTAACAGCAGCAGTCTTAAGACAGTCTGGGAAGATCCCCATGTCTAATGATGAATTTACTATGTATAGAACACTATCATTTAGCACGCCGAAAACTTCTTTGAAAAAACTTGTTGTATTGTGTCAAGGTCGCATGTTGAGGGTCTCAGTTAAGAAATTACTCTATATAGATCAGGTAAATCTATCTTGGTGAAAGAATTTAATTAGCTTAAAATGGAATACAGTAATCCCTCCTCGATCGCGGAGGTTGCGTTCCAGACCCCCCCGCGATAGGTGAAAACCGGCGAAGTAGAAACCATATGTTTGTATGGTTATTTTTATATATTTTAAGCCCTTATAAACTCTCCCACACTGTTAACATTATTAGAGCCCTCTAGACATGAAATAACACCCTTTAGTCAAAAGTTTAAACTGTGCTCCATGACAAGACAGAGATCATCTTTTTTTCTTTCTCACAATTAAAAGAATGCAAATATATCTTCTCTTCAAAGGAGTGCCCGTATCAGGAGCAGAGAATTTCAGAGTGAGAGAGAGAGCGCTCGCAAAGAAAAGCAAACAATCAAAAAATCAATACGTGTGCTTTTAAGCATTCCGAAGCACCGCAATAAAGCGGCATTTTTTAGAGGAGCGTCAGTATCTTCTAAACAAACAGCCTCTGTGCAAACAGCCCCTCTGCTCACATCTCCTCCGTCAGGCGCAGAGAACGTCAGAGAGAGAGAGAGGGAGCGCGAGATTAAAGCAAACAATCAAAAAATCAATACGTGTGCTTTTGAGCTTTTAAATATGCCAAGCACCGCGATAAAGTGGCATTTTTTAGAGGAGCGACAGTATCTTCTAAGCAAACAGCCTCTGTGTAAACAGCCACCTCTGCTCACACCCCCTCCGTCAGGCGCAGAGAATATCAGAGAGGGTGAGATAGAGGCAGAGACAAGCAAACAATCAAGCACCGCGCGGGATGCATATCTTATATCATTGAGGAGTTTTAGTTAATATGTAATACATGCTCTGATTGGGTAGCTTCTAAGCCATCCGCCAATAGCATCCCTTGTATGAAATCAACTGGGCAAACAAACTGAAGAAGCATGTACCATAAATTAAAAGATCCATTGTCCGCAGAAATCCGTGAACCAGCGAAAAATCCGTGATATATATTTAGATATGCTTACATTTAAAATCCGCGATAGAGTGAATCCGCGAAAGTCGAAGCGCGATATAGTGAGGGATTACTGTATTGGGGTTTAATAATATCAGTAATGGGTGGATGTAGTATATTATTTCTAATATTAATTTTGTGATTAAAAAATATAGCAAAAACCACACACGTTTCACTGAAAGTTTTTCGGAGGCATTCCATTGAGTGACCTGGGTTTAGCAAACAATCAATTGTAGAGAATAATCTCGGATTACTAGCATTGTTATTTATAATTTTAGAGAAACAGCACCGCCTCTCAAAATGGACTATGTTGCTGTATTCTGTTATTTTATTAAAGGATCAAAGGGCCCGTCTAAGTTACCTACAATCAGGCTAACAGAACCAGACACAAAGGCCATTACTCCAAAAAATAATATTTTTGTTGAAAAGAAATTGCATTGAGCATATCAGGAAAAACTGGAAAAATATGAATATGATGAGTAAGAGTTTGCTATAAACTAGAGGTGGCCAACTCGGATCCTGGATAGCCACAGTGGCTACAGGATTTTGTCCCAACCCAGTTGCTTAATTAGAAGCCAGTCCTTGCCAATAACATATCTTATTTAATTTCATGGCTTGTCAGTGTTTTAACTCTACCATGTCAGCTCATTCTTAAATCATAGATTTTCTTTACATTTCTAATGATACATGTATCATCCAAGTGATTTGAAGCCTAAAACGGATGAGTAATTTTCAGTATTTCACTTTCTTTTCAGTTTCCTTCTGATTACTTAATTAACAAAATAGTTAATGATGAATAGATGTAGAACTTCTGGTTCCTTTGTCATTTGCATCTTATTGCTAATAAGGAGCAATTAAAATAAAGAATACAACTGTTTAAGACTAAAATAAGCAACTAAGGGTTCAAAATCTTAACAAGCAAGACAACTAAAATGAACCAGAAAAATGTCACTTGAGCATTAAGTGCTTCATTAACAATGAATGATCTCTCATGAAGCAGTTGGGCTGGAACAAAAATCTGAAGCCACTGCCACAGGACCGACATTGCTCAGTCCTGATTTAAAAAGTCAGAGTCTTAAATAGCCAATAAATTAAATGAAGTTATTAATTAGCAGAAACTAGTCACTAATTAAGAAAATGGATAGAATGAAAGCCTGTAGGCACCGTGGCTCTCCAGTATCAGTTAGTCACCCCTGCTATAAAAAAATGTACTAATACGTTAAATAAGCATCTGCATGCCGAATATTAAACTACTCACTGTTGGACTTTGTCCATACTATCTACCAAGAGAGTTTTATGAATTATTTTGACAGCTGTTTACATACTGCCTCATCCTGATGTGGCGCTGCAGCTGTAATGGTTCTTGAAACTGTACAGAAACTAGAAACCAAATCACCTAGCTCTTTCAAACTTGTGATATGTGATGTTAATTTATCTAATCTGGAACCAGTATTACCACATTATCATTGGTACGTGAATATTAAGACTAGAGGAGACAAAACACTAGATAAGTGTTATGGAAACATCCCTAGCGCCTACATATTACATAATAGAGCAGCCCTGGGTGTGTCTGACCTTGTCGTTATTTATCTACTACTGAAGTACAAATAAAAACTGAAACAAGAAAAAAACAGCCATATGAACAACACAAAACTGGTGCAATGGCAGTGTAAACTACTGCAGGAATGATTCTCCTGTACCGACTGGCATGTGATGACCTCCTCACAGTCACTGAATTTACACTGTTAGTGAATATATGAAATTATGTGAGTCAATGATAATTAAGGAAAAAACTGTCAAGGTGTACCCAAACAGTAAGTGATGGATCACTAAAGAGATTAAAGAATTACTATTGGAAAAACAACATGCTCATCAAGAAACTAAGAAATTTAAAACAAAGAATTAACAAATCAATTAAACAAAATAAAAAGATGTATGAGGAAAAAATCAAGAGGTGGTTTAAGGATAACAATCCAATGGAGGTTTGGAAAGACAGGGCTGTATGTAAATAGTGTGAACTTTCCAGTAGATAAAGACCATCACAAGCTTTCAGCAGCAACGTAATTGCTTCAAAGCTGGTAAAAAATATTGATTTCAGTACCCAAAATGCAGAAATAAAGGAGATGCTTTATAAAAACAGCAGGAATACTGCTGTGATGGAGGTCAGTTTAACCAAAATGGAGAAAGGCTTGCGGCAGGTTAAAACAAACAGGGCAGTGGGCCAGACAGCATATCAGATCAGCTAATTACCCCAGTTTCTAAGGGTTCCAGGCCAAGTGACACTCACTTCTGTTCCAATTAAATGCTTTGAACATTTGTTGAAAAACATTTTAATTACAAAGTCTTTTCAAGATAACAACTAGGGTGTTGTACCATGTTAGCCATTATGGATGTACTGAGAAGTCAAACAAAATGACACCTTTTATTGGCTAACTAAAAAGATTACAATATACGAGCTTTTGAGGCAACTTAGGCCCCTTACCTGAAGAAGGGGCCTGAGTTGCCTTGAAGGCTTGCATATTGTAATCTTTTTAGTTAGCCAATAAATGGTGTCATGTTGCTTGACTTCTCACTACAAGATAACAACCAATTTCCTTACTGTGCAAACAGAAGTGTGGATGATGCTCTACTTGTTACCTACACTTTTCTTGATCGGCCTGGTTCATATGTCAGATCACTATTTTTAGATTTTTCTTCAGTGTTCAGTACCATCCAGTCTCACATGCTGATTGGGAAACTGAACAGTATGAATGTTAACCCATTTATCACATTATGGATTCAGGACTTTCTTTGAAATCGTTCACAGATAGTCAAAGTACAGGACACTTTTTCAAAAGTCATTCATTCAAACATGGGAAGCCTGCATAGGTATGTATGTCTTATCATCATTACTATTTACTCTGTACACAAGTGACCTGAGACAGAACAATGACCACTGCTCCATTATCAAGCCATGCTCATGCCATTATGCCACCAGGCTCATAGGACACATATCTGGGGACGATGAAAGCCACTATGTAAATCAAGTGGACTGTATGGTAAACTGGTGCAATAAGAACTCTCTTGCTCTGAATGTCAAAAAGACCAAAGAAATTACATTTGACTTTAATAGACAGAAATCTGTTCTGAGGGAGGAAGTAGAAATAATGACCATATAAATACTTAGGAACAACCTAGATAACAATCATAACTGGAATATTAAAAAAATTTTAAAAATATTCTCTAAATGCAATCAGCTCTTATTCTCCTCCGTAAACTCAAACTATGTAAAGTAAACAAGAACCTCGTGTTGTCCTTTTATTGCAGTATGATCCAGTCTGTTACCACTTTCAGCTTCATTGCCTGGTTTAGTAGTTTCACAATCCAAAATTTAAAAACGCTCCAGTAGATTAATAAGCATGCAGCTAAAGTTATTGGGGCTGATGTAGATGATCTGGCAAGTGTGTGTCAGAAGACAATGCTAAAGAAACTAGAAATAATCTCAACTGATGAGTGAAATCCTTTCCATGTAGAACTTAACTTCAGTAAATCAGGAAGGATAGTCACTTTGAGAACCAACACAAATTGCCCCAGAAAATCATTCTTTCCTAGTGCAACCTGACTTTGGTCAAGCCCCGGCTTAACAACGACTGCCACCAGTACTATTAGCCAACAGGGTGCTGGCGAAAATTGGACTACTGTTGGCCGAAGAAGAAGAAGGAGAAGAAGAGGGGGGAGACATGTCCAGAGGCAGGAGGAAAGTAAAGAGAGTGGAACTGAGGGTAGGAACTTTGAATATTGGCAGTATCACTGGTAAGGGGAGAGAGTGGATATGATGGAGAGAAGGAAGGTTGTTACATTGTGCATGCAAGAGACGAAATGGAAGGAGAGTAATGCCAGGTGGATTCAAATTGTTCTGTCATGGTGTTGTGATGGGAGGAAAAATGGGGTAGGAGTTATTCTGAAGGAACAGTATGTCAAGAGTTGTAATGATTATGGAGCTGGAAATTGGAGGTGTGATGATGAATGTTGTTAATGCATATGCACCACAAGTTGGATGTGCAATGGGTGAGAAAGAAGATTTTTGGAGTGAGCTGGATGAGATGATGAACAGTGTACCCAAGAGACAGAAAGTGGCGATTGGAGCGGATTTTAATGGGCATGTTGGTGAAGGGAACATTGGAGATGAGCAGGTAATGGGTAGGTATGGTTTAAAAGAGAGGAATGAAGAAGGTCAGAGGATAGTGGATTTTGCCAAAAGGATAGACAATTCTGTGGTGAATACGTATTTTAAGAACAGGGAGGAACATGGGGTTACGTACAAGAGTGGAGGAAGATGCACACAGGTAGATTACATCCTATGCAGAAGAGTCAATATGAAGGAAATTAAAGACTGCAAAGTGGTGGCAGGAGAAAGTGTAGTTAATCAGCATAGGATGGTGGTCTGTAGGATTACGCTGAGAATCAAGAAGAGGAAGAGAGTGAGGGCAGAGCCAAGGATCAAATGGTGGAAGTTGAAAAAGGAAGATTGCATGGTTGAATTTAGGGAGGAGGTGAGACAGGTACTGGGTGGCAGTGAAAAGTTACCAGACAGCTGGGAAAATACAGCAGATGTAGTAAGGGTGACAGCAAGAAGGTTACTTGGCGTGACATCTGGACAGAGGAAGGAGGAAAAGGAAACCTGGTGGTGGAATGAGGAAATACAGAAGAATATACAGAAGAAGAGAATGGAGAATGAAGAAGAAGAAAAAGTGGGATAGTCAGAGAGATGCAGAAAGTAGACAAGAGTACAAGGAGATAAGGCGCAAGGTGAAGAGAGAGGTGGCGAAGGCTAAAGAAAAGGTGTATGATGAGTTGTATGAGACGTTGGACACTAAGGATGGAGAAAAGGACCTGTACAGATTGGCTAGACAGAGGGACCAAGCTGGGAAAGATGTGCAGCAGGTTAGGGTGATAAAGGATAAAGATGGAAATGTACTCACAAGTGAGGAGGGTGTGTTGAGCAGATGGGAAGAGTACTATGAGAGGCTGATGAATGAAGAGAACAATAGAGAGAAGAGGTTGGATGATGTGGAGATAGTGAATCAGGAAGTGCAACGGATTAGCAAGGAGGAAGTAAGGACAGCTATGAAGAGGATGAAAAATGGAAAGGCTGTTCATCCAGATGACATACCTATGGAAGCATGGAGGTGTTTAGGAGAGATGGCAATGGAGTTTATAATCAGATTGTTTAATGGAATCTTGGAAAGTGAGAGGATGTCTGAGGAGTGGAGAAGAATTGTACTGGTGCAGATATTTAAGAATAAGGGGGATGTGCAGGACTGCAGGAACTACAGGGGAATATAATTGATGAGCCTCAGCATGAAGTTATGGGAAAGAGTAGTGGAAGCTAGGTTAAGAAGTGAGGTGATGATTAGTGAGCAACAGTATGGTTTCATGCTAAGAAACAGCACCACAGATGTAATGCTTGCTCTGAGGATGTTGATGGAGAAGTTTAGAGAAGGCCAGAAGGAGTTGCATTGCATCTTTGTGGACCTGGAGAAAGCATACGACAAGGTGCCTCGAGAAGAGCTGTGGTATTGTATGAGGAAGTCGGGAGTGCCAGAGAAGTATGTAAGAGTTATACAGGATATGTATGAGGGAAGTGTGACAGTGGTGAGGTCTGCGGTAGGAGTGACGGATGCATTCAACGTGAAAGGGGGGATTACATCAGGGATCAGCTCTGAGCCTTTTCTTATTTGCAATGGTGATGGACAGGTTGACAGACGAGATTACACAGGCGTCCCCGTGGACTGTGATGTTTGCTAATGACATTGTGATCTGTAGCGATAGTAGGGAGCAAGTTGAGGAGACCCTGGAGTGGTGGAGATATGCTCTAGAGAGGAGAGGAATGAAGGTCAGTAGGAACAAGACAGAATACATGTGTGTAAATGAGGGGGGAGGTCAGTGGAATGGTGAGGATGTAGAGTTGGCGAAGGTGGATGAGTTTAAATACTTGAGATCAACAGTACAGAGTAATGGGGATTGTGAAAGAGAGGTGAAAAAGAGAGTGCAGGCAGGGTGGAATGGGTGGAGAAGAGTGTCAGGAGTAATTTGTGACAGATGGGTATCAGCAAGAGTGAAAGGGAAGGTCTACAGGTCAGTAGTGAGACCAGCTATGTTATATGTGTTGGAGATGGTGGAACTGACCAGAAAGCAGGAGACAGAGCTGGAGGTAACAGAGTTAAAGATGCTAAGATATGCATTGGGTGTGACAAGGATGGATAGGATTAGAAATGAGTACATTAGAGGGTCATCTCAAGTTGGACGTTTGGGAGACAAAGTCATAGAGGCAAGATTACATTGGTTTGAACATGTGCAGAGGAGAGATGCTGGGTATATTAGTAGAAGGATGCTAAAATTAGAACTGCCAGGAAAGAGGAAAAGAGGAAGGCCTAAGCGAAGGTTTATGGATGTGGTGGGAAAGGACATGCAGATGATGGGTGTAACAGAACAAGATGCAGAGGACAGAAAGATATGGAAGAAGATGATCTGCTGTGGCAACCCCTAAAGGGAGCAGCCGAAAGAAGAAGAAGAACCATATTTGGGTAAATATGCACTATCACAACTGCCTTAACTTAACCTGTCATATCTCCAATTGTTTGTTTTATTTCACTCTTTTTATTATTAGATGCAACTGAGAAGGCAAATTTCCTGTTTTCTTGTGTAAACATGACTTGATAAAGCAAACTTGAGTTTACTCCTTGTTTAATTTTTGTACAACACTGCTATCTTCTAGGAGATAGCAAGTAGTATCACACTTGCTCTTAATGCAGAGTCACCACATCTAACAAGGCAAAGAAAAGGACCAAGTTAAAGCAGAGTAACATAATCATACCCTGAAAGTGATACCAGGCTAAACAAGTATGAACTTAGGTTTTGACTTTTTGTTTCTCTTTCTGCATCTTTTTCTACAGTCATAAATTATACTAATAGTCATTTGGAGGTTTCATTTCCATTATAATCTGACTATAAAATAGACTGTAATTAGTGAATTTCCTGGCTCAATATAATGAATATAAAATATGTTTTAAGGCAGCTGACAATACTTTGGAATCTACTATAACATTGGGTATTTAAAGCAACCTTTTTCGCTTATCACCTCATTAGTCAGCTTGTTAAATTCTGGAGCACTAGAGCTTATGGGACTGTGGTGTAGGCTGTTTGTATGCTTGCCAGATTAGTCATTGCATTAAGTCAGCACAGATTTATTTAAAAATATATTAATTTTCATGAAACAAAACAGTTTATAATTGTAAATTACACTAACTCACAAATTTCCCATTAACATATAAGAAGCAGCAAGTTTTAAAATATTGCTAGCGACCTTTATGATAAAAGCAGCCTTGTAACAGCTGCCTTTATCAAAAGTAATGAAAAAGAAATGAAATTTAGCTTGGCAAACCTGCATGCTCTTAATATGTTAAAACTATTTTGTGTATTTTTTTCAATCTGTTTTAGAAGTACAGGTCTAAAAAGATCCAGAGCCCTTCTTAGTTTCCCAACATCAATGGGAGTTTCTCCCTCTATTGCACGCACACTCATGTACTCTATACACACCACACTCTCTCAAATCCAATTCAGGGACAACAGAGGAACCCAGAGTACCTAAAAAACACTGTTGACACAGAAAGAACAGGCACACTTTACATAGCCTGCAGCTCTAATAATTTATACCTTAGAAAACCTTACTCTGCTGGTTTCATTTATTGCCAGTTCTAGCAAAGCCCCAGGAGATCAATTTGTTTGACAGAAATAACAGAATAACATACAGTTTATACAATAAATTATGCAGCTATTAAAAGCCTTTTCCAGTCTGTTAATGCATCAAAACTAGTATGGTTCTGTAGTAAATATAATAATATGATTTCAAGGAAATATGTTACCAATCATATTTTTACTAGCCAAAGTGTATTTAATAGTATGTTTTCTTGACATATTTGAGTTGAAATAGATCAAAATAAGGAGTAACATTTTGCAATACTCTTAAATTATACTGAAAAGCATTGTGAAGCAGGTATATGTACAAAAACTAAAAAAAGTAAGAAATATATGTGATGAGGCTAACAAAAGGTAGAGGTTTAGGTCTCCTCCAAGAACCACTTATTATTTTGCATAGGTTTTTCTTTGTGCAGAAGAGCTTTTGAATAACAATATTGTATAATTTGCAGTGTTTACAATTTTGGGGAAGATTGGCCATAATGTTTTGAGATATTATGATGCAGTGATTATTGCTCTTTTCTGCAATTGCAGAGTTATAAGTTTACATATTAGACTGGACATTGACTGTGTAGCTGTGCATTTTATCTAAATTTGATGATGTGTGAATGGATAGTTAATCAAACCGAGATCCATTCATATCTAACTTCTTTCTGACTACAAGTGAAACGTTCCATATTTTTTAACATTTGCAACTTTTATATAAACTTTTTTATGCATCAGCGCCAGCGTGATCTCTGGTTTAACAAACATTTTCCAAATTTGTCTTTTGCCCACACTTTTATTCATCCATTTTCCATGATCCTGGATATCCATTATGGATGATACCTACTCTTCTCATGTAGTTTGCCACCACCTCCATCTCCGTAATTGCGTATCTCTTCACCCAATCATCCTCCAACCTGCCCTAACCTTCTTTATCTGTTTATCCCCTTTTTGCTTCCATATCAGACCTTTCTCTTAACTCAGCAATCATCTTGCTCTCAATCTCTAACACATCAAACTGATCATTTTCATTGCTATGTTCCTTACTTCTTCTTTCATTGGTTATGTCTCCCTCCAATACAGCATAATACTATTCCTCACAAATGTTTCAAAAAGATTTCCCTTCAATGTAAGAGAAGCCCCTTTCAAAATGAAAATGGAGGGCAACTACCAGAATTTCTTCTGTTCACCTCTTACCTTTGATATTACCACTTATCTCATAAAGACTTCTGCATTCAACATGTCACCTAGGTAGAAGAACTTTCCTCAAAACACTTCTGATATCCATATTTACACTTACTACATAAATATTTTGCACTCCTTTCATGTACACCCACTGCCTGCAGACTACCCTTCATATCGCAACACCTCCTATGCATCCACTTTGACAAGCCATACATCTTGGCATCACCGTACTGCACAGGCCACATGACCATACAATTGTTGTTCATCTAAATATTTGTGATGTTTCTGCCATACTATGTGGGTTTTTGCATCTTTCATTTGTTTTTTATAGTTAATATAACTCATTCTGGTCACCATTTCTTTTTTGTTTTGATGTGGTCTCTGCCATTTTGTTCCAAACCTTTCATGGTCATGTTCATATTATTTATTGTAGTTATACTTGTTGCCGGCCACATCACTAGGAATCATGTGATGGATTATGTCATCATTTACAAGCTATATAGAATCCTCACATCCTCTAGCTTCTTAGTTTTGGTTCACATTACTTAAAAGAATCTTTATTAGTGACAGCCAGGCATAATTCAGCCAAGATAGTGGTACACTGGTTTTAACTTTTTTTTGGTTAACCTTTTTTTTGACAGTTACTTTGACCTTTTTTCACTTGCAATTGTTGAAACTACAGCCTTAATAAACACCATACAGCTAGTAATATTTTTATGGGGAGTACATGATGATTTGTTAATCATGGGAAAGCTGCTTGACCTAAAAGAAATCTAAGGAGTAAATATATTTTTGAGTCTCCATCTAAAGCTGTTGAAAATGTGAAACTGCCATGGCAAAAACTGCACTGTTTCTCCGGACGGGATTTCAGGAATGGCAGGTCCACGGTGTGAACTGGCTTCACTTATGTGTAAAAAGGTAAATGAGGTAGAGGGTCAGGCAGCTAAACTGTACTAGATTATACATCCAAAAGTCATTAAAATGGAGAATGTCATGGGAACAGTTATATAAATTGTGAACTCTGTTTGCTCAAAAGTCCTCAATCACAGATTTTCTCGGTAATTCTGTCCATTTCCTATTTTCTGACTAAGATTTTGCCTCTTTCCATTCTTGCCATATCATCTTCTTGCCCTACTTCAGTAACTGTGTTGTCTGTCCATACCTCCACAGTGCTGAGAAGATGCCTAGTAAGGGCAACTAACCCTGCCCTCCCAGTCTGACTCTGACTGAGCGCAACGCGGGAAAGAGCTCCAACACTAAGCGACCAGTGCAAGAGCACCGATTGACAGCTGCTCAAAGGCTATATGTAGTTATTTTTCAAACAGTGTTTGTTTTGCATGCCAAAGAGCACCTGGTTTTGTTTAAAGTTGTTTAAAGGAATTAAACAGGACAACCCAGTTGGTGTCCCAACATTTCTTTTGTCTTTAGTGATTCCCTTGACTGATGACACTGCATTTACCTAAAAGCTTTTCACTGCCAAGCTAGCCTTCTATTTCAGTATCCTCTCCTTCAGTTTCACTTTGCCTTTGCCACCAATACAAGATCACTGGTTTACAAAAGCCCCCAAGTTAATCCTTAATGTACTTCTCTGGTCACAACCACCATCACTTCCATGGAAAACAATGAATTAACAAATCCCTATGCATCTCCAGTTGATCTCAAAACTTTCACTGTCCCCATATGCTGTTCTAATCATTGTTCATGCTCTCTTGTGCAGTGACATCAGTACAGACATTTCTCATTCGATCACACCTAATTTTCTCAATATGCAGCACCATGTCATACATGTCTTCAAGAACTATGCATAATGTAGATTCTTTCCCTTTATCTGACACTTTTCCTGTATTATCCTGACAACAAAGATCATATCCCTTGTTCCCTTCCCACTTATTCAGCCAAAATGATCTTTGTTAATTTTCAGATGATCCATAATTCTTTTCTATAGCAGTCTCTCAACCAAATTCAATACCAAAAGCATCATTACTCCATGAAACCAACATTCCAATGGATTACCTTTTCTTTTTTGAGTGGAATAAGCCTACTGCTTTTCCAGTCTTCAGGATTCCTCCTTTCGCACATAATTCTGTTTAACAGGTCTGACAGCCTTCCATATCCAGCACCTTGCGCTGCCTTCAACATTTTTAACAGCACTCAGGCTGGATCCATTGATTTACCTATTTTTATCTTCTGAGGTTTTGTGACTTCCTTTTTCAAAAACATACGTCTGCAGCCTTCTGTTTTTTCACAATGATTATCATTATCATATTCAATCTCCTCATTCAACATATTCTCCATGTACTTCTTTCTAGGTGTCCTTAATCCCATTACTATTATTCATGTTCCCTTCAGCATTTTTCATGCAAATCACACCTACTGTAATCGGCCTTTCTTTTGCCATCTTCTTTGCAATAATGAATGCATTCCTCCTTCGTTCCTAGCTCATTTGCAAAATATATATTCCCTTGTCAACCTCTGCCTTTAATGTCTGCCATTTCTTATAGTAGGCATGTCCAAACTTTTTGTCAAGGATCATTTGTGAAAAAAATTAGTCTTTTTAGACAGCAGATAAAGAAAAAAGTCAGCAATATACTTACATCCCATGCCATGCTAACAAAGTATTGCAATTTAAGTATTTATGTGCAATAATTATACTCTTTATTGTATTTGTACTTTAAGACACACAGTAATTGACTGCATTCATTATCCATCCATCCATTATTCAACCCGCTATATCCTAACCACATGGTCATGGGGGTTTGCTGGAGCCAATCCCAGCCAACAAAGGGCGCAATGCAGAAAACAAACCCCGGGCAGGGCACCAGCCCACCGCAGTGCCTTCATTATATTATTGTATTTGAGTAAGGTGAACACAGTGAAGGGGCTCAACATTAAGTTTTTTAACATCAACATATCTTTTCCCATTCGAATAAATCAAACACAGGGTTAAAAACTGATATATAAAATTCAATAACATCAAAGAAAGGTAGTGGTCTATGACCCTCCCATGAAAAACACGTGTCAATAACAATATGGTTAAATTAACAATGTGTTTTTGGATTAAATACTAATAATGACTTGAGATAATGATTATCACTATAATATTTATATCAAGAAACTCATCCTTGCCTATTTAATGCAAACAGTAAAGTTGTGGCTCGAAGCCAAGTATTTCATTATAATCGGGTATAAGGTTTGTTGTCAATACCTGCAAATATCACAAGGTCAGAATTAGTCAAACTGGTTCTCAGTCTGTTCTTGTTTAGAGACATCACAGAAAATGTCTACTCACAAATATTGTATATGATGAGCTGAAAAGATTGAGTATTCTCTTTGCCTGGGTTATTAAAAGAGGGAGTCTAGTGTTATCTAGGCTGCTGTAGAATGCTGGAAGAGGCAGCTGCTGCTGATGGCGTAGAAAGGCATAATCACACTGCATCTCAATGAGTACTAGATGTTTGTCTAGTTGTGCTTTGTTGATGTTGATTGTGAAGGGACTTGAGCAAATGTAAATATCCTCTTCGATCTGTGTGAAGGCCTGAAAATAACATTAAAATTTCACTATTAGTGATTTAATTACTTTTTCATATTTCTCTCTTATGGTAGTAATTGCATTTGGATGATTTAATTATTTCTGATAGGAACGAGAAATGTGAAAAATTGTGCTCATTCAGTTGTTTCTCAAATAAAGATTTACAATAAATGTTTTAATGGTTGTGTACAAGTGTTGCACAGCGGCTATTTTGCCTTGCAAACTGGTGTTCAGTACATTTAGATACCCCATTATGTTGACCATGAATCCAAGGTCTGCTACGCATTCTAGATCAAACACAATTTCCAGTTGTAGCTGTTTTTTGTCTTTGATTAGCTGTGCCATGACTGAGCAATGAGTGAGCCATCAAATATCACAGTAATAGATCACATATCTGTATTCTGCCTCAATTTATAGGCACAAAGGGACTTAAACTGCCAGTGGTTGAGGACTTTTGAGCAAAAGAAGTTCACAATTTGTATAACTTTTCCCATGACATTCTCCACTTTAATGACTTTCACATACTGTATATGACCTCTGGATGTATAATGCATTGTACTTTAACTACCTGACCCTCCTCTTCATTTTCCCCTTTTTTACACATAAGTTAGACATGTTCACACTGTGGACTTGCCATTCCTACAGCCCCATCCATAGAAACACTGCAGTTTTTCCCGTGGTAGTTTCACATTTTCAACAGCTTTAGATGAAGACTCAAAAATATCTCTATCCCTTAGCTTTCTTTTTAGGTCAAGCAGCTTTCCCATGATTAAAAAATCATTATCTCCTCCCCATGATTGATTACATCTTGCCTGAAGAAGGGGCCTGAGTTGCCTCAAAAGCTTGCATATTGTAATCTTTTTTAGTTAGCCAATAAAAGGTCTCATTTTGCTTGACTCCTCCCCATAAAAATAATACTAGCTGCATGGTGTCTTTTAAGGAAGTAGTTTCGTCAACTGCAAGTGAAAAAAAGTCACATCTTTGCCTTTTCTGCAACTCAACTGTTTTTAAATAAGCCCTCAGCAGTATTTCTAGAAAGATTCATATTCAACATGTATGTTTTTTTTGTTTTTTGTTTTTTTTTTTATCAGGAAAAAGTGCATTGGTGACTGTAGTGGGGCACTGTTACAACAACCTCCAGTATCCAGTCAACAGTTTCCTCTCATGGATTTTTCCACAATCTAGATAGTGATTGGCATAAAAACTTACAAGAGAGAAAAAGGCAGGATGGCATTTTGTAAAATGACAAGGGTGACATTCTTTGGTAATCAAATAAATTGCAACTCCAATTATTTTATGCAGGTGATGCGGTCTATGATTGTCCTGCATAGGCCACTTAAAAATGCAATTTACAAGCTGCAACGTGAACCACATAAAATTTGTAATGGGGCCGTACCTGGCTGCATTTGGATAGCATCTCTTTTTCTCCTCAGTTAACTTATTTACATCAGAATTCCACAAACACATCTCCTTTTACCTTGGCGGTCCCTTTGTCCAACCTCAGACTTATTCCATTACTTTCAGCCAGACATTATCCATTGTTCTCCACTTTCTATTCATTGCTGTTGTTTCTAAAACCTCATTAGCTCTTACTACCAGCATTTCAGCGAGTTTACTTCTCACACTTTTCTCCTTCTACATCCAGACCTTTAGCCTCTGTCCATACCTCCTCTCTTATTTTTCTTCGTTCCTCTGACAGAAGGACCTTTTACAACCAGGTGATGTGATATGGTGCACACCCCTTTCCAGAGATCACCTTCACATTTTTCACCATCACCAAGCAACTCCAACCCCAAAGTGCTTCATTTGTAAAAAAAATTCATGAACTGGGTTTCCCCTCTACTGTGATTTGGCTAGGTTTCCTAACTTCCTGTTTGAAATAAGCAGGTAGGGCCACCCACTGGGCACTATAGGCCATACCTCACTCTTTCTTTGTTTCTTTAGTCAAAAGTAGTGTTAAAGCAAAAAATATTTAAGGCTCAATATTCTTCCTGACAGCAACCTCCTTTCACTGCCTTTTACAGCAAGCAAAATGGCAAACCTCTTTTAACATCAAGTTACACAAGATGAGTTTACACTGTTTGGTATTAATTTTTTTTTAAATACTGCACTTAAAAAACATAATGCCACCAGTGTAAATGTAAAGTGGCATTATAATTTTATGCATGTTTAAAAAATAAGAGTGCATCTGAGCAGTCAGAGAGCTTAAAGGAAACACAGCTGGAAGAATGCGCTCAGTGATTTCTTTTTTTAATTCTCGAAAACATGGAGGGTCATAGCCTGTACTGGCAGCATCAGACAAAAAGCAAGAAGCAATTCTGAAAACATTCACACATATACTCACATTCAACCCAGATGAATTTGGGGTCACCAATTAATTTCACATACATGCCTTATATTTGGAAAAACACTGAAGTACCTGAGGAAAATCTATAAAGACACTGGCAGACCAGCCGCACAACTGAAGCCAGGTTCTTTGGAGCTGTGAGTCACCATGGCTACCTTTCAGTTATTGGGTCATTTATGCCATCATTTCAAACACTCATTCATTTTGTTTATAATCAAGTTTTCTATAGATGTATTTTTGAGAAAAAATTGCTTTAAAATATTATTTTCAAAAATTAACACTAAATGTGATCAATGCATTTTGTTTACTATGTACAGTATACCGTATCTTCGTATTAGAAATCTTCAATTAGTGTTAACATTTACCTATTTTCTGTTACTTTCATATGTAGAAATTAAACTTTAAAATTTATGTTTACAATTTTCTCTGCTTTATGCTTTCTTTGTAATTTATGCATGAAATCCTAAAGGATTTTCTAGAGTGATCATTCTGTGTTTTTCTTCATTTAAAAGGGATATACAGTATGCTGCAAGAGGAGAATGTGTTTTTTACGGTCTGTCACTGACTGGTGTTATAAACACAGCACTGATATTTCTGAAAGTGACTAAAATATGTGTGAAATCATTGCCTAGAGGCTGCAAAAAATATAAAGATATTGAGTGTGTGATGTGTTTTATCCCCACAGTCTAATTAACCAAAGCAGTTATTGAACTTGCATTTACACAAAGATGTGGAATGTATTTAATACCTACTACAGCAAATGAATGATAGCCTTTTGTTTTGCTAAATAAGAAAGAAATTAGAGCATAACCAAAAATGACCACGCACCATCTGGCATAACAGATAAACATGCAGACTGGAATTCTTTATGTATAAAGTATATTATTATATATTATATGCAACAATTTACAGTAGCTGCTTGCTTTCTTCATTCAAATTGCAAACTTCATTGAGTCAATATTTATTGCACAAAGGTAATTATGTACATTGTATACTTTAAAATTACATAAATTTAATGTCAAGGGTCAAGCTAAATAATACGTTCATCTGTCTATTCGTTTGCAAATCCACTCTTTCCAATGGGAAGTAAGGTGGTCTCATTGCATTTAGAACTGGAAATATGTATACCTGTAGTGTAAAATCAACATAAGGAGTATACAAAAGGAACAAATGTTAACAAGACATAAATTAGGCAGTCAGCCCTCAAGGTGACTTTTTTGTAATTTGAGTGCAATATAGTACAATTCTTCTCAAATTAGGGATGTATTATTTGTGTTGGTAAATGCCAAGCTTTAGAATTAAAAGGACTTGGTGACTGCTACCACAAAATGGCTGTATACAGTATGTACAGTGCATTTTGTTAAGTAAGAAGGGATGTAGGGATTGTCATTCCAAAAAGACAACTTGCTATGCGATTGGCTGGAACAAATCTAACATTACTGTCAAACCCGCTCAGCACAGTTCATCTACTTAATTAACCTAATTAACATGGACATTATTAGGTTTGTGGGGGAAAAACTGGAGTTCACAGATTAAAAAACATGCTGACCTAAGGAGAACATGCAAACTTCACAGAGATATTACTATGCATTGAATTCTAATACAGCTTGCTAGGTCTATAAGACAGCAGAACTAATAACTGTGCCACAGTGGCATTGTGAAACAAATCTAAAAACAGTCAAACTATGAAACTAGTAACCACACATTAAAGATTCAAAGATATAGGTTTCATTACGATTTTGGACTATGTGAGTGAACATGACGTGTTCTTTTGTTTTGGACTGAAAAGGAATATTTCAGCTCAGACAGCAATTGCCAGTCCCAATATACAAGCAGTTCATTCAAGTCTGAGGTTAACAAGATCTGAGACATACTGAAGAGCCAGACTGAGGGTCTGAGCAATGAAAGGAGAAGCATCAATAATAAAGTTTCCCAGATTATACATAACATTTAAGGTTTAACTCCTCAGAGTAGTTGGCAAGAATCAACATGTTTTCTAATTTTGCCAGTTTAGTATTTAGTTCTAAGAATCATGATTGAGTAAGTAAGTGTGAAAGAGAAATGTGCATTTGTTTGAAGGGAACCATGTTGATAAAAAAAGAAAATCTGTTACAGAAAAAATTGAGTTCTGGGGCAGTGGGAACTGTAGAAAATCCTAGGCAAAGCCTTGAACACATATTGTAATGTGATCTTGAAGTTCATTAAAATGTATATGAATAAACACACTTAACAAAATTCACTTGACATTTCTTTACATTTTGAAAATTGATTTTTTCCACAAATATTGAATAAACCTCTACTACTTTACACCGTCAGCATTCTACATTGTATCTGGTCACAACAAAAAGGTAATTTTTCTCTTTAGCTAAAATGGATATACTGTAGAACATTTTGCAATGAAATTCTTCATATCCTGAAAAGGGCTAGAATACTGTCTGCATATTCATTGTTGATGAAACTTTTTTTATTCTGTTTTGATGGATTTTGTCATCCACAACATTTAGCATCATATAACAGGCAATAAAATAGGGGTAGATATAAATCAGTCAATAGGCAGTTTATTTAATGTATTTCACATTGGACATCATTTTAATACAACAAAAATACAAATAAAATCTTAATGAAAATATGAGTTATCATTATTTTTTAATTAATCCACTGTATCAGAAAGGGCATTGCTTCACATATTTTCAACACCACCGAAACCAACAGTGCATAGTTTATGAAATCTGATATTTCCTTTGACTCCAATATGAAATGCTTTAAATATATGCACATTCATTTAGACCAAGCATTCTGTAAAGGTAAGACAGAAAAAATGCAAATGTAACATCATGGTGCATATCTAAAAGTAAAGGTTAGGTGGAGGCTTAAAGGAATAGTAGTTGTGAAGCTGCCTCATACATCCAGTGTTCTCAGGTTTTATCCTGTGCACCAGTTGCTCTGTGCTTGGGTTTTTCCTTTTTAAGTTTCAGTTTTTCTCCATCATTCTAAAGACACGCAGAGTACTTAATTGGTGATGTTATAGTGTGAGTGACTGATGGTAAGGATTGTGCACAGTGTTGCCGTGATGGACTCATCAGAGCTTGAATTGGATTAAGCAGAATATTAAGTTATAAAGTATGTATTGCTAAAATGTAACATATTATGCTATAATAACTAAGAATGAATTTTCACACATTGTATAAATATACAGTACATCAATTGCTCTCTACTGTAAATACATGCTTACATTGTGAAAATTATGAATGATGCTATTAAAAAGAGTTTTGGGAAAAAAAGTTGAAAAACATTTAGAAAGTCCTGTTATCTCTAGACTTTCACATATTATTTAGGAATTAATACATTGTCTTTTAAAGATATTGTTTAATGCTGCAAGCATGATTTCTGAACAAGTCATTCTCAAATAAAGATGCTCGGTCACAATTAGCTGACTTCATCAAGCTGCATCAGGGCTTCAGTCTCAAAAGCCTTGAGTAAACAAAGTAAAAATGAGTCCTTGTGGCATAATTTTAGATGGATTCAGAAATGTAAGGCAAATGTGACAGGGAGTGGTATAAAAGTCTAGTATGTCAAATTAGTCCAAAACTCGATCAGAGAACAAGTGAAGATAAAGTATAATAAACAAATGTGAAAACACATACTGTATGATGCAAAAATCTGCAACAAAATAGGACCAAAACATTTAACAAAGTCCAGAATCCAAAAACACTGGTATTTAAATACAGGAATCCAATGGGCCAGCATGGAAGAATAATAGCCATTGCAATAAAAATAGTTAAATGACTGAGCATTGGCTGAAGAATAGAAACCAATTTACATAATTAAACAGCTTAAGGTGGCAGGTGAGTAATGGCAGTTGTCAAGGAATGGCAATGCTAAGGCATTGTGAGGGAAATCTTTAAAGCAGAGACACCACAGCGGATACTCTTTGCTCAAAAGCAAAGATGACTCTCATTTCACTAGAGCATAGTGAAATCCATAAATTTTCATTTCCAAATTTTTACATCCACTCTATTATTTTCTGATTATTTTATAATATTTATTGTCCATTCCGAAACAACAAAAACACATATAATCTTTCATATTGGGTATGTTAATCAGGAAAGAGTGGTATTTGTGATAAGACCAGCACATTAAATAATGTCCCCTGAGGCAAGGCAAATTTTTCCTCCCTTCCACCCAAAACCAATACTCTTTGAAGACATATGACATCACACTCAATCCAAATACAATACACATTTCAGGCTTCAAGATGCAATACTTCCACAATTCAATGCATTCTTGGAACAACAACACAACATCTGTTTGACCACCAACCTCCTAAAATATTTTTTATTGAATTTAGCAATAAGTGAAATTGAATACAAAATTAAACTTGGCTATTTTGCTCATCTCGCCCGCTTCTGTAAACTTTTTGTCAATTTTCAAACTCTATCCTGCAAGCTAAAAGGCACCTGATCTTTTTTTTAACTAAACACATACAGCACAAACATAACAGATAATTAACAAACATTGTACATATGACTGACAACTCAGCTGCATTACAGAAAATAACATTTTACAAACTGTCATGATCAATGTACTGTATATACGATAAGATATGTGAAAATCAGGTAAATTAACAAAAATATCAAACAATGACATATACTGTAGCTTCAAAATGTGAATATACTCTTTAAATTCTTGGATACTTGCTGTGTGAACTGGGTTCTGTGAAATGTGAAACTTTTAAAATGAAAATATTTCTCACAATATTTAAAGGCATTGAATATGTGTGTAATTCTTAACATTCACACTTACCGTATATACTCACGTATAAGTCAGGTCTTGAAACCCGAAAAATCAATCATAAAATCAGACCTCGACTTATATGTCGTTCAAAAATGCAACACTTAATTTTTTTTTTTACATCTTCTTGTCTCCTCCAATCTCGCATCAGTTTCTCAGACGCATCGAATTTTGTTGCAGCAGTGCAGTTACCAATTTCTTTCGCTACTTCAGCAACATTTAATTTAAAACCAGCTTCATATTTTCTTCTAATCGAATGCTCCATTGTGATAAGGGATGCTCTTACAATAAAGGTGTACGAGGGTGTGGGATTAAAAAAAATCAGTGCAAACGCTGCTTCAGAATAGTTCTGGTATTACCGTGTGGTCACATAGACACAATAGAGAGAGAGAGAGGTTAGGAGCACGCGTTGATACAGCACATTGCCATACCCACATAGAAAAAAAGGCAGTGTGCTCCTTGTATAGTCTCTCAGGTGGGAGTTAGCATATCATAATCCCTTGTACCAATAGTGTGAGTTTTCCACATTCGACTTATACAACCGACATTATAAAATACCAAAAATTATACTGTAAAATCAAGTCTCGGCTTATCCGCGGGAGAACTTATCCGTGAGTATATACGGTAATTCACATTTTTTTCAATTGTTATTTCCTAATGTTAAAAAATACTGTTGCATGAAAATGCCACCATTACTAAAGTGCCACCTGAAGCTATTGTTTTGTTTCCCCACTTAACACGCCAAGCCAGTACGGAGCTAACTTGAAATACATTAGTGGCGCAAGGAAAATACAAAAGCACAAGGAAAACAAAGCACCTGAAGGAAACACTAAACTGGACTTCTATGCCTGGAGAGAAAATAAAACACAACAGCTTTTATAGGTTACAAACAAGCATAATGTAGCCAAACCATGAAAAATATAGACTAGGAGTCATACTACACTAAATAAGGAGAAATTGTGGACAATGGCCCAGACCCATGCCCAGTCGGGACACCCCTTTGACACGCGTTCCGGGGGACGTAGTGTGCATCCCATTACTGCTCCCTCGGATCCAATCTGAAAGGGTATCCCGACCGGGCATGGGTCCGGGCCATCTGCCACAGAATATTTAATTGTTTCAATGCACAGTACATGTTGGCTGATGCAGTGTAGTTAGGAAAGGTCTATCCTGAAAGTAAAGATGCCATCACAAACGGCATTATCACAATCAATCGGAAGTCAGTGCCTGATCACAATCAAACATCAGCGGATTCAAAAAGCTCTGTTTTTTTTATGAACGCTGATGTGAAACCCGCTATTTCCGAATTTATACACTTTGCATAGCATTTTTAAAATGATTTTTTCTGATGGTAAAAAGTTTCAGCATGGATAGAAAGCCAAAAATAATTTAAAAAAAAAAGTTGTTTTTTTTATTTTCCATGTTAGTATGGACTAGCCTTATATCAAGACAATTTGCTTCACAATCAGCCTTTATACAAGTAGCTGATTACATTGAGTTTTTACTTTTTTAAATGAAAGGTTACATCCTAATATACTGTATTAGAAGGCAAAGGCTCATATTACACAATGTAGTTACACAATGATGCCCTCCTTTTCAGTTTTTTACACTTCTTTCCAAAATCTTCTTTATCCATCCATCCATTTTCCAACCCGCTGAATCCGAACACAAGGTCACGGGGGTCTGCTGGAGCCAATCCCAGCCAACACAGGGCACCAGGCAGGAATCCAATCCCGGGCAGGCTGCCAACCCACCGCAGGACACACACAAACACACCCACACACCAAGCACACACTAGGGCCAATTTAGAATCGCCAATCCACCTAACCTGCATGTCTTTGGATTGTGGGAGGAAATCGGAGCGCCTGGAGGAAACCCATGCAGACACGGGGAAAACATACAAACTTCACGCAGGAAGGACCCGGGAAGCGAACCCAGGTCTCCTAACTGCGAGGCAGCAGTGCTACCACTGTGCCACCATGCCACCCTCATCATTATTAAATATAAATAAAAATGTGTAAGAAGAACCATTCACTTTCTTGTCTAGGCCAAGCGAGGATACCACTCTTGTTGGTAGGACACCTACAGTTCCTTGCACTGACACTGTTACCCATCTTGCCCTGTAGACCAACAACAAACAAACATCATAAAAATAATTCCTTGAATGTTATAAAGCTAAAAATTTAAATAAAACATGTATTAGAACAATTTTGACACAAAAAGGCCATTCAGCTCAAGAAGCTGTCCAATCTTAGTCATCTAGATTCTCCAAAATAACATCAAGATTGGAAGGTCCCTACAGCCCTGCTCTTTGCCACACTCCTTGGTAAATTATTCAATGATAATATGGTTCTTTACATGAAGAAAAGCTTCCTTTAACATTTGTGGAAATACTGTACCTCCTTAACAAGTATCCAACCATGTTTCCGTGTTCTTATCACAGGATTAATTTTAAAGTAGCAACTACTTTAGTAATTCCTTTCATAATTTTAAGCACTTCAATCATGTCCCCTCTTAGCCTGTGTTTTCTTAAACTGAAAATGTTCACTTCATTCAGTCTTTTTTCCTAATGCATGCCTCATAGTCCTGGATTCAGCTGAGATGTTTTCTTCTAGACCCTCTCCATCACTGCTAAGACTTTTTGTATTATGTAGACCAAAACTGTACACAGTACTTGTGTGAAGAAAACCTTGTTATTGTTTTTTAACAAGTTTTCAACTATGCCACCCTATTCTTGTTGAAGAATTTATTTTAAAGTAACATGAAATAACAGTAAATATGAAAGATGAGAAATAAACCCAGCATGAAATAAATCAGAGATGCCAAACAAAGCCTGACATATATGAGTCACAGAAAAGAAAAACTATGTCGGTTTTTGAAAGCATTCTGAGTTTGAACAATAACATTAAAAAACCTTCAACAAGTTTGAGAGAATGAATACTAAAAAGCTAAATAAATATATAGTGAGTGCTGTGCTGTACCAAGTTTGTCACACAGGCATACACGGGAAACAGAAACTCTCCACTAATCTGAATTTCATTGTTTTCTAACAATGGAAATAGATCGAAGGCTTGTGGAGATTCCTGCTGTGGTCATAACATTATTGGGACAAATCATTATTTAGAATTTATTTCATTCTGGCTGACTTAAAGACATACAGTATAAATTATTACAGATATGTACTGTGCAATCAGTTTCTTGCTGTTTGTTGTATGGCTTGTACTATTCTGTGCATAACAGAGGAAGTGATTTGCTGCATGTATCACATTTTCTTCAGTTTTATTATTTTAAAGGGGAGCAGACATTTTCTTTTTATGCCTTTGAATATTTGCAACACAGTTGTAATATCTGCAAATATGAAAACCTGAAAAACATGGCCAAATGGACAGTACTGAATTATGATGGCTAGCAAGTCTCTTTATGTTACTACACTCTCAAAGTTTTGAAGAACTGATGCATTTGTTTTGTGCTGTTTTATTAATTGATATCTAAATACAGTAGCTATTATCTAAATAACTTAAAAGGTATGAACACTCTGCTGCCACTCATTTACTGTAACAGACCCCACTGGATTGAAATAAATTGTATTTACACAGGGGTTTGGAAGACAATGACACGATTCAAATTCTAAAAACTGAATTTTGTGAATTAGAGAGGGATGCTCAGCCAAGTTATAATTTAGCTAATGTATTTTATTTGTAGTTATTATTTTACTGGTGTTTCCTTGAAAAGTTCCTCTAGAATTTAAAAGTAAGCAATTTAAAACAGTTATTTTATAGTCAACCTGTAAATGTTTTAATTTCATTGTTTCACAGTGCCCTTTGTCATTTACTGTGACACATGATAAAAACTGGAAATTCCAGTGCTGTGCAACTGTACGATTGTTGAGAGTCAGAAGTATTTGGCTGCTAGTGCTTCAAAAAAAACACAAAAGCTAAAAGTTGAATATATGGTTACAATTGTTTATGAGAATAATACTCAAATGTGCTGTGAAGACCGTTAAAATAACAGATTCTGCTAAAACATTCTGCAGGATACCAAATGATTACCTCTGACTAAATGAAAGAAGGGAACAAAAATTAGTCAACAATACCCAATCAAGACTATTGATTATTGAATGAGATTGTGTTTTATTATTTGACATACTATCAAAAATGGCAGCATAGGAAGAGGACCATTTACCATATATACTTGAATATAAGCCGAATTTTTCAGCACCCAAAATGTGCTGAAAAATGTTACCTTGGCTTATATTCGAGTCAGGTCCCGCTGCCCCCGCCAACCCGACAGAAAGCTGGAGTGTACAGTACAGTGGAACCTCGGTTCACGAACGACTCTGAACACGTACAAATCGGATTATGACCAGAAAGTTCGCCAAACTTTTGCATCTGTTCGCAACCACACACTCAGTATACAAACAAGCCATCCCTTTCGGTTTGTGCACACTGATGATTTCCGCACGTGTTCAGTCTCTCCCTGTGCATTCCCTGTGCAGCGAGAGAGAGAGAGAGCAAGAGAGAGAGAGTGACACACACAGACACATGTGCGAGAGAGAGACACACACACACACTGCATTATATAGTTTAATTAACTAAATTTGTGCTTAAAAATCTTTAAAAAATATATATTTACATACAGTTCGTACGGTCTGGAACGGATTAATTGTATTTACATACAATCCTATGGGGGAAATTACTTTGGGTCACGACCAAATCAGGTTACGACCACAGTTTTGGAACGAATTACGGTCGTAACCCGAGGTTCCATTGTACATGGTTTGGTCTGTGTGGTGCTGTGCAGCCTCTGTGAGACTCATTCCGGGCTGTGTGCTCAATTAATGAGCTGATGCCTCAATTAATGTACGGTAATTTTATTGGTATTTATCCTGATTATTGAAACTTACCAGTAGCTGCTGCATTTCCCACCCTAGGCTTATACTCGAGTCAATAAGATTGTCCAGTTTTTCCAGGTAAAATTAAGTACATCGGCTTATATTCGGGTCAGCTTATACTCGAGTATATACGGTAGCTTCATAAAGTTTCTGGGACTATTGTGACCATATGTCCTATGTTAACTCCTATCTAGGCCAAAGAAGTCACATTAACAATTGTTGCTCTAGTGGAAAATTCAGTCTATCATAAAAAAAAAAAATTATTTACTTCAAAGAGATGATTTTTTTTGCTGCCTTCAATGCATCAGGACGTGTCACAAGCCTAGAGCTGCACTTAAATTGTTATAAAGATAAGTTTTGCTTATAATGCTTTGGGACATTATTCATTTAGAGCTGTGTCAATGGAATAATGGTTATTGATCACAGTACTAAAAAAGTAACATTTCTTCAAAGCTGAAGCAAAAAGTTTTTAAATACAGACTATGTGATAAATATACACCTATCACTAAAAGCTAAAATTTTGGTAATTGTAATGGTAAAGTCCTTCTTGTGATCTCCTAGGCCGGCGAAACCTCTCCTGCAACTTAATTTCTGTATTCCTCAGCTTCTTTAGTAAATGATTCTAAAGAATTAACTTACAACAGCCTGGAAAGAATATTCCCAGCGCAGTTCAGTTTAAAGATGTTCAATATTGTTAAGCATGATGACTGTATGATTCAAAATGAAACAGAGAATGTGGTACTTTTTTCATTTAAAGGTTTTTACATTTAATTCTACTTCCTATTGTAATGTCTTGTCATGTACCTATTGACTTGTGAAGTGATGATTCCAATAAAACTAAAAGCACTCTTCATTGCTTATGTGATTATTACACATACATTATTTAATGTTTTCTGACACAGACTACTATTTAAAGCAATCAGTATTCCATTATAGTATTAATTAGACTTACAAGTAGTGTTAGGGATGATATGAAAATTTTCCTCTATTTTAAACAAATTATTACATTTCCTGTGTAGCTAAAAGGAACTTATCATGCAGAATAAAAATAAAGTGTTCCTCTTTTGAGATTGTATTTAACAGTCACTCTAGTCTTGCTTTACTTACAAGTTTTCAAACAAGTTTACTATATATTAAGAAAAAAAAAGGGCATCAATGCTAAAAGACCAGAATTTAAACAGTATGATGAATACAGAATAGCAAACATCCTACAAAACAGTAACTAACAAAAATATATACATATCAATACGTCATCATATTAATTTAGGTAAAAAGGCACATCTTGATAATTTACTGTTACTAGCTGCTTAACAAAGAGAGGTAACATTGCACTAGGACAGATGTTGCAGATTTCTGAGTAAACAGTGGATATTAAATATTTCCATATCTTTATGAAACTTTCAGCTTTTGATGACGTAAAGGTAGAAATGAAGGAACATCATAACAGGCCTTTTTTATCATCATTAATAATTATACAATTAAAATCCCATCATACTTAAAGTCATGTACAAAAGCACCAGGCAGACCATTTTCCCCTTATGTTGGCTCAGTGATGCTTCAAGAGGAACAGTGGCTAAACAAATGTTGGGAAAGAAAATGGAGGTAAAAATACCATCAAGTACCATAAGGTATTACCTTCAGGGTAACATAAAATCCTGTGTATATATTTGACATTCAAGAAAAAACTAAAAAAAGTAGCTATGAGTCATTTGACTGCAAATTTTAGTCTAAGGTAGAAGCAGAAACTTTCATCAAGAACAGTTCTTTAATATCTTCACAGCAAGGTGCACCTTAGTTAGATTCAGTCCATACACCCATTTTTACATTTCAAAACACACTTTTGCAGGTGATGTGGTTCAGATAACACAAACAGTGGTCAACTGAGTAGTGAAAACATTTATCTCATGTTACAAATATGCGCAGAGGGAACAGCTTAAGAGCTCTGATGATTGCAATTCCCCACCACTCCAGGGGTTGGCTCTGTGTCCTAATGACTTTTCTTTGTCTCTCTTTGCAGACCGGAAGATTGATGACTGTAACACCACTGATGTCACTTTTGGTGTTCATCCACCAGAACCCACCTCCTCCTGCTAGAAGGACTTACGACCAGAAGATTCGCCTTCTTGATGCAGTTCTGTTCTGAACTGGCATCTGTGAAGACGTCTCCTCAATTGTTGCGTATCTTCTTTTGGTTTGTTTCCCATTTAATTATACAGGGTTTCCAGGGTGGTATCCCAACTTTTTATCATGGTCTTGTCTTTCCTTACAGTAGTCAAAGAAGCCTCACTGAATAAGATGATTGTATTTATGGTTTCTGTCAAAATAAATCTATTGGCCCAATCATTGTTTCCCACAGTACTAGTTTTGGTGGTTGCGTTACGGCGTGCGGTGCATTTTTCTCACATGGCAAAAGTCTATTGACTCCTTTCAAGGCCAAGGTAAAAGTCTGTAAATGCAAAGCAATGTTGAATGACTTTGTTCATTATGTACTGAAAAGTTCCTGTTTGGTGGTATGAAATCTTCTGGGATAAAAATTCTCTGCCCTCAGCCCAATTCTCTTGTTTTCAGATTTTGTTTTTCTATTAGAGTCAACGCTTATTCCCAGAGAACCAGGGAGAAACCAGATCTCCTTCTCTTAGGGCACACACTTGTTCACACTTGACCATTTCAGAATTACCAAATAACCTGACAGGTCTTTGAGATATTGAAGGAAAGTGCAGTTTATTGAAGACATTATTCCTCACCACTGCTACTGTTGCTTTGAAGGTAGACATCTTGGAAGAAGCTTAAAGCAATCATTCTGAATAGGTGGTCTGAGAAATGGGTCTGGGTTTCAGATCAGTCCTGATAGTACTATGATGATCTCAGATTTGCAAGATAGATTTGGATGAAGCCTTGGGGAGTAGGAGGAAGAGAGGACAGAGATTAGAGAGTGAGAAAGACAGAGAGAATTGAGGTGACAGGATAATTGTTTTTGTGCTTTCAGGACATATAACAGTAGAGAGGCCACCTCAACTAATTTCTAACTAACTGGAGCAGCACGATGTACAGTGGTGTGAAAAACTATTTGCCCCCTTCATGATTTCTTATTCTTTTGCATGTTTGTCACACAAAATGTTTCTGATCATCAAACACATGTAACCATTAGTCAAATATAACACAAGTAAACACAAAATGCAGTTTTTAAATGATGGCTTTTATTATTTAGGGAGAAAAAAAATCCAAACCTACATGGCCCTGTGTGAAAAAGTAATTGCCCCCTTGTTAAAAAATAACCTAACTGTGGTGTATCACACCTGAGTTCAATTTCCGTAGCCACCCCCAGGCCTGATTACTGCCACACCTGTTTCAATCAAGAAATCACTTAAATAGGAGCTGCCTGACACAGAGAAGTAGACCAAAAGCACCTCAAAAGCTAGACATCATGCCAAGATCCAAAGAAATTCAGGAACAAATGAGAACAGAAGTAATTGAGATCTATCAGTCTGGTAAAGGTTATAAAGCCATTTCTAAAGCTTTGGGACTCCAGCGAACCACAGTGAGAGCCATTATCCACAAATGGCAAAAACATGGAACAGTGGTGAACCTTCCCAGGAGTGGCCGGCCGACCAAAATTACCCCAAGAGCGCAGAGACGACTCATCCGAGAGGTCACAAAAGACCCCAGGACAACGTCTAAAGAACTGCAGGCCTCACTTGCCTCAATTAAGGTCAGTGTTCACGACTCCACCATAAGAAAGAGACTGGGCAAAAACGGCCTGCATGGCAGATTTCCAAGACGCAAACCACTGATAAGCAAAAAGAACATTAGGGCTCATCTCAATTTTGCTAAGAAACATCTCAATGATTGCCAAGACTTTTGGGAAAATACCTTGTGGACTGATGAGACAAAAGTTGAACTTTTTGGAAGGCAAATGTCCCGTTACATCTGGCGTAAAAGGAACACAGCATTTCAGAAAAAGAACATCATACCAACAGTAAAATATGGTGGTGGTAGTGTGATGGTCTGGGGTTGTTTTGCTGCTTCAGGAACTGGAAGGCTTGCTGTGATAGATGGAACCATGAATTCTACTGTCTACCAAAAAATCCTGAAGGAGAATGTCCGGCCATCTGTTCGTCAACTCAAGCTGAAGCGATCTTGGGTGCTGCAACAGGACAATGACCCAAAACACACCAGCAAATCCACCTCTGAATGGCTGAAGAAAAACAAAATGAAGACTTTGGAGTGGCCTAGTCAAAGTCCTGACCTGAATCCAATTGAGATGCTATGGCATGACCTTAAAAAGGTGGTTCATGCTAGAAAACCCTCAAATAAAGCTGAATTACAACAATTCTGCAAAGATGAGTGGGCCAAAATTCCTCCAGAGCGCTGTAAAAGACTCATTGCAAGTTATCGCAAATGCTTGATTGCAGTTATTGCTGCTAAGGGTGGCCCAACCAGTTATTAGGTTCAGGGGGCAATTACTTTTCACACAGGGCCATGTAGGTTTGGATTTTTTTTTCTCCCTAAATAATAAAAACCATCATTTAAAAACTGCATTTTGTGTTTACTTGTGTTATATTTGACTAATGGTTAAATGTGTTTGATGATCAGAAACATTTTGTGTGACAAACATGCAAAAGAATCAGAAATCAGGAAGGGGGCAAATAGTTTTTCACACCACTGTATTTGTATGGGTCTTAGGTGGTGTGGTGGCTAAGGCTTTGGACTTCAAAACCTGAGGTTGTGAGTTCAAATCCCCTTACTGACACTATGTGACAATGAGTAAGTCACTTGACTTGCCTGTGCTCCAATTGGGAAGCCAAAAGAAATGTAGCCAATCGTATCATAAATATTGTAATTCACATTGGATAATGATATCAACCAAATAAATGAATGTATTTTTTTTTTTATTTATCTGTATGCTTTCTGTATCCATCCCTTCATTGCATGCTTTGCTTATGAACCTAAGTATATATACAGAACTAACATCTTTTTCAAAAAATTTGTTTTTTAAATGTGTCTATAATGTGATTTAAATTTAGGCATATTAGTAGAGCTGCTTTCCTATTGATCCACAGGCCTGGATCCCATGCCTAGTTCTTTTCCTTGTAAAGTCTGCACATTTTTCCTGTGTCTGAGTGGATTTTCCTCCCATAGCTGATGCTGTTTGGCAACTATAAAATGGACCAATGTGGGTGTCCTGCACGGGTAGACACTGCGATTAACTGACACCCTGTCCAGGAATGGTTTCTAACATTTATCCTACTCTTGAGACAGTCTTTAGTCTTTAGCCCTTTTTAGGATTAAGTCATGTAATGTATTTCAATTTTAAAGAAAAGTTTAAGTTTGAGCCAATTTATTATTATAGCACTCTTCATTGAAACTCAAAGCATGTACAAGAGATGTACAAACACAGAACAACACACAAATGCATAATCATGCAACATTTATACTGTATATATAAGAACACATATCCACAGTATTTAAAAAAAAGTAACAGACAGCTCTATAAACAGGGGCTAAAATGCATTAGAAAGCAATTCAGCAGATGATCTGGCTAGTTAAATCTGAGCTTAAGCAAAAGTGCAAGAAAGTGTCAGACACATAAAAGCATACCAAGTGCCTATCTGTGCCTACTTAATGTAAGTTATATCATTGCACACACAAAAAAAAACACTGTAAAAAAGAAATGGCAAACAGCCTCTAAGAATTAAGGAGCCTGGAGCACAAACAGAACTATTGTGCTGGTAAAAGTAAAGGAATGTAAAAAAATAGAATCTAACTTCTCCATTACAGATTTTAGAGCTGACTGACTTACTAGGCCTCCAGATTTAGTTAAATTGTTATGCAAAATGTCCACTGCGACCAAGTGTGACCACAATATTATGTCTCATACCTCTGTGACTATGTGGCTGCTATCACAAATGACATATAAAAACTTCAAGATAAAAAATAAAGTTGATTAAAATGTTATAAAAAGCACGAATTTCAAAGAATTTTCTTTTCTGACAAACGAAAATATTGAACACCTTTGAATCTGATCATATGCACTTTCTTAAGATACTAAGCTGTGCTTTCTTACAAGCAATGTGTGGCCAGCATGTCTGTGAGCTTTTTGCTCACAGCTACGTTGTTATTTAATCAACTGCAACAGTGTTTTAAAAAGGTTTGAAAGCTTTTTGAAAGCACTTTTGATGTTTTGAAAGGTTGCAGGTTACAATTCAAGCAAAATGAAATCATGGAAACCAACATGTAACATAAACCTTTTCAAGTGAACAACTATATAATGGCTGAATTCTTTTTTCCTTATAATCACTTTGTTAAATTTACACCCACATGCTGTAATGTTATTATTAAGTCACATATAATAATCCACTTTCTGTGAGCTATCAATGGTTACTAAAACCATTGCAGTGTCATCTAAAGAGTGTTTCTGGCACTGGTTACCGGTTAGTTATACATGGATTATGCATTTTCTGTTTGTGCTTGTCTGATCTCATCTCCTGTAAAACATAAAAAATCTATACTGTGTGCGGATGACAACTGCAAGACCTTGATCAATGTGTGAAGTTTGTATTTCACCTGTAGTCTTTACTTCTAAAGTTCAGGTTTTGATTGCAAATAAGTATGAATTTAGTCACAGCTCAGAAATGCTCATCTAACTTTTGTTTACACACCGTCTTTATTTTATTTTGGAAACACACATGATAAACACATATCATGTGTCATATGTCATGTGTAACAGACACATGACAGTATATTTGGGAGAATTTTATATACTCTAGTTTCAATAAACCATTCTAACTGTAATAGTACTCAGTTGAAAATTTTTTGAAAATTCCACTAGATAGTTGTCTGGGCCTGCAGATTTCTGACCTTGCAACACGCTTTGTGAATTAAAATTCCCACACCTTTAGTTTTCTTACCATAATCAGAATATAAATGTTTATTTTCCTTAATTTTAAATTGGCTCTCTCATTAAAATACTTGATCTGCATTTAAAGATTTCAGAGCTTTTTTTTTCTTATAAGATCATTATTGAGAACTTCAACATTGTATCTTATACACTTTATTACTTGATCAGTATTATAGGAAACTTTTTTTCATACTGGACTGTCTTTTTTGGACTTGCAACCAATAAAATAACCAATGCATTTCAAAAGAACATAGTGGAGAACCTGGCAATAACAACTTAACAACCTACAAGGCTAAGATCAGACACTTCATAGTTCCAGACCTCTGACATGACAATAGATATGACATGGCCAAAACACATAGAATCAGCAAAGGCAAGAGAACTAAAAGCTAAACCCAGATATCAGCAAGTACAAATCTTCATAATAATCTAGTTCTAGTACAACAGACATAGGCTAACAATCACACTAAATTAAACTACAAAAAGAAATATTTTAGGTACACTGCAGAGTGATTAGAAATTTATTCACCATATCACCACAAACATTCCCAAAGTAAAAAAAGGTTTTGAATGTAGTTGAATTTTCTTATACTATACAATCTAACTAGCCATGTGCATCCAACTACGTTGCGCGTGTTAAAGTTGTCTGTGAAGGGCTCCCTGTTTAAACGCGGCTGCCAGTCGTGAACTGGACCCTTCGTCGCACAGCATTATGGTTTTTTATAAGGGAAACAAAATTACAAAAGAAAACCCTTGGACATTGATTCGATAGGAATGGCCTACTCGGAATCACTGTCCGAATAGTAATTATGTGGTGGTGTAGGAGCATTTCTGCTTCTGTCTGTTCACAGTCTGTCTCGTTTTCACGACGCTATCATTTCCTCTCACGATGTCTTCTCAACCTTTCTCCAATCTCGCAGGTTGCTTTGTGGCAATCCAAAGAGTAAGGCAATATACACGGAGCAATGGTTATAAAAGGGGGACACATAGGTATCCAGGCTCTTTAAAGCATAAATAGGGATCACTTCACTGACATGTGAGCAAGCCACGGTACAACTGTGAGATGCGCAGCACTCGCCGGCTACAACATAACAATAATAATTTCCGGAACGTGCTGTTACGTTGTCATTCATTTTACCCACTGTCTTTCTTTCATTCATATGTTACGTAGGCACGTACCTTTTATCTTCGGCAATCTCATTCTCTAACCAGGCCTCAGGAGCTAACCAGCGTAATACTGTCCACCACCCCTTTCGTTATTCCGGCACTTTGTTGACATCCGTGAGTAACAACAACGTACTAAACTGGAAGGTGGTCTACGCATGCGTGGAATTCGCGGACAAACAAAGATCAAGATCTAAATGAAGATCTCTTTAGTTAATTTAAAGCACAACAATTTGTTTAGTTTGAATGTCTGTGTTTTGAGGTGTGACTGGAGTACTACAGTCTTCAGTAGTATAAGCCTGGAAGAGATTCTTAATGCAATGCCTATGTTTTAGCTGTCTCTCTACTGCCATCTAGTGCCTCTTCTTCTAATTCATTCGCGGACAAACAAAGATCAAGATCCAAATGAAGATTATATATAGAGATGATACTATGGAACAAGCAGTTGAGTATGATAAAGGGTTAAGATATAAGTCTCTAATAAAATAAAGTCCTAGTTGTTAAAAAAAAACATACTTTCAACTTATTAGAATATATGCTAATACAAATGATTGTTAATATATGCTATATATTATTCTGTATATAATTAGGTCAGTGAAAAGCAGAAGTGATGAAGATACTGTATATACTGTATACATGTGTACATATGTATGCACACAAATTGAAGTTGTTAATACTGACTTCAAACAGTTCATTTCGTTATATTTAATGAAGTCCTTATCATGAGCTGTTTTAATATTTGTGATAATTATTTTTTAACCCCTCTTCAGCTTCCTCTAAAGAGTTATAGAGGTGTGAATGACTGAGGCTATATCTGATGTTACCTTTATGCAAATACTATTTAATTATGTACAATACAGCCATCTTGCCAGCTGTAATAGCACAGAAATAAGAGTATATAGATGCAACTGTTTTAAAATTTCTAGGAATACACTAAGGACTTACAATATTTGAGTTTGGTTTGAAGTCATCACTGAGAATTTTAGGGAAAATGCTGCACATTTCACAGGATTACTAGACTGTAGCTTTTCTGGTATTCCCATATCTTTTTGAATTTATTATGGAAGGTTTGGTTTTTAAAGCAGTTATTCTTTTATCATTGGAGACTGCCATTTGGTCCAGATGTTAGGTACAGGTCACAACAAGATCTTTGACTTCCTCATATTGAGCTCCAAACATTTTTATTATCAATTTTGCTCATGTTACTCTCTGTATTTCCATTATCAGTAAATTATCTTTCAGCTTAACCTCAAAGAAATTATTTAAACATACTTCTTGATTTTTCTTTTTCTTACTGAGCACAATTACTGGCATACTCATTCCCCTGTATGACCATCTATCCTGACTCTGATGACACTGTCTAGCCAGGTGGGGTCAATACAGAGGTGACACACAGTGTGTTAGTTAAGGTTTTAAACAGAGATGACAAAAACACCTATTTTTGATTTGTTGCATGAATGTAATGAACATTTACTCCAGGGCTTGCTTCCTCATTTGTGAAGGCTGGACTATACATATGACAGATGACACCCTAGAAACCAGTGCAGTGGAATAGCCTGGCTAATTGGGGTCTACATTTGTTTCCTCTTCAGTGACCTATGACAGATCATGATGTGTCACTGACTTTATCTTCCTACAAATATCTCAATGAGTTTCAAGCAAAATTAATTTTGCCTATGCATATGTAATATAGTTTGTAAAACATACTTTCATTTGATTAAATTAATTATTTTAATATAAAAATCATGAGATTTTGGAGAGAGTTCAGCCATTATATCCTTCTGCCAAATTAACCAATATTTTACTATAGCCATACAACCAGGAATTGCTGCACAATTTCTTCAAAGATAATCAGGAGATCCAGGTACATTTATTCTTTTCAAGAAAGCAGAGGTGAAAGGATGTTTTTGCACAGTTTTATTCCATTTTGAAAATGTCAGAACATCTCAAGATTAATTAATATTCTGTTAGAAAAAGCCTGTTGATCCTTGAATGCCACAGTCAAAATCTGTTATTTTGCTTGCTTTTCATTTAATCCCAGTGGTATAACTGTTGACTTCAGACTTAAAAATGCAATGTTTACCCTATCCAAATACTTCATAAAGTTTAAATGAAAGGACACACAAGTCTTTAGAGATTGCAACATTTTTTCTTTTATTAATTTTCATATTGGCAGATTGCAATGTTAGCAGTGCACCCCAGTTCTTAGTTCTGTAATTCCTAACACTGAGGTCTTGGTTCACATACCGGAATTTTCAGCCTTTCTAAAAGACAATATCTGTAAATTAGTTTAAGGTTTACATGTATGTCTTGTTAAGAAAGTTACAATTTAGAGCACTTAAATGCCTTTTTATCATTGATCCTTCAATGCTTCCTTTTTTATGTATATGTTTTATAAAGCTTAATATTTGTTTGATCAACCTGCAAATACTATACAATGATTTCCATTTGTGATACTTAAAAGTAAGAACCACATAAGGGCTAAACTGTATGCTAATGTCATACAGTTATAATTATAATTATAATTACATTATCTGCAGCCTATTTTATTGCAAAAATATGTCAAAGTCAAGTCAATAATGCCATCCTCAGCAAAGGACACAGTGCCAATGTGATGAAAGTTCTGCAATCATAACTGAAATATAATTCAATATAATTGAAATCCAGTATTACACTGAAAGCATAAGTGAACCTTTTTAGAGATCTGTGGTGGACACTTAATGGTGTGCAAATATTTATTTTGAAAGTACTTGAAGAACTTGCTTTACAATTCAATGTAATGCAATTTTCAAGAAAATGCATTAAATAGAAGCAAAAGGAGATTTTGTTGTTGTATTCCAAAACTAGGCTACAATTTGGATGTACATAACAATGGCAATATCATAGCTGTTATGAATTGTGATATGTTTAAGGCAGTGGTTCTGAACCTGTGGGGCGGGCCCCCCTAGGGGGCGCGAAGTAACAAAAAGGGGGGGGGGATGCGAAGATGTAAAAAAAAAGAAAACAAGAATCAAAAACATGAAAAAAAAATCTGTTGAAACTAAAACAAATTAACTTAAACTACATTCTGATACTAGAACAATAAATATAGAGTTAGATCAATGTCGATAAAAGTTAAGTAGGTATTATAAAATATGCATCTACATTTCAAAAAAATGTTAGGGGGGCGCGATTAAAACTGTTATGAAAACTCGGGTCGCAAATACGTAAAGGTTGAGAAACTCTGGTTTAAGGAATTGCTGTTTCACTTTCCAGAATTATGAAGTGATCTGAAGATGGATACATACAAGTATATACAGACAGAGGACTATAACAAACAAAATAAAATATAAATCTACACTAGCTTATTTTGAGGCACATAACATATGAATTCTAATCTTTCAATTAATGTGGTCAAGATGGATAAGTTCTTTAGTTAGTTATTAAGTTTCTAGTGCCTATAACATGCTCACAGCTAGTCTTCACTGATTTTACCCACCCCACTCCTCTGTGTGAGAGTGCCTGTGTGAGACACTGCTCTGAATGTTCCTACTTAATTTAGGAGAAACTTATAGCAGCCACGGGCATATCCTTCACAAAGGTTATTACTTTTCAGTTACATTGATACCAATAACCCCAATACATTAGCTGGTCTTATCTTAACTATTAAGTTACAATCAGTAGTTCTCAGAATCAAAGGACTACTCATAGTTTAGTTAATTGATTCTGGGTTATGGTTATGCTTTTTCCCAATCCTTTTTGTTGGCTTTCTCCCGCACATGTGCTAAGATGTTGAGCTAGCTTTTTCTTTCTTTGTTCAGGAGCTCATCTCCTTTTTTGTTTTTGTTAGACATGTTGGTTGTGGGTAGTACTGTAGTTTTCTCTGAGGTTTCACACACAGTGGCCTTCATTTGCTAGCAAAAAAATTTACATCTGCTGGGTAGTCAGTGACCGGTTTACTATTGTCTTTAGCAAGATAAATGTGTGCTTTTATGTACAGTATCTCTTGCTTATGCATCCTTTTTTACTTTAGCAAGATTTGAACTCATGGCACTCTTGTCCAGTACAGATGGCCTTTTACTCTTATAGCACCAGGTTTCCTTCAGAGTAAAAGGGATCGCTCCAGCCATTGTTGTGCCACATCCTAGGCAACATGGGTGCTGCTGAGCAGAGTAACAGCCAGGCTGACAGCACTGAGCATATAGAGAGAGCAGATCTAGTGTTTGCAATGGGTTATAATTGAAGGAGTTAACATTTTGTCAAATAAAATGTGATCATGACAATTTGTTTTTGTGATCATTTCCTGGTCCTTTTCTAAGCTGTTGGGCCCTACGTTTATCTTTTTAGCCATACAATGGCACCTACCAAATTTGTTTTGTCATTAATATACCTTCCTTTTAAATTCTTACCTCACAGAATATGTTTTCTGAGCACAAGTGCTATCACTTCCAATCCCATCCTCTTTCAGGAGTACAAGATATAGGAAAGACCATCATTGGAAGTAGGTGGTTATTGTTAGAACTGGTTTTGGAAGAGTAGAACTCTCCCAGAAGACATACAAGTTCCAAATCTTAACATTGTCTTTGGCAACAACTTTGCTATGAGCTGAATTACCCAGGATTTATCCCACACCCATACCTTTGACTTCTCTATGTTTTGTGACAGAGTACATTCCAATTCTTACATTTGTTCTTTTAGCAATAATACAATAAAACAGCAAAATAAAAAGATTTACACATATAGCATAAAAAGTAACGTTCCTCATTTAAAATGTTTACTCCTTAATGCGAGAAGCATTAGGAGTAAAATGCCTGAACTGGAGGCAACAGTGTTGACTTGAGACTATGACATTGTAGGAATTACAGAGTCATGGCTAAATGAGAATGATGGAGAGAAATATAATATTAGTGGTTAAACATGCTTCAGGAGAGATAGGCAAGGAAGGAAACGAGGGTGTGTAGCGCTATATGTGAAATATAATATTCAGGCCCACATCTTCAAGCTGGAAAAAGGTAACACAATCAGAATTACTGCGAGTTATACTAGTAAGGAAGAAAAGCAGAGATATGGTTATTAGACTTTGCTACAAGCCACAAAGCCCTCCTAACTCACTCACCCACCCTGTTTGAGTTGGTCTACCTCTCACCACGTGTTGGAGCGTACCTTGCCTCCGCTTAGCTAGCGATACCTGGTTGTACAGACAGTATCATCTACAGATTGTTAAGGAGTAACATTTGATGTTTTTGAGAGAGAGACTAGAGTTACATGTGTTTAAGAGGGTAGCTGCTGACTGCCAGAGATATCACAGCCACGTGATTTTCTCCCCACGCGGTGGACATTCTCCTGTCAGAACTGAACACGATCAGATACACTGCCAGTGTTTGACGTTGGAGCATACCTACCTTCCGCTCGGCCAGAATTATATATTTTTTTTTTTTATTGATTTTTAAAGATTGTCTTGTTTCACTACTAGCCGTAGGGGACAGCTAGTAAGGAATAAATCTGAAAATTACCTAAACGAAAATAATATTCTATAAATCAGCCAGCATGGGTTTATGAGAGGAAGGTCCTGCCAAACAATCGTAGATTTTTATGAAGAAGCAACCGGAATAGTTGAGAAAAACAAAGCATATAAAATAATTTACCTTGACTTTAAAAAAGTATTTGATACAGTCTCTTACCAAAGATTAATTCTGAAACTAGAAGCTTTAGGCATCAGATGTAACCTATAAAACTGGATCTATAGTTGGCTAACTGGCAGGAGACAAAGAGTATGGATAAGAGAAGAATGCTCCACATGGAGCAAGGTCATCAGTAGAGTCCCTCAGGGGTCTATCCTTGGACCAATACATTTTCTGATTTATATTAAAGAAATTGATTCTGGTATAGTTAGTAAACTTGTCAAATTCTCAGATGACAATAAAATTGAGGGGATGGCAGATGCTGAGAAGGCAGCAAATAGAATTCAAAAAGACCTGGACAAACTTAAGAACTGGATGAACATCTGTAAAATTCAGTTTAATGTAGAAAAGTGCAAAGTGCCACATGAAGGCAAAAGTACAAGATGGGAGACACTGTCATACAGGAATCAACCTCTGAAAAGTATTTAGGGGTATATGTTGATGCATTCACTCATTCACTACAGTGTACAGAAGCAATTAAAAAGTCAAATAAAATGTTAGGTTATATCATAAAAAACTGTTGAATTTATGTCAAGGGACATTATTCTTGAACTATAAAATGTCTTAATAAGATCATATCTGGAGTATTGTGTGCAGTTCTGGTTACCACACTACAAGGAAAAAAAAGCAGTACTTGAAGCCGTGCAGAGGAGAGCAATTAATGCATCCCAGGACATAAGGACATGTCCTATTTTGACAGACTCAGAGAATTAAACATGTTTAATCTTGAGAAGAAGAGATTGTGGGGACCTAATCCAAGTATTTAAAATCCTCAAAGGCATTAATAACATAGATCCAGCAAAATTAATTTGGCCTAAGGTTGAATCACATACTTGAGGACCAGTGGAATTAAACAGGAAGTGTATTTAAAACTGAAGCCAGGAAGCACTTCTTTACATAATGAGTTGTGGGACTCTGGAACAAATTACCAAGACATGTAGCTGAAGCAGAAGCCTTGACAACCTTCAAGAAAAATTTAGATTACATATTAGGACAGCTTAGCTATTATCTAAACAAATGGGCTTGATGGACTGAATGGTCTCCTCTTCTTTGTCAAATTTCTTATGTTATGTTCTAGCCTAGAACAGTAACTCTACATACAGCAATGTGCTAAAATTTAGTGTAGGTACATTTATGATACTGCAACAAATATTGGATATCACTTACTCAGTCACTTTATTTGGTAATGTTATGGCAGTATGGTCTGATGGTTGTTTTTCATTTTTTTCAACTAGTTCTTGGTGTCACAAAATAGTTATAAATAAAATAACATTCTATGACAATGCCATTCTTTTTTTCTTGTGGTCACTGCCATTATGAGATATTTCTTTTTCCAGTTATTAGGCAAAACAGAAGGGGAGAGTGTGAATCATGATGTGATTACAACAATGGTTTAAATGGTTATTGTCATCCACTTCCTGTTTTGTGTTTGTAATCCAAAAATCCCTAGAGTTTGTAACCAGTAAGAAGTAATTGTGCAAAAAAATCTTTTTTCTGTCCTTTTCACCTCAATCCCCAGCTTGCATTCTGTGTACTTTTGCTGATTTTTGACTTTCTTGCTTATACCCACAACAATGATTTTTAGTTTCACGTCCTCAGATTGTTTTTTTTGATTGTTGATCTCCTGGTTTTGACCTTGGTCAGTTTATATATCTTCATTCAAATGGCTGCCATTAAGTATAGTCATTACACATGTTTAAAGAGAACTAGCAAGCAAGTCCTCTTTGACATTTGATGTTTTTCATTTGGGTCCCAGTTCAAGTCTACTCAAAAATATTGTTATCTCCATTTTCTATGAAAACATCAGATTAAAATTTTTTCCCAGCCAACACTAAAAACAATGTGTGGTGAGTAACAGATGAAGAATGATCATTTTTTCAGATTAGCATTCTTTAACATTTTATTTCTAACATAGTTGCTACAACATAATTGTTGTAAATCACTTGACAGAAGCCCTTTCAACAGCAACTTGATTCTTCCTAGATCTCCCATTTAGATATTCCTCTGGGACTGCAGTGCTTAGCTTCTCACATCTGACTAGACTGGCCCTAAAGAAGGTGTGTCTGTGATGTGTCATTTATTTTTTATTTATTATTTTATGTTGAAATGCCTTGATTCTGTATAAAGATGATGTCTGATGCTTGTGCAAGGAGACACTTTATGTTTAAATACTTAATAATAAAGGTTTACAGAAATGCCGAGAAATTACACTTGAGACAAGCAGCTTTTTACTTTATTTTTTTGTATATCTTTCTCTTTACTAAACATTTGCTGAGTGTTTTCTGAACTTTTTTCTGCCTTAATATGATTCATTTTGTTCTTATACATGCCTCTGTGCATGGCATTAATAATCAACTCAAAGAACAACAGCAAATCTCTTCTTTAATGAGATTGAGTTGTACTAATCAAAGAAAATAGGGTCTGATCCTAAATGTCTGACAGAGTGTGCAATTGTAAATATTCCTGTCAATGCTTTGTTTATGCATTGTGACTGAGAGTTACTGAAAATAAATAATTAAAGTCTAACATTAAACATGCTGTATAATGTGTAGGGTTGTTGAACACAGAAAGAGTTGTTAAGGTGCACATAGTACCATGGTGGAAAAGGGAGTGTAAATCTACACATCATTGTGGAAAGAAATATGCCATCTAGGCATACTGAGTGCCCTTACTTAACCCTGAAGGCACCAGGGGCCTCATGCATAACGCCATGCGTAGAATTCACACTATAAGATGACATAAGCACAAAAGGGGAAAAGTACTTACACACAAAAAAATCCAGATGCATAAATCTGTGCGTTCGCCAACTTCCACGTTCTTCCGCTATATAAATCCCGGTCAGCGTGAAAATTAAAGCATATGCACGTGCCTGCTGTCCCGTTCCGTCTCCTCCCAGAATTACACCTCTTTGAATATGTAAATCAATATAAATAGCCCTTAAGCTCAGTGTTCTGTGAAAAGACAATGGCAAAACCACAAGGAAAAATAGAACAATTTCAGTGAATACCAAGTGGAGGCAAGGAAAAAAGTACTATTTGTTGGTTTAAACAGTATATAAACAAGAAAAGGAAGTTGATCGAGTGACAAAGCGTGTCGGAGAAACTCGAAAGCTCAAGTTCACAAAGTCGCACAGTGCCGAAATAAAAAAAAAGTTGTCAGATATCAAATTCGCCGTGAAAAGCCAAGTCATAGCCCACTGTCTGAGTTTCATATGAAAGCTTATTAGGGTACAGAGAAAAAAAAATAGGTACACAGTTGTTAAAAGGCACGAAATGTCAACTTTAATCTCAAAATTTCCACTTTAATCACATAGTTTATTTTGTCATTAAAATAAAACATCATAATCTTCATTTTAAAATCGTTTAATTTACTAGTTTCTCAAATCCCATCGTAAGTAAAGTAGCACATTAAATGCTTTGTTTTGTATTTGATCTTCTATGTGCTCTATGTGTGTGAATCACTATGTGCTAACGTGCTTTGTCTTCCTCCAACAGGACGCAGAATCCATTACATTCGTGATATTACAGCACTCTGAATAATTAAAATACCGAGATGTATACTTGATATAATTTTCATGATGATAGAAGTTAAAGCATGTTATTAAACATGGGAACATGGTGGCGCAGTGATTGTGCGCGACCTTCGATGAAATAATTTATTGCAGCAGTACTGTCTCTTTCAAACGTATTAACCCCCAATTCCGGTCCTTCCTTTTCTTTCTCCAAGTAACCAATCGCCACACAATCAGCTCTGTAATGGACGTTAAGCCATCTGTAAGCTTATAACGCTGATTCTTCAAAACATTTAAGGAACATTGAAATATCTTCATAGTACATGTTTAATTATTCTATCCTTCACCCCAGTCCCAGTGAAGCATACGGTGCGAAGCACGAACAATCCGTAAACGAAACGCCAGATCCTTGCTAGCGTAGCGACACCATGTCCTTTAATTATTAACAATATAGATTATTTAAATGAAGTTAAAGTTTTATCTGTATAATATAATAAACATATTTTGCTGCATTTCATCCTAAAAATGATATTGTCATCATATGTAAATACGCGCTTTATAAAGTGGCTCAGGTTGTGCAATATTATATCTGTATCGCAAGTTTGCAGTGAGGTGATTGTACAAATAAGTACAAACAGTTCTACATGGAGCACTTGATGGAGTGATTGATTGCGTTTAGAGCGCTTGGGATAAAACTCTTTCTGAACCGCAAAGTCCGTACAGGAAACATTTTGAAGCGTTTGTCGCGTGAGAAGCAGTTCAAATAGGAAGCATGGCTGAGGCAGCATGTGCTTGATGCTGTATACTGATAATTCTCTTTCCGATCAGCTACTCCGAGTGGTGCAGTGAGAGTAATATGGAAAAAGATGATCCGCTGTGGCAACCCCTAACGGGAGCAGCTGTAAGAAGAAGGTGCAGTGACAGTAACAACGGTAAAGCAATTATGGTATTTGGAATAGTTTGACCATTCTCTGGACCATTATATTATAACAGGTTAATTACAATCAGATGCATTAAACTAATAAACAATATACGGTTAATTTCAGTATATTTATAAAGCCGTGTCAGTAATGTGGATCTGAAAAAGAAAGAGTAACCACACAGGAACAGTATCACTGCTTTGAAGCAGGGTGCCGCCAGTCTGCAAAACCGAGCGGAGAACTTACGTACGACAGGGTATGAGATAATGCGGAAATGTGCATGGCTTTATGCCAAGTTTAGGTTTTATACATCGCAATTTGAACGTGGAAAAGTTCATACAAAACATTTCTGTGCGTATGCACCGTTTATATATGAGGCCCCAGGTGAAAACGCCATGGAGGCTTTCCAAGAGACTGGAAAACTTTTTGAACTATCATCTAAGGATGCTAATTATCAATTTTAGAAAATATAGTAGAGCGTACTCAATTCATCAATCATGAATGGAAGTCAGAAAAAGAAATAATAGTTCAGAACAGACCATGCATTGGAAACCACTTCACTTCTACCTGGTTTTGATAGTTTGATTATGGTGGTGTCTCATTTGCTTCATTTATCTTCAGAGCTATATTTCTAAACAATTGTGCTCTTTACTGAGTTACTTATGTTATATTAGTCTAAGGGGAGCAGTGAAACAAACAGAAATCAAAATTATTACTCTCAAGGTAATTATAAATAAACCTAAATAAACCTCATCTAGAAAAGGTGTGTTGGGACCCACTTCTGAAATTTGGTTTGGTAGTCATATACTCTGGCGAGTGCCCAGTTGGACACTGTGACTACATACTCATTTGAGCTTAGCCTTAAAAAAAACTGTGTGATGACACCCTGTGGATTCATTATCCACAACTGAAAGAGTGAAGATAAGGTTTAATGCTAATCAGGTGACTGGCACAAGGGGGGAATACCAAAAACCAAAGAAAACAAAAATACTGTGAATGATAGCTGCTTGGAAATAAAGGAAATTATCAGTCATCATCAACATTTGAATCCTTATTTTCCTCATTTTCTAATTAATTTGCATGTTTAATTTATAATGAGCATGTTAGTGTACCTGCCCAGGGTTTGTTTCCTGCCTGTGCCCTGTGTTGGCTGGGATTGGCTCCAGCAGACCCCTGTGACCCTGTAGTTAGGATATAGTGGGTTGGATAATGGATGGATGGATGGATGTTAGTGTACGACCAGTGTTTCTGGAAAATACAAGGATGACAGCTGTTTAGGAATTTCTAAAGATGTTTCAGTGGCAATAATAACTAAATCTTAAGAACACTCAATTATAGTGGCTACTGATAATTTCTGAGAATGTCTTTTTTTATATTACATTTTTATTGATAAAATCAAAAAGGAATACAATTAAAGGATACCAAAAATAATAACTGATTTTTGGGCCATGTAAGAACAAAAACAAAACAACTCCCCACCAGCAACACCTGAGACTGCTAATTAAAAAGAAACACAGTAAGGGACCTTGGGTAAAATCTTGGGACAAAATAGTCCCCACCCCGACTACCCGCTACATGCATCAGCTTCTGTTCCAAATTGAGGAGAGATGTCCAGATGCTGGAGAATTAGTGTAGAACTAAAGTCATTTTTTTTGTTTGATTAAAAGATTGTTGAACCTCTAGTGTTTTTTTTTTTCTCTAATCTATATATTGTTTTGGGGGTTTTGGAGCCTAAGAAATACAACTGTAAAATTTAATTTGTTTCTGTGCATTTTTATTTATGTTAAAAAATATTTTCATTCTTCTGGCAAGGCCATCTTGTTTTTGTATGGGCACCACCATTTTGAGGTGCTTGGTGTCTATTGTTGGTATCGATTGTTAGGTAGGACAGCCGGGAGTATGCAATGGTGTAGCAGTCAGTGTTTTGCACTTCCTGGCTGTTCAAGTTTGTGGATACAATCTTAAATTCTACCATTACTTTCATTGAGATTTAACTTGATTTCTGGTTGTGAATCCTTTTCAGTCTCTTTGACCACAATGTTTGCTTTGGTTCAGTTTACGGGTTAAATACGGGTTAATTCTTGTTTTGAAATGTGACTACTTTTTCACATTCTGGGCTTTGTTTACTAAATTCTCACTCTTCTAATTTTAACCTTGGCTAGTTTATTTTCCTGGACCCACCTCCTGATTCCATTTGTCCTTACACACTGCTGCTGCTCACTGCAGTCACTACATCTTGTGAAGATTTTTTAGTAAAGTTGGTTATAGGTGAAATTATAGTACTAAATTTCTTAATAAAACAGCAATAATAATTGGCAAAATCTACAAAATATTGTATAGTCTGATTTATGCTACCTGAAGCCGTCTGAATAAGACGGCAATAACTTTTTATTAATGCATAACCAACCCAGACTGAAATCTCATACCCTAGAAATACCACAGAACACTTACACAACTCACATTTCTCCATCTTAATATAAGGATAATTTTGACAGATTTTTAATACTTTTCAAACATGTTAAATATGCAAATCCAAATTGTGTGAATAAATAAGAATATAAACTAAAACAATACTTTCTAAAATGTCTCTGAAAATGCGAACAACTAAAGTGTAGCCAGAGTGTTAACTAATCCATAGGGATAACACTATACTCATAATGCCCACTGGAAGTATTAAAAAGCATTTTCCTTTTATGCCCCGCCATAATATGAATGAGGTTATACACCAAGTGCCCAGAACCGTGGAACCAGTGACCTGATGTAATAATGAAAAACTTAATAGCACATGTTAGTTATTTTTATCTGTAATTTTGTTTACTTCTCCATAATCTATGCAGGGAAGCAGGGTCCCATCCTTCTTTTGGTAAACTATCACCAACTGGGCTACAAGATGGCAGAGTAAATCCATTAAGAAGGTTTTCCTTTATATACTGTATTCCTCTGATACCTGAATTTTATTATTTTTGAAACTACAGGCACAAGATTAACTTTAAAATTTATTTTTTTGGCTTAAGAGTTGTTGTTGCCCTAGTAGAGTCAAGATGATTTTTTTGTTTTTACCCAGGACTTACAACAAACTATTTTACTGATACACCAAAAAAAAAAATATTACAATCACTGCAAATGACAAAAACTGACAGGGTGATTTTCATGTTGTTGCAACTATTTAACACAGGAAAACATGATTTGATATTGCATGTAGAGTATCTCAAAGGTATAAATGGGAAAAAAAAATAACAGTATTCAAGTTTTTAAAATTATGTCACTGCAGAAATATTTACCTTGACAATTTTTAAAACAAGTACCATGATGATAAATTAGGACAACTGAGGCATTAGCTAAATACATATTGTTGACAGTAGAATGGTCTCTTATTATTTGTCAAACATCTTATGTTCTTTTTTTTATACATTAGGACTCACCCCTCAAAGAATCTTAAAATATTAATTGTCTATAGTTAACCCTGTCCCTACCCCCATTACAGTACAATTGTTTTTGTACTGCAGTTTTTAGAGCTCTCTCAAGTTAAATAACCTGTTCATTATCATCATTTTTAAACTTGAGTTGGCAGCATCTTGGATTTGTGTCCAAAGCACAATTCTAAACACCTAAAATCCCAAAGCACACAACGCAGATAACCATTAGCCGTGATTTGCTTTTCTTTTTTTTTTTTTAAGTGTTGGTATTAAGATCAGTAATTAATATAAGCCATGGGTGAGCTATTCTATATCACTGTGTTTCCTTTCCATTCCCAGCTATTTATGTATGCATACTGTTAAAATATGGAATGAAAGTGTAGTATTTCTTTTGTATCCTCAGAAAATACAGCATGTTTTTTGTATGAGTCATTCTGTTTTATACCGTCTGCTGGAAGTTAATCCTTTTTATTATTTTTAGGAGACACACAAGTTCCCAGGTGGATATGTTATCTGTAGGAGCTCCGCATATTAAGCGTTACTGGGCCAATGGCATGGCATGGTGCATATTTCAGTCTTTCCATATGGCAGATTGAGATGTAAATGATAATCTGAGCAGCAGATATTTTTAAAGACAACCCAAAATTAAACTTGTCAGATGCAGCAAGGATCAAAACAATAGAGAAGAGTTCAGTATCCTACTTCGTTTTATGGGGTAAAAAAAAAACTTGAGTCAAAGTTTGAAATTATTCTTTAATTATATTTTGCTCAGGGCTAGATTCTCTCCAGCAGTGTCTATTTATAATCTAAACAGAGGTTGGGCTCCTTCAAACATACAACTTTATGGTAAATAAGATGGCAGCTATGATGTCACCTGCCATGTTGTGCATGGTCCATGTGCCTAAAAATATCCAAAATCAAAACAACTTAAAAAAAAGCAGTGACTATGAGGTCACTGATAAGAATGATAAAATTAAGGGAAGTAAAAACAGTTAAAAAAGTCATCTATTTCTTGATGCCTTCCAAGATGAAGGTTTCTAATGCACCCATTGGGTTTCATAGGGTGTTTTAGTGGAAAGTGATGAAGCATAAACATCTCTAATAGGCACCCTGTAATGTTCCTCAGGTCCAGAAATAAGTTAATGAGCCAAGTGTTGAAACTGAGGCACACCATGTTGTGAATTAATTATTTTTTTGTATTTCATATTCTGGTTCTTCATCAACAATAACTAGCTGAGGGGATATCAGGGATAGAAAAGAAACAGTAAAGACATGATTCAACCTTGATATATGGAATTATTGATCAGTCAGTGACAGTTTGCAAAAGGCCCTGCTTAATAATTCTTAAAGAATCAGAATGCCTTGAAGCTAACTTCTGTGATGGATCCTTCAATCTGCAGTCTCAAATACAGAGCTACACCTTTTGTCCAGCTTAAAGCTTTTGTGAATCTTTTTTTATTCATGATTATACAAGTGGAGAAATTGATAAGCTCCTTGAAGTGAAAAGGACTACTAAGGAGGTGACTTGAAAATTGCAGAGAGAGATGTACTGTTTGGGTTAAATATGTTGAAATCTTACTAATCACCAGCACCAGAAAACATTTATCCTCAAGTCCTAAAGGAAGTTAGTGACTACATACTGTATAAGCCCTTGACACATTAGAGTATTTTTGAAAATCTCAACAGGTTAGCAAATATTACCCCATTCTGTAAAAAGAGCAATTTTGCTCAACGAAGTAACTATAGGCCAGTAAGCTTAAAGTGTATCAAACATAAATTAATGGAAACGTTGTTAAGTAGAAGATCAAACAAAACGCGTCTACAACTGGTATGTTAGCAAATGCTCCACATGGATTCAGAGGAGGAAAGTAGTGTTTCAGTAATATGCTGGAATTCTATGAGAAAGCAACAAAACCAAATGATAAGAGAGGTGCATATGATAATATTTATCTTGATTAAAGCAGACTTTAAATAATGTATCACATGAATGGTTAGCAGTCAGACTAATAGAAGTGGGAGTTCAGGGTGTGGTCTGTAAGTTGGTCCAAAATCAGCTCAAACACAGGAAGCAAAGGGTTATGGTGATTTGAACTATGTTATAATTAGGTGATATTACGAATGGTATTCCTTAGGGTTCAGTGCTTAGGCTGCTGCTCTTTTTAATATATATAAACAGTCTGAACAAGAATGTGATCAACAAGCTGGTTAAGTCTGCCAATGATGCCAAACTAGGTGGAAGGGCAGATACTGTAGAATCAACTAAATTGTTGCAGAGGAACTTGGATAGCATAGCTTTGGGCCGATTTGTGACAGATGAAATTTAATGTAACTAAATGTCAGGTATTACATGTAAGAAGTAAAAATGTTAGATTTGAATATGCAATGGGAGATCTGAAACTTGAAAGTACAACTTTTGAGAAGGACCTAGGTGTCATAATGGACTCATTACCTATCTACATAAGGGCAGAGTATAGAAGCAATCATGAGGACTAGTAGGATGTTGTAATCAGAATATAAGTTTAATATGTCACTGTGCTTTGTGCAAATATTTTACATCTGCTTTTCCTTACTAATCACATGTTCAGCTAACACAAAGCCAGATTTAGCAGATAGGAGTTCACCATAAAAGAACTGCTAGGTAAGCTTTTTAAGACAAGATAAGTTAAGGACAAACAGCGAAATGGGCATCGTACTATTTCTGTGTGCCAGAGCCAGCATGACATTGGATCTTCTTTTCCTTGTTCGGAATGGTATGATTTACCCAGGTGGGGGCCTGCACATGGAGAAAGAGTATAAAGCCTTG